>JBAIZL010000005.1:152719385-152869385 GCA_036971475.1 Prosapia bicincta | reverse complement strand
AGAAATAATATTAAAATAAAAATAGTTGAAATTTCAAAACACGTAACAAAATTGTTATAACTGCTACTCAGGGTATGCAAATATTTTTGTCTAGGCTACCACTCCTAGCTGTCTTTAGTAGTCACGTTCGGTGGTGCCTTCAAACTGCTAATCAATTTAAGCATTACAAAGTGTAGTAACAATTTGGTAAATGTAGCTTAGGTAAATGGTTCCTACTATAACATGTTAAAGTAAATAATCATTTGAAGACTTACCAAATCCAGCAAAGGAGCTAAACCCAGAGCCATACGTTGTATCGCTATCGCCTAGAACAGGAAAAGTAATTTATGAGGTACAAAATAAATTAATAATTTGAGACAGTTGTGATTAAATAATGTGAAAATAAAATATAGTTTATTTAAAGCGCAAAAAACTTACCGCTCTCTGAGTTTAGCTCAGATTCACAGGAAACGGAGTCATCGTCTGTAACAGATGAATATAGTAAATAAACATTTAGTCCATACATTACTATTCTCATTGCAACCACTTTCTGGCAAAAGTCATATTTATCTTAAAAATGGTTTAAAAAGTTAAAATCATCTAACAAAATTGTTGTAACTACTATTCAAAGTTATTTAAATATCTTTGTTAAGGCCACCCCTCATAGCTGTCTATAGTAGTCACGTAGACCTAATTCATTTTAGCATTACAAAGTGTAGTAAGAATTGGTATATGTAGCTTAGGTAAAGGGTTCCTACTATAACATGTTTAAGTAAACCATCAGATTTGATTTAAAACTCACCAGTTCTGGTGCTGATTGTCCAGGTGAGGTCTTCAACTGAACTGGTTTCGTCTAGAACAGAAAAAGTAATTTATGAGGTACAACATAGATAACAAATAAATATATTGCTTTGACAAACAGTTGTTAGTAGATCTTGTAGAAGGAAACTAATGAGTTTTTTTTAAAAAGCAAAAAACTGGCAACTTTCGCTATATTAAGTAATTCGAAATCTTTTCATAAATAATTCACAAAGCTGTAATATTACGTAGGCAGCTATTTAGGCTTATATTTTATACACAAGTTTTTATAAGAAATATTTAATTTAGTTTACAAAAATATATAACATACCACGTCCGGTTGCTCCTTGCTTTTCACATCCGGTAGGGCTTTTTCTTGCGGCTAAAACAGAAAGAATGTTTATATTTTAAAAATGTATCAAAACAATACTTTTCTGTAGCTGCAGCTTAAAACTATAAACGTCTCTAAACTAACCAAGAATGATGTATTGAGTTTTAAAAAATACGACCTAAACACTCTCAGACCAATTAAATAAGTTAAATAAGAGAAATTAAAGATGTCATCAGTTACATTAAACTTAGTAATATATTAACATATAAGCAGGCTTTGTTTTAACTTACCACCCTCCTCTTTCCCTTCGTCCTCCTTCTCAACGGTGCCGCAGCAACACAACACTGTAACACAACAAAAACATATGTTGATATAATGACTTCAGGGTACACAAGCTTTCTAATAGTAAGTTATATTTAACACAAAACTTACAATAAATATATCGAGCTATATTTAGCCTTATTAAAACAGACGTCCATTTCTATTAATTCATTTTCAAAACAATATTACTTCAGGTAAGTATTACAAAGAGAAGATCTAATAGTTCTGTTTCAAATAATATATATTTTCAATCAATTTTTAGTTTTAAAAATGTATTTCCCACTTAGCATAAATGTATTTCCCGCTTTGTCCTCGTACGTTTAACTAGAATTGCTAGAAGTGGTTAGAATTACTCATTTATTAATTTGTTTGATGTCAAGTTTTGCAAATTTTTCTCTAATATATCACACTATACATATATACTTAAACAACCTTAGATAAAGTGTACAACATAATTTTATCAAAATGTTTGCACACGTATGAATTCAAGAGCAGTGTAATACATGAGGGAGGAGGTTTAACAAACATTGTTCTGTTCACACGAAATCTAAAGGTTCCTCTAAAGACGAACTATTTGTTACACACCTGTCAGATATAGACTGGAACTAAGAGCTGATTATAAAAGACTACCCCCCCAAAAAAAAAATAATTTTCACTCGCTTTTTTATTTACTTCTTCCGTAGTAAATTATCTACTGTACTATTATTTAAATTATTAGTTGGTCTTTTTAATAAAATTTGAAATAGGTACATGTTTTAATGAATAATTAAATATGTTATTTCTACAAATGTAGTCACGAGGTCCTGTAAATTATTATAGGTTTATAGCTCTAGATTATAGTTTAATATATTAAATAGTATTTCTCAACCTTCACTACTTGAACTTTGACATTATACTTGTGTTAAATCTCAATTTTTCTCTCCCAAAAGACTTAACGAAAGAGAAGTAAACATGGCCTAAATTTGGTATGAGGGATTGTGTTCACGACCCAATTGAACACTATGAAATGGAAGGTATTACAGCAAAACGTAGTACAAGGTGGGTCCCGAAAGAGTTAACAAAATAGAAGCAAACATGACCTAAAATTGGTAACAAGTCAATGCAATGCGGTGAAATGGAAAGTATTACAACACAACTTAGTACAAGATAAGTCCCAAAAGAATAAACAAAATAAAAGTAAACATGGCCTAAAGTTGGAAAAGAGCCAATAAAACGCTATGAAATGGAAGGTATTACAGCTAAACTTAGTACAAGTTAGCTACCGAAAGATTTAACAAAATAGAAGTAAACATGGAATAAAGTTGGTAAAGCGTCATAAGAATGCTGTGAAATGGAAGGTAGTACAGCTAAACTAGTACAAGTTGGGCCTTGGGAGAGTAAACATAGCAGAAGTATACATAGCCTAAAGTTGGTGAAGATCCAATACAACGCTGTGAAATGGAACGTAGTAGCTAAACTAGTACAATTTACTCCTGAAAGAGTAAACAAAGCGGAAGTAAACTTGGCCTAAAGTTGGTAAAAATAAAATAAAACGCTGTGAAATGGAAGGTAGTAACGAAACTAGTACAAGGTACTCCTGAAAGAGTAAACAAAGCGGAAGTAAACATGGCCTAAAGTTGGTAATGTGCCCATACAACGCTGTGAAATGGAAGGTAGTACAGCTAAACTAGTACAAGTTGGGCCTTGAAAGAGTAAACATAGCAGAAGTATACATAGCCTAAAGTTGGTGAAGATCCAATACAACGCTGTGATATGGAACGTAGTAGCGAAACTAGCAAAAGGTACTCCTGACAGAGTAACAAAGCGGAAGTTAACATGGCCTAAAGTAGGTACTGTGCCTATAAAACACTGTGAAATGGAAGGTATTACAGCTAAACTAGTACAAGGTACTCCTGAAGAGTAAACGAAGCACAAGTAAATGTGGCCTAAAGCTGGTAAAGAGTCAATACAAAGCTATGAAATGGAAGGTAGTACAGCTAAACTAGTACAAGGTACTCCTGAAAGAGTAAACAAAGCAGAAGTAAACATGGCCAAAAGCTGGTAAAGAGTCAATACAAAGCAATGAAATGGAAGGTAGTACAGCTAAATTAGTACAAGTTGGGCCTTGGTAGAGTAAACATAGCAGAACTATACATAGCCTAAAGTTGGTAAAGATCCAATACAACGCTGGGAAATGGAAAGTAGTAGCTAAACTAGTACAAGGTACTCCTGAAAGAGTAAACAAAGCGGAAGTAAACAGGGCCTAAAGTTGGTAATGTGCCCATACAACGCTGTGAAATAGAAGGTAGTACTGCTAAACAAGTACAAGGTACTCTTGAAAGAGTAAACAAGGCCTAAAGTTGGTAAAGATAAAATAAAACGCTGTGAAATGGAAGGTAGTAGCTAAACTAGTACAAGGTACTCCTGAAAGAGTAAACAAAGCGGAAGTAAACATGGCCTAAAGTTGGTGAAGATCCAATAAAACGCTGTGAAATGGAAGGTAGTAGCTAAACTAGTACCAGGTACTCCTGAAAGAGTAAACATAGCAGAAATATACATAGCCTAAAGTTGGTGAAGATCCAATACAACGCTGTGAAATGGAACGTAGTAGCTAAACTAGTACAAGGTACCCCTGAAAGTGTAAACAAAGCAGAAGTAAACATTGCCAAAAGTTGGTAATGTGCCCATACAATGCTGTGAAATGGAAGGTAGTACAGTTAATCTAGTACAAGGTGGGTCCTGAAAGAGTAAACAAAGCAGAAGTAAACATGGCCTAAAGCTGGTAAGGAGTCAATACAAAGCAATGAAATGGAAGGTAGTACAACAAAACTAGTACAAGGTAGGTTGAAAGAGTAAACAATAAAGAAGTAAAGATGGCCTAAAGTTGGTAAAGTGCCAATACAACGCTGTGAAATGGAAGGTAGTACAGCAAAACGCGTACAAGGTGGATCCTGAAAGATTAAACAAAGCGGAAGTAAACATGTTTTATTATCCCCAATGTGTTTTATATTATGATTATTTTAATGATCTGCGTAAAATAAACAGTAATAAACAGCGTAAATAAACTAACAAACATATTGTAAAGTAGTTAAAACCTAGTTATTAATATATATATATAAACACAGCTAAAAAACTTGTGTTCAATTGAAACCCCGTGACCATATAAAAAGTGCTTTTAAACATTTATCACTTGGTATGTTGCATTACCTCCAGATTCACATTATATTTATGTTTTAATCGTATTTCAAATTGAGGTGACACTAACACCATTATAGTTTTATTAAACAAGGACTAGTTTACATTAAAACAGCTGATCGCAATAGTGCAGCAGCTGTACGAGAAAAATAAATTGTTATAAAACTGATCTATACAATTACCATAAATAACTAGTGATTCCGTAACGTAACAAGAATTTGTACTAATTTTTATTACAAATAATTCTATAGTGTTTAAAACAATAAAATAAATGTATATTTAGGAAAGACAAGGACGTTATTTTGCAATATAATTTACTGTTATTATATTCATACAAGCGTAGCTGGTTGCCTGCATTGCTTTCTAAACATATTCATTCTGGAATCACGGTAATTTATTAGAATTAGGGGCAGACGTAAGTAGATATATACTTAAATATACTTTATTGTTCTCTTTCTTGTCCAAGACAGTTTGTTTCAGTTGTAAGTGGAGATGGTTAGCAAATAGAAGGGATATGTCATTAGAGTCCCTGGTATATTTGTACTCTGTGAACTTTCAGAAATTATTATTCAATTTAGCGGATGGTTATTACTCGTAGTTTAACCCAATATATATGTGTGTTTTCAATGTTTGTGTACTATTTAGATATGTAATCATTTTTGAGATTATTATTGATACCAGTCGTACGAGACGACATATTCCGTATTAAATCTAGAACGGAAAAAAGCCTATATCTTTAGTCTTCGCAAGTATTTTTAATATTAACTTACGCATTTTTAAAACTGCCCATAGCCCCATTTTGATAGATAAGAAATGAAAACCGAAACCATAGAAACGGTAATGCGAATTTTCTATTGTTACTCATATTAATTTTTTCAATAATTTTTATAGGTCAAATTTTATTAGCCGACACTTTCGTAAATTTGGCAAGCGAGTACCTGATGATTAACCTGTTTGTTGCGTGTTAATTTACAACGATTATATCTCAGGTTGGGAAGCTCCCTACACCTAAGGTTACTCTTGCTGTGCCATAGACCTATGCCTAGTACCTGATGACTAACCTATTTGTTGTGTGTTAATTTACTGCGAATATATCTCAGGTTGGAAAGCCACCTACACTTAAGGTTACTCTTGCAATGCCATAGATCTGTGTCTAGTACCTGATGATTAATCTATTTGTTGAGTATTAATTTACAGCGACTATATCTCAGGTTTGGGAAGCTCCGTTCACGTGGTAGGCCTTATAGTAGGCCCTTATAGGGATTCACGTATGTAGGTTTAGCAATTATATATATAATGTACACGTGACGAAAGTTTGGAAATTCTAAAAGTAGCAAGACCGCAATGGCTCCCAGTGATTAGTTTCAGGGTGAAATTTCACACAAGCAAGCATATCGGTTGTGGGTTACAGATAATGTCAACTATCTACTCAGACCGGATATGGACTTGCGATTGCAAAATTCCACACATTTTGAGTCAACATGTTCAGACCAAGTAATGGAGGCAGGTGAGTGATTGAACCAAAGCGAGATGGACTCGTTATATGTCTCAAATAATAACATATTGTGAGAAGTTGATTGGTTAAACGTCGCGTATGATAGTTTTTTCAATGTTTTTTAGTTGAAACGTTGGTCGTTTGACCATATTTAGAGCATTAGAATCATTTTTTGTGAGTTCATATATTATTATTATTTTCTTGACACTATTTCATTTCTATGACGTATATTTTAAAAGAATTTATATATATACGTCATATATATATTTAGAATATATATATTTAGACTATGTGTAGCCGCTTACAGACGGCTAGGTTCACAGTGCATATATTTGAGCGGCACTCTATTAATTTAATATAATCGTTCTGATTCCCTGTTATAGGATTTATACATACCTGAAAGCTGATTATTTTAATAGCCTTAGTCCCTTGACTAGAAATATTGTGTATACTGTTATATGAACACGGAGTAGAATAACACCCCTGGATGACGTCATATCCGGTCTTAAGGTCCTCCACGTACAACACTCAACTCGTAGCTTTACAACCCGCGAACCGGATCGATTCCCAACCCCATAAAACTTTCAATAACCCCCAAGACAACCTCTACATTACAGGAGGTGTCTATCAGGTGCTATCTTATAATTGAATGTTAACCCCGCTCAGACCGCGGGTATCCACGCCTTACTGCGACCACATGCGAGACGTCCGTAAGCCTACCGAGCCCCTGCAATGTGATAGGTCGATTCCCGCACATCTAGTTGTTTATTTGATTTCAAAGTAATTGTTTGTCAATTGAAATGCATGTAAGTTGGTCGGTTAAACTTAGCGTAAGATAGTGTTTCAATGTTGTTTAGTTAAAACGTTTGTCATTTGATCTAACCGATCATTTTTGGTGCTTTCATATATTATTATAAACTACCACCATCTCCCGGATCGAACCCACCCCGCATATACTCAACATACACTCCAAACACATACAACACTTTTTCTTAGGTTAGGACACTAGCGCGAGACAGGCCATCATCTTGCAAAATCGTCCCCCGTGACTCACGAAACTCACCCCTAACTTACAACACACTTAGAGGTAGGTTAGGTTACGTGCCATCTAAGTGACTTGGGTTTGACAGCACTACCGAGCCCCTGCACTGTGATAGGTCGATTCCTACATAGCTTGTTGTTTATTTGAATTCAACGTAATTGTTCGTCGATTTAAATGCTTGTAAGTTGGTCGGTTAAACGGCACGTACGATAGTTTTTCAATGTTGTTTAGTTTAAACGTTGGTCATTTGATCTAACCGATCATTTTTTTGGCAGTTTCCATATTTTAATAAAAACAACCCCCACTCCCGGGGTCGAACCAACCCCCACATCTAACCAAAATACAATCTAAACATACCCCATACACACATTTTTCGAAAACATTTTCCAAAAACTATCCCCATCCCCAAACTCTCCCCCCTGAAACAACCCCCATATCTACCCAAAAGTCACCCCTAACAGACAACACACTTAGGCGTGTGTTGGGTTAGCTGCCATCTGACTGACTTAAGCTACTGCTTCAACGCCAGCGCCATCCCACCACTTTTTTCCTAAAGTATCCTCTGTTCTACTAGATGTTTGGTTAGAGAGAGAGAGAGAGAGAGAGAGAGAGAGAAAGAGAGAGAGAGAGATCTACTACTATATAAATTGAAGAATAGTAATACACAAGGTTAAATTTTCTTTCGATATCAGTAACCAATAATTTTTATTAACGTTGTTATTACAATTATTAGGTTTTTTAAGGTAGAGGACGAATTTAACCGAAATTGTGCTAAATTTCGCCTTGTATCTTTGAAGCTTCATCGTTAACTAATTTAACACTCGGAGCTAAAACTCCATTTATTACAATGAGCAATATACAAGTTTTCTTGTAGCACCAGGACTTAATGTCTCTCTTATTCTCTTCGTGGTACTTTTGAAATTCGTAACCTTTTCCTGTAATTTTTCGAAATTAATGCTGTAATTATGTCTGACATTTTAAAATGTTACATTCCTGGGTATAAATTAATTTTTTTTTGAATTTCGTTTGATATTGTCATTAAAAATTATATTATAAAATGCAGTAGGCATACTTAAAAATTGCTACCGTAAAAGTATTTTATTCTAGGACATTGTACTACTTTAAATTAATTGTATTTCTTTTATTCATAGTTTAATAGTAACGTCAAATAACAAATTATTGAATGTAGATGGATAGTATGTTTCTATTTCAAATATTAATTTTTTAATGTAATATTAATAAGTAAGATTTTTCAGTTCCTGTTATTATAAATTTTTATATTTTCATTATTTAAAGTTATTTTTAACTAATCTGATGAATATAGTTTGGTTAGTTATAATACGTTTTACCAATTTACTTTGCTTTTGTTAGTTGACAAGATAGTCGACTTAACACAACACCGCTGATTGGTCGTTAGAAGTATCGTAAGTGGGGTTTACACAGAATAAATAACAAAAGTTTATTTAAAGATACATTTTTATAAAATAAAATTACATGGAACAGGACGAGAAGAAAACGTATAATATAATATTTCTTAGCACTTAACGTATAATTTATTATTTCTTAGCACTTACCATCAATTTTTAACGTCTTTTTGTTTACCTCAATTTCCAAAGATATACTTTTGTAAATATTATCCTAATCAGTTTCACGCTTGTTAAGGAAAACAAATTAGTCAAAGCGTTGTGATTTAAAATACATTAATTGTATTGAGTCGCTTATGAACCATTTACTATAAAAAAACTTTCATGCTAGTTGCTTTAACAAACAAAAATTGGAAAATTTGTTTAATTTACTTTCGAGTGCGTTATCATGGTATAATTTTAACGATTTCAAAATATTGTGAGAATTAATTATAAAATTAGTTTTCTATATTAGCATATGTAAGTTTTATTTTCATTACTTTTGATCACTTTCATGCCGTTATTGTATTTATCTTCAGTGGTTTTGCAGTACATGTGTTTCAGATAATTTTAAGAGAATGTCCTTTACATATTGTTCCAACAGAAATATACAAGTTTAATTTATTTTCCCTTCTTACGCTGAATAAAAAAGAAAGGCAAGCTAACCCGCCGCTTCGGAGGTACTTTTTTCACGTTTTCACTCCACTTTGTTTTCCCTGGAGTACGAGGAGTGTTCTCATTGCTTCTAAATAAGATCATTGTTCGTTTTTACTATGCTTGCACTTTCAGGAAAACGCGTTTTGTTGTTCACAAGGTTAATAAAAACCTATTGTCGTAAAGCCAAACGAAAATACTGTTTAACTTAAGAGATTGTGAACAGATAGGTAGCTAGTCCTGTCTGCAGTCGAACGTTGAGATATTCTTTCTATTTATAAAAGTGTATATACAACTGACGCCGTCTGTCTTGCCTCAATTATTACCACCGTCTTCCTCTGTCGTCCCAGTCTCCATCCCCTTGCTAATAATTGTTATGGAGCCATTTCTACCAGTTATTAACGTCGAGACTTCGATCTTCAATCACAAATACTACTTTTGTTATCCCCTGTTTTCTTCTCTCAAATCGTTTCTATTATTATACTTTGGTTCCTCTTCACTATAGTCTGTACTCGTTGGCTTTCATGCTTTTGCTAATAACCTAGTTCTTCCAATATTGTGGCGCTAAATAAACTTCTACAGAGATTTATTTCTGTACTATTATTATTGATTTATATATTTTCATGATAACTGGATATAATTTATTTGCCTCAAATGCGACGCATTGTTAAATCAAGTTATTGTTGTACTTGGCGTAATTACTATATTGGCTTGATCACTCTTGATTGCAGCAATCTGACTTTTATTTCGTCAGTGCTAGTAGTTTTATCTACCAAAATAATTCTAGATTTTGAAACTTCTTGTTTTCGTTCATTATTTATTTCTCACGTTCATCCTGTTACTTTTTTTGTCGCTAGGTTTATTTTAATGTATTCTTCTCTAAGCTTTCGGACCTTACAACGAGGTTTTGGGATATCTCTACATACGCATAGCATAGCTTGTATACTTGTTTACTTCTTATAAGGTTTCTCTTTGGGTTGTTTCTACAAACTAAACAAGGAATTTTACAGAATATATTACATATCATACATGGAAATAAGTACACTTTCAATAACCTTTAAGATGTTTTAATATCGCAGCTGATCTGTGGTCGTTTTTATCAGATTTCGGATGGTGGACGGTTTGTGCGAAATATTTCCGGAAAACTGGCCATGACGCTTATAAATGCGTCTGTTATCACTATCCGCTGATTTCATTTCCATATACAGAAAATATGAAGAATATGTTTCAATAATTAGCATACCCTATTTCCTATATACTCAAAAATATAACACAAGTTTGATCAAATTAAGTTACAATATATGAATTCATATGACAGCTATTTTCCTTACTCTTAAGTTAATAAATCTTTAATTTACGTTAACATTTTATGTGATTCCACCTGCAGCGGCCAGAATGTCCGATGCAAAGAATCAGGGTAATTGTACAGAATACCAGAATCAAACCTAACCTGGTTAAATAATTGGCTAAATTTATATGTAAAAATTTTAAAGCATAATAATAATAATAATAATAATATTAAAACTAGGGTAAATAATAGTAAAATGAAGAAAATTAGAAATAACTTTAGACTTAAAAAACATAAATTATAATCAATAAGAAAAATTATCACTTCAAAGTGGATAGCCTAAATTATGTATACAAAAAAGACGGTAATTGTCTAGTATAACAAACTCGGCCTAGATGCCGGCTATTAAAATAATTGTAATTAAATATAATCAGGAATAAAGAATGTAAATTTATAAGATGTGAGGAAAGTAAATTAGGCCTAGCTAGGGAAAATAGTATTTATGTAAAAGTAAAGATTAAATGTTAAAATGTAATAGCCTAGAAATTAGGTTATACTAGAAGTAGTTATATTTGATTCGGGAAAAATCCGCTTGGGGTATTGATTATAAATCTTGTCACTACGAAACGAAAGCGCTACAGTCGACCTTTGGATTAGGAATTTTAAAAAGTAAATTAAATTAAATAAGAAGAAATAAAGTCAAATATGTTATTAAATAAAAGGTAAAAATGGAAAGGACACATCAGAATACAGAAACGCCTTTTACAAAAAGTGAAACTAATCTTAGTTCAGAATTTCCGAACAAACAAAGTCAATTGCCATGGCAACGGCTTTCTGATTGGTCAAAAGTTGAAAAATGGATACTATGAAGTGGGGCTCACAAAAAAGGACGCTATCCAGAAGGAGAATGCATTAGGCTCTCAAGGCGAGCAGACGTGTTTTTGTACCATGCGAACAGGACAAGAAAAAATGTGCTAGAAACAGAGTAAAAAGTGCTACGATGTGATCAGGGGAAGGAAGATATATATGAGCAAGGGCTCATATATACCCAGAACAAAATTTCGACCACCAAAATGCAAAATTAAAGAAAATAAGAAGATTAAACGAAATTATGGAGAGACGCCTACCTACCAAGACCCTTGAAGCTGTAACGGGAACGACAAATGACAAAATTAATGAAGATAAAAAGATTTCTACAGTACAAGGTTATATAATCAATTTAATTATTCTTTTTAAATAACATTTTACTTCAAATTATATTAACTTAAATTCAAAATTAAATAAGATGGGAATAACCTAAGGGACTGATTAGTCAACTCTCTTAGGCTACCCAAATTTAAGTAACAAAGATTCAAAATTGACTTTCCATTCCCATCGCTGTGGGAATGTATGAATTAAGTATAAAGATGTATATCTTATATGGCTTTTTCTAAGTGAATTTCTAATGAATAATTTCTAAAGAAGTTAATTGTTCAAGGCCTAGCCTAAAGGCATTAAATAGTAATATTAAGTGTTTGAAAAAGAATCAGATTTTAAAATATGTTAAATTTAACTGTAACAGTCAAAACTATATACAAAATTAATTATGGTAACTTTGATAATTTAAATTATATATAAAATTAATGATAATAAGAAAATTTAAAAACATAGAATGAGATAATAATGTTTAATTCAATGGCAAGTTGTATGAAATTTTGAAAAGGTAATTAGTCAAGAAAATCCTGTTAAATTAAATTAAAAAAATAATAAATAATTTGAACCTTGGAACAAATAAATAAAAAGGTATATTTTCCAATTAGCTGTGTTTTCATTCTAAATAAGATAAGTTCACTAGGTATCCAGGTATAGTCTTTAAATCACAAGTGTCTCTCAAAGATTCCACTACCCGAAAAGGAGCTTGAATAGGGCTTATCGGAGGCTAATTGGTTTTATCAAAAATTCAGGGATTGGTTCCTCTGAGAGGTTTATTCCTTGAGGCACAGGTCTATGAAACTAGGTTCGTAGTCAATGGATAAACCATTACTTTCTTACTGACTTAGCAATTGATGAAAAGAAAGGGCCAAAGTAAGGCAGGAGAAAAAGACGGTAAGAAAAGTATGGCGCCCAACATTTGAGGCTCGATGCTTACATTGTAACATCGGGTCAACATCAAATAGAGACAGATTTAAATCGACTAAGGAGCCTAGTGAAACAAAATTAATTAAATAGAATTCAATTAAAATTGTAAATAATAATAGGAATCATAAAATGAAAACCAAAGAAGTTCTTTAAATTAAATAAGAGTTAATTATAATAAAAAAGTAATTAAAAAGAACTTAGAATAAATAATAATAATTAAAAGGAAATAACTAAGTAAAATAAAATTCAGTAGGCGTCGGTAGGGCATATTACGTAAAAAAAAAAAAAAAAAAAAAAAAAAAAAAAAAAAAAAAAAATTATGTTAGTTATTAATAAAAGTAAATAGAATACATAGGCGTTAGATAGACAAGGTTAAGGGAACACTGAACCGGATCACATCGAGCACAATTATAAATGAATATATAATTAAATACTCAGTATATAGTAAAAATATAGAAGTAGGAGAAGTTAGTAGGGGAATAAAAGGATAGTTAAATACGAGACTTTAAGATGGCGACAAGACAGAGAAAAGACACAGAACCATCTGAAATGATGGAGTTTTTTAAAAAAATGATGGAGGAACAAAAACAGGAAAGATTAAAAGAGAAGGAGGAACAGAAACAGGGGAGAATAAAGGAACAAGAAGAATTAGTAAAAAATATAGAGGAACAAAGAAAGAAAGAAAGAGAGGAGGAAAAAGTAGAAAGAAAGAAAGAAAGAGAGGAGGATAAGCAAGAAATTAAGAATCTTTGGGAAATCATGAATAAGAGGATAGATGAAATAAATGAAGGAATTACAAGAAAGAATGAGGAAATGGGAAATAAAATATAAGAGACTATAGAAAAGATGTATAACTTAGAGGTAACAGTCAGTGAAAATAAACAGACTGTAGAAACAGTTAAGGGAGAAGTCAAAAAAGTAGAAAGAAGGGTACAAGTAGTTGAGAATAAGATAAAGAATATGGGAGAAGGAATAAATATAGCTACCTTGTTTAAATCAAGGATGTTTGAGATGGGTGATAATGGAGACAAAAGCAAGACGGAATTCTACGATAGGGAAGATGAAGACCCTATTGATTTCATTAAACACCTAGAAGGTATGATGTCCGAAATTGATCCTGACATGGAGGAAGGACAAAAACGGAAAATAATGGAGAGACATCTTAAAGGACCAGCACAAGAATGGTGGTTGGCCATGAATATGGAGGAGGAAAATTATGATGAAGTTAAGGAGAGATTCTTTAGCCACTTTTTGGGATCTCATGCACAAGAGATAATTCGAGGAAGAATCGAAAATGGAAAATATGAATACCATCGAGGCACAAACAACATCGTAAATTATTTCTTAAAAATGGTGAACACGGCGAGACACCTAACCCCGCCATACAATCAGGCGGAGTTAATTATGAAGATTATGAAGCATTATGGGAACAGAATGTATATAGGATGTTCCGGGATGGCGGCTACCGACATAGAGGAGGCGGTAAAATACATCCGAAGGAACATGGGTGGACACACCAAACGAGAAACCCCGGATACAAGGGAAATTGGAGGCAAGAGCCTTACCCGGTAGAAGGGAGAGGAAACTGGAGACAGGGGCCCTACCAAAGAGAGGGACCAAGAAATAGGCCGCAAAATCAGTGGCAACAACAAAGGCCAGAGTACAGGCCACAAAACCAAACGGAAGAAGGCCCACAGACAAAAGAAAAGAGAATACAAAATCCAGGGGGCAAGTGGTCAATCAAAAAACTAAATGAGAGGATCCCTAATGGTAGGAAGGAAAAGAGGAGAAAACCATTAGAGATCCAACAACAAACAAAATATAGGAAATATTACCCGGAGAAACAGGGAACATTAAATAAAGGAAAGGCGGAATACCTAAAGAACAAAAATAAAAAAACAATACAACAGGAAAATAACAATGAAGTACACCAAAATCAAGAGCTTAGAGTTGGTGGACTATCTCTTGATATTCGTGCTGAATTGTTAGAAGAGGACAAGGAGATTGGCGAAGGTAACCAGAAGAAAGAGCCATGCCCTGTAATTGACTGTGAGGTAGAAGAGCACTCTATAGAGGTAGAGATTGACAAGGGTGCAGACGTGTCAGTCATTCAAGAAAAGGCTTACAACAACCTCAAGTTGCATGGGCTTAAGTTCCTGGAACTACCCATCAACAATGTGGGAGTTGTAACAGCCATTAAGACTGCACAGAGAAAGGTTACCCGGCAATGCTTAATTCCCTTAACAATTAAAGGCATAAAAGTGGACTGCATCTTCATAATGGTCTCCAAACTTCGGTCGGAGATGATTATGGGGTGCAACACACTATATGACCTAAAGGCACGGATAAACATGGATAGACGCTTTGTGACATTCGAGATAGAAGGGAAGATGGTGTACCAGGATTTTAAAAATAAAATACAAAAGATAGAGGAAAATAATGAAGTCCGAAAAATATGTCAGATAACCCAGGGAAAAGAAGATGCATCAACAATAGGGCATCAAAGCAAAAAGGAGGGGTTAATGCGACAGTGCGAGAAGCAGATGCACTGCCGAATGAATGAAGGAGGAAATGGACAAAAAACAAGTAAAGGGGAAATCTTAAATATAAAAAACGAATATCAAAGAAAAATAAAAAATGAAACAGAGGAAAAATTAAACAAAAACAAAAAATTAAAAAACAAAAATGAAAATATAATAAATAAGGAAATTAATTTAGGACCTGAGGGAGTCAATACAGGAGATAAAGAAACAAAGGACATGGAAAGAAGAGCTGCAGCTGAGATTAAGAGCAAAACAAAATATAAACAAGGTAAGGCCGAAATAGTGCCAAAAAGGGGAAATAATGTGAGTGAAAAAATAATAAATAAGAAAATAAATATAAATAAAAATATAAACGTCGCGTCGAAACAATTAAAAGGGGGGAACAACGAGGTTAAAATGAATAACCAACAAGTAGCTCGGAAGCCCATGCCTAAGACTTTAGATTCTGGAAAGATAACCCAAAGGAAAGAAATTGAAATTAAAGAAAGAAAAAAGAAAAACCTATTTACTAGATCAAGAGTTCGAAAGTCAATTAAAATGAGAACCAATCCAAATACGAGAACAACCTTCATTTCATTACTATTCAAAAACAGAAAAATAAAAGGTAGATTTAAGGAGAATAAGGGAAAGTTAAAAAATTGGAAAAGGAGAAAGCAGAAAAAGAAAGATAAAGCTGGACGGATAATAAGAAAATATTTAAAGAATCAAGGATAATAAGGCAAGGTAAATAAAATATGATCCATCAGTGACATAGGGAGTAACGGTTAAGTAATAAAAATAAAAATGTAAAATAAATCTAAGTAGTAGATTAAAGCAGTAACATAATCCAAATACATAGGACAAATAATATAAAATCAGTATTAAAAGTAAAAGAAAAAGCCATATGTTAAATGAACGGGATTCATTGAATTTATTAAAGTAAATGTTGTGTTAAACGACAATGAATGTGTAATATAAGGATTACAATATACAATATTGTATAGTTAATATAAACTTGAAATAAGATTAAATAAAAAAGAATGTGACTAAGGACAGGAGTAATAGATGAGTAAATAGAATGTGAAGTGACTAATGTGACAATGATATATATGTGAGTGAAAGGGACAGGAGAGTAAATTGTGAACTTTAGTAAAATTAATTAAGCTATGAAGATGTATAGAAATAGTAGATTAATGAAAGGAATATGAAAATTTTAATATAAACTAGTATAAGTGTTAATGTTACTTTTCACAAATATGTTATTAATTATGTTTATCTGTTTCAAGGGAGAGAAGAACCAAAATTTTCATATTTTAAAAAGGGGGGAATTTTGCAGCGGCCAGAATGTCCGATGCAAAGAATCAGGGTAATTGTACAGAATGCCAGAATCAAACCTAACCTGGTTAAATAATTGGCTAAATTTATATGTAAAAATTTTAAAGCATTATAATAATAATAATAATATTAAAACTAGGGTAAATAATAGTAAAATGAAGAAAATTAGAAATAACTTTAGACTTAAAAAACATAAATTATATTCAATAAGAAAAATTATCACGTCAAAGTGGATAGCCTAAATTATGTATACAAAAAAGACGGTAATTGTCTAGTATAACAAACTCGGACTAGATGCCGGCTATTAAAATAATTGTAATTAAATATAATCAGGAATAAAGGATGTAAATTTATAAGATGTGAGGAAAGTAAATTAGGCCTAGCTAGGGAAAATAGTATTTATGTAAAAGTAAAGATTAAATGTTAAAATGTAATAGCCTAGAAATTAGGTTATACTCTCCATAATTTCGTTTAATCTTCTTATTTTCTTTAATTTTGCATTTTGGCCTTTGTTGTTGCCACTTATTTTGCGGCCTATTTCTTGGTCCCTCTCTTTGGTAGGGCCCCTGTCTCCAGTTTCCTCTCCCTTCTACCGGGTAAGGCTCTTGCCTCCAATTTCCCTTGTATCCGGGGTTTCTCGTTTGGTGTGTCCACCCTCTCCTCTCAGGTTCCCGTTCCTCAGTCCTAGGCTGAGTCCGGTTCCTGGTAGCCTCCTGCTCCATGTTCCTTCGGATGTATTTTACCGCCTCCTCTATGTCGGTAGCCGCCATCCCGGAACATCCTATATACATTCTGTTCCCATAATGCTTCATAATCTTCATAATTAACTCCGCCTGATTGTATGGCGGGGTTAGGTGTCTCGCCGTGTTCACCATTTTTAAGAAATAATTTACGATGTTGTTTGTGCCTCGATGGTATTCATATTTTCCATTTTCGATTCTTCCTCGAATTCTCTCTTGTGCATGAGATCCCCAAAAGTGGCTAAAGAATCTCTCCTTAACTTCATCATAATTTTCTCTGTCTTGTCGCCATCTTAAAGTCTCGTATTTAACTATCCTTTTATTCCCCTACTAACTTCTCCTACTTCTATATTTTTACTATATACTGAGTATTTAATTATATATTCATTTATAATTGTGCTCGATGTGATCCGGTTCAGTGTTCCCTTAACCTTGTCTATCTAACGCCTATGTATTCTATTTACTTTTATTAATAACTAACATAATTTTTTTTTTTTTTTTTTTTTTTTTTTTTTTTTTTTTTTTTTTTTTTTTTTTTTTACGTAATATGCCCTACCGACGCCTACTGAATTTTATTTTACTTAGTTATTTCCTTTTAATTATTATTATTTATTCTAAGTTCTTTTTAATTACTTTTTTATTATAATTAACTCTTATTTAATTTAAAGAACTTCTTTGATTTTCATTTTATGATTCCTATTATTATTTACAATTTTAATTGAATTCTATTTAATTAATTTTGTTTCACTAGGCTCCTTAGTCGATTTAAATCTGTCTCTATTTGATGTTGACCCGATGTTACAATGTAAGCATCGAGCCTCAAATGTTGGGCGCCATACTTTTCTTACCGTCTTTTTCTCCTGCCTTACTTTGGCCCTTTCTTTTCATCAATTGCTAAGTCAGTAAGAAAGTAATGGTTTATCCATTGACTACGAACCTAGTTTCATAGACCTGTGCCTCAAGGAATAAACCTCTCAGAGGAACCAATCCCTGAATTTTTGATAAAACCAATTAGCCTCCGATAAGCCCTATTCAAGCTCCTTTTCGGGTAGTGGAATCTTTGAGAGACACTTGTGATTTAAAGACTATACCTGGATACCTAGTGAACTTATCTTATTTAGAATGAAAACACAGCTAATTGGAAAATATACCTTTTTATTTATTTGTTCCAAGGTTCAAATTATTTATTATTTTTTTAATTTAATTTAACAGGATTTTCTTGACTAATTACCTTTTCAAAATTTCATACAACTTGCCATTGAATTAAACATTATTATCTCATTCTATGTTTTTAAATTTTCTTATTATCATTAATTTTATATATAATTTAAATTATCAAAGTTACCATAATTAATTTTGTATATAGTTTTGACTGTTACAGTTAAATTTAACATATTTTAAAATCTGATTCTTTTTCAAACACTTAATATTACTATTTAATGCCTTTAGGCTAGGCCTTGAACAATTAACTTCTTTAGAAATTATTCATTAGAAATTCACTTAGAAAAAGCCATATAAGATATACATCTTTATACTTAATTCATACATTCCCACAGCGATGGGAATGGAAAGTCAATTTTGAATCTTTGTTACTTAAATTTGGGTAGCCTAAGAGAGTTGACTAATCAGTCCCTTAGGTTATTCCCATCTTATTTAATTTTGAATTTAAGTTAATATAATTTGAAGTAAAATGTTATTTAAAAAGAATAATTAAATTGATTATATAACCTTGTACTGTAGAAATCTTTTTATCTTCATTAATTTTGTCATTTGTCGTTCCCGTTACAGCTTCAAGGGTCTTGGTAGGTAGGCGTCTCTCCATAATTTCGTTTAATCTTCTTATTTTCTTTAATTTTGCATTTTGGTGGTCGAAATTTTGTTCTGGGTATATATGAGCCCTTGCTCATATATATCTTCCTTCCCCTGATCACATCGTAGCACTTTTTACTCTGTTTCTAGCACATTTTTTCTTGTCCTGTTCGCATGGTACAAAAACACGTCTGCTCGCCTTGAGAGCCTAATGCATTCTCCTTCTGGATAGCGTCCTTTTTTGTGAGCCCCACTTCATAGTATCCATTTTTCAACTTTTGACCAATCAGAAAGCCGTTGCCATGGCAATTGACTTTGTTTGTTCGGAAATTCTGAACTAAGATTAGTTTCACTTTTTGTAAAAGGCGTTTCTGTATTCTGATGTGTCCTTTCCATTTTTACCTTTTATTTAATAACATATTTGACTTTATTTCTTCTTATTTAATTTAATTTACTTTTTAAAATTCCTAATCCAAAGGTCGACTGTAGCGCTTTCGTTTCGTAGTGACAAGATTTATAATCAATACCCCAAGCGGATTTTTCCCGAATCAAATATAACTACTTCTAGTATAACCTAATTTCTAGGCTATTACATTTTAACATTTAATCTTTACTTTTACATAAATACTATTTTCCCTAGCTAGGCCTAATTTACTTTCCTCACATCTTATAAATTTACATTCTTTATTCCTGATTATATTTAATTACAATTATTTTAATAGCCGGCATCTAGGCCGAGTTTGTTATACTAGACAATTACCGTCTTTTTTGTATACATAATTTAGGCTATCCACTTTGAAGTGATAATTTTTCTTATTGATTATAATTTATGTTTTTTAAGTCTAAAGTTATTTCTAATTTTCTTCATTTTACTATTATTTACCCTAGTTTTAATATTATTATTATTATTATTATTATGCTTTAAAATTTTTACATATAAATTTAGCCAATTATTTAACCAGGTTAGGTTTGATTCTGGTATTCTGTACAATTACCCTGATTCTTTGCATCGGACATTCTGGCCGCTGCAGGTGGAATCACATAAAATGTTAACGTAAATTAAAGATTTATTAACTTAAGAGTAAGGAAAATAGCTGTCATATGAATTCATATATTGTAACTTAATTTGATCAAACTTGTGTTATATTTTTGAGTATATAGGAAATAGGGTATGCTAATTATTGAAACATATTCTTCATATTTTCTGTATATGGAAATGAAATCAGCGGATAGTGATAACAGACGCATTTATAAGCGTCATGGCCAGTTTTCCGGAAATATTTCGCACAAACCGTCCACCATCCGAAATCTGATAAAAACGACCACAGATCAGCTGCGATATTAAAACATCTTAAAGGTTATTGAAAGTGTACTTATTTCCATGTATGATATGTAATATATTCTGTAAAATTCCTTATTTAGTTTGTAGAAACAACCCAAAGAGAAACCTTATAAGAAGTAAACAAGTATACAAGCTATGCTATGCGTATGTAGAGATATCCCAAAACCTCGTTGTAAGGTCCGAAAGCTTAGAGAAGAATACATTAAAATAAACCTAGCGACAAAAAAAGTAACAGGATGAACGTGAGAAATAAATAATGAAAGAAAACAAGAAGTTTCAAAATCTAGATTTATTTTGGTAGATAAAACTACTAGCACTGACGAAATAAAAGTCAGATTGCTGCAATCAAGAGTGATCAAGCCAATATAGTAATTACGCCAAGTACAACAATAACTTGATTTAACAATGCGTCGCATTTGAGGCAAATAAATTATATCCAGTTATCATGAAAATATATAAATCAATAATAATAGTACAGAAATAAATCTCTGTAGAAGTTTATTTAGCGCCACAATATTGGAAGAACTAGGTTATTAGCAAAAGCATGAAAGCCAACGGCTTATGATAGGACACGACTATCTCCAGGCCCACCTCTTTCGTTTTGGCCAAGAGGAGTCTGCTCTGTCTCAATGGTATTATGAATGGGGACCACATTTCAACCTGTCCTGAACTGGACCACAAGCTGTCCAGAACCGGTTGTTACTGGGGGGCTCGTCGCCGAATGGTTCAACAGCCAAGGGCGGGCATTGGATAAAGTAAAGTAAAGTAATAAGACTGACACATTCATTAGACTTGACGACATAATATATCTAATGTAACGCCTTGCAGTAAAGCTAAAGGTAGTTGACTTTGAAGCAAAAATGCCACCTAAAACATAAAGTATACTATTTAAAAAATTACTTATTTATTTGTAATGAAATGTTTTAATTGTTATACAACTTTACTAAATTTTAAAGACTCGATAAAATTATATCCCACAATCGACCTGAACATTACATCATTTGTATGTATTTCATCATACAAAATTCTAGCGTTATGAGCTATCTTGAAAAATAAATAGACATTTTCACATTTTTCATACATGACGTCCTAATATTTTGATACTAATTTACCTCAGGTAGATTTAAGGCGTGACAAATAATAATATTTGACAAATAATAATGTCGTAACCTGCATTCTCTCCGAAAGCCATTGTTATATTAACGTTGGCTCGTATATAACACGTATGAAATTAAACCCTTCATATTTCAATAAGTACGAGATAGCATTTGCAAAATAACAAGTAACTAATAGGCCCCTTAGGATGATGATTGTTTTATCATTTTAATTAAATGTAAATAAATTAAAATAATTTAGTACAAGGTTACGATATAATAGCTTATTAAAAAAAGTATTAATTTCCAGCTAAATTCAGGGCATTCTACTACATACATACATATAGATTAATCACTATGAAATAGACACTGATGAAGATCATCACATAGCGATCCAAAACGTTCTGTCTCAGTAACGTTTCTCAAATTTACAAAATTTAAAGTTTGGACAGTCATAAACTATTGTTAAGTGATTAATTAATATTCACCGAACGTAATAGACTACAAAATTCAAGAACTATAAAATAGTTACATTTTTAAATATAAGTAAAACTCATTTTATTACAACTAATATTAATTGTAAATGTATACATTTATTTAATATTCCAAATTTGTTACATATAAGTATCTGAAGAGGACATTGTTTGGGTATCGAAAAGCTTTGAAATGAACTTTTAAATGTTACATTGCCTATTTGTTCGAAACCTTTCTACTAATCATCATTAATTATAATTTACGTTGAAATATTCGTTAATTCTAAAAATTTTAATATATTTATTGAAGGTAAATGTGTTAGAGACTAGAACATACACTAAAATTAATTGTTTGTAAGACATGTGACTACAATGTAAGTTTTTTCAAAATTTATTTGATGACTGGAATTAATTTTACCGGTAAAAATATTTTTAAAGCAACGTCTTTAAATAAATATATCTTAAACGTTGATAATATTGAAAGATTTGATCATATAATATTACCTCACTTTAGTTATCAGCTGTTATTTTTGGGAAACTATTTAGTTATTAGGTACCTCCAGAGTTGCAAGTAAACCCTTGCCACTTTCATTTCCGTTTGTCCTGTCACGGAAAAGCGACAGGTAATTCTGGTTTCAATTACCTACATTTTAGTCAACTCCAGCGCTTAATCATTAAAGCCCTCCCGTTTACGGTAATTGTATATATAATTTACTTTGTCACAAATATACCCTCTGTTTTATTCTGGTCAAACTATGACTTATCGTGATGCCAGAAACTGTAGAGTTTAATTAAGAAATAACCATTGGAAATGTTTATTATGGACTAATTATATAAATAAATAGTTACATGTGATGCCACGACGAAGGCTACTCATAGATTAGTGTTTGTTATAAAATATAAATTAATGTTGTAACTAAATTGAGTATAAGGTGTAGAAGGTTTGGTATGGAGTCAAACAAAAGGGGTAATGGCTGTATGGTGCCGACAGGAAGACTGATGATGGGGTTGATCAAGGGTGTGATGAAATGTACCGTCCCTAGTCACTGGTAACTGTTCAAGATGAGGAAGTAAATTCCATAAGATACTTAATATCCAGGGATAATATTGATCCCTTCTTCTTTGAGTGGAAACGTTTCTCAATTTATCTAATAATTGTATTGCTGAAGATTTTTATGTTCACGCACCAGAGACGGTATTGTGTAGAATGAACTTCTGAAGCTACATTATTCTGTCTAAATACGTTCTACGTTACAAATTAGAGACTACGGTTTGATGCATTACAAAATAGGTCTATAGGGGTTTTATGAGTGTACCACCCTAAAGTAATGCTACAGCTGCACGTTAACTCTTTATATTAAACTATGAGGTTGGTTAAAAATATTTTAATTTATAATTTTCTCAGTACGTTTGTAACGCTAGTTTCCCTTTTTAGTTTTAATTACAGTTCAAGTTCAGACTAAAACCTATTGGACCGCCCTTAGACTAAAACCTTTTCTTAGTAATTTATTCAAAATGTTTCGAAATTTAAAACTTTATTTTGCACTAACTCTACATTTTTAAATTAGGTAGTTTTAAAAGTTTAGTGTAGTTATTTTCTTTTGTTGCATCATGCAAAATAATTTTCAATAAATTTCAATCTGTGGATTACAAAGTAAAATTTATTCATGTCAAATTTGAAAATATATTTCACATTCAGTCTTATTATTTGGTTAAAGGTTTATTGGAGTGTTAAATTATGTATACCATTATGTATTATTAGACAATTTTAAGCATCTGTAAACACGGGATGATCTTAACACAACTAATGTATTACAATGATATTTTTGTGGTATTATATCCGTTTGCAGGCGGTTTTCTTCCTCCCAAGTTGGTACTGCTTTGTGTTTCCCAAACCACTGGCATCTCAGCGCTGACACATCATTTTCTCAGTTGGTATTCCTTGCTATACAACAGTGTATTTATTTGATTACTGCGCTGTAATACGCGATGGATACAGAAATAGATCAGAAAATTCTCATGAGACTCTTTCCTTTTTTATATCTACACCTTTTTATGTACCTATTTCCTATACAGTATTTTACGTGATTGTAGTTTATGAAACATGAACACATATAAATATTATGTTATAATAATGAATAAATAGGTGTTCAATTAACTATAAAAACGATGGTATAGTTCCTTATATAAATATACCCTAAACCTCGTTTTTCGTTATCACGAAATAATTATATAGGCTCTTAAATACTTAATATCATAACCTCTACAAAATATTATCGTATTTTGAATCTGCAAATGCCACTGTTGTGACTAAATGAGTAGCACGACAGACGTAGAATTACTGCTACGTGCATCTATTTATCATACCCAAAATTATTTTTATCTCCTGACTAATTGAGACATTCCTTAGTACCTTTATTGTGGATGCTACCCTGAGCCTATTCAAATAAAGAGTTTAATATTTATTAATGAGATTTTCCGTTTCTAAAAATCATTATAAATACATTTAATAATAAAAATAATTATAGGAAAACTTATATTTTTAAAATCGATTAAATTCTTTATATTTAAAGAATAATAAATAACAACAATATTGCAACCAATATACAGAACACATTTAAAAATATTTGGGTTAAATTATTCCTACTCTCTAATACTTGCACAGTTTTCTCAATTTTTTCTTCAATTCGGGACCATTTAATATGTTTGAAAATGTCTTATACCTGTGCTTATTGCTACATTACCATTATGAGAATAATGTGACAAAAATATAATAACATTTTATTTAATTAATTAAAAGTTTTATATGGAGCTCTAAAAATGCGTTGCTACCAACAAGATTGGCCTACCGATTCTTGCACGCTTACTTTATGTAAAGGTAGTTGCTGATGAGCTTAAGTACGAGATTTTCTGTTGTTAGATCCGATTTAAGTTATTGATTAAAACCCATATCGTATATAGACGAGTACAGAAAAAATGTATTACAATCTTTCAGGTTCCTCTATAATACAGTATATTATGTTATTGCGTAGGATAGTAGTCAGAGATTTACCATTTTTCAGGCTTGAAACTTTTCATTTTTATGTTGGTCTCTTCAAAAGCCTAATTAACTGTTTCCCATGATTCGATGGAAGTTTTATACTTAAATTATCATACTGAATGCAAATGAGACGTCATAAAAATATCCTGGAAAATAAGTTTTAACATATATATAAGTTTTGAGTTGCGGCGATATTCTATTGTATAAATATTTTATTTTTTATTTAACTTGAGAATATATTAAATTTTTAACAAGAATTATTAAATTGAAAAAGATTTTACATAGTGAAAGTTTACCATGTAAAAAAAAAAATGACCTACAATCCAAGTTCTCCTTGAGCTCCTTCATTTCCTCAGAAGTCGTGCTAACAATAAAAGCCTTGTAGAGAGGGATTTACTTAGTTTAGTTTTGAGCTTTTACCTGAGAGTCATAATAATGTACATAGCCACATGAATTCAGAAAAAAACATGACGTAAGATGTGCGTAAGTTTTGTTTTTCAAATAAGAGATTTTTGTGTTTTAAAAAAGTGTTGTAAATATTAAAAATAAGAATTAATCACTTGATCGCATAGTTACAGATATCGTGAACAATAAGTGAAATGTACCATTCTCAAATAAACACAAGCAAATTGATTAATGTTTAAATGAATTTTAATATGGGATTATTAATGTTCTCATTAATGTTACCATTGTTAACAATTAAGAAACAATAACAATAGGTACAATATGAGGAATTATAACTTAATTATTTATGCTAAACTGATTGTTATAATTTTCTCAGCATATTTCGAAAGACTTTGTAAAACGTTAAGTTTTACTACGTATCTATGAAAAAATATAGAGTACATTCTATTACATTATCATGTACTACCTTTGGCCAAATTTTGGAAGAATAAACGCATTCTGCATTTAGTACCACTCACGTCTAAGTTAAACTCTGAATATAAAGAAAGTAAGGCAGTGCTTATCCCTACTTTTTTATTATAAATTCAGCCACGATTTGTAAAGTTTAAAATGTTCATTTATATATTACATTTTAAGAATCTTATAAATGTTATCACAATTTTGATTTCATTAACATGACAGAAGGCTATAAATCAGTAATAAATTTATGTCGAAAATTAGTTAAAATATAGGTTTTGAATAAACGCAAAGAAAAAAAACATTTTTTTTAAAGATGTTATTATCTACAAGTTATTCTAAGAATTGATGTTTAAGATCATTGTCTTCTGATACTAAACAAATATATATTTTTCAAGGGACATGGTATAAAACTTTTTGTTCCATTCTCTGTCTTTGGCAATTATTCTTTTTGTTTTGCCATGTAACCTATAAAAAATGGTGACCGCAGTAAAAAAATCGAAGAAAGGAGATTGATAATAACTATAAAACTTCGAAATTCATTCATTCCTAAACCGATTCAGCCAACCAGGAAACATCCTTCTTCTATTGTCTGCTTCCTGTCACTGGGCGAGAATCGCAACAATTTAATCACGTTTAATTTACTAATGTGTCCCTATTACATTCCACAAGTGCTAGGTGAGTATGTTTTAATTCCTCTTGTACACGAGTTGCGCTTCTATTTAAGTAAGTGCGTTTAATAATCAGGTTTAAGATAGAGTGTACTATGGGCATTGTGGTTCACCTTTTGACCTTCATAGTTCAACACAAATAATATATTTGTGAAAGGAGATTTTGGATACTACTTTTACATAGATTATATCGTTCAACTTATTATTCATTCTTTAGGAAAACTACAAGTTCATGTCCTAATTGTTCTTAAAATTTACCACTAAATTGGTCACTTGAGAATTAATACGAAATAATTTATAAATCTAAAGGTTAATAAAGATTGAAATGTCATACATGCACATTCAACAATTTAGACAAATAAAGAAAGACATATCACTTTTTGATTTATTCATTAAATAAATCATTAGGTATAAAAAATATAACGTGTGTTAATGAAAATCTGCATATTTTTATATTTAAACCTACTTATTATGCAAACTTACCACTGCATGACATTTTGAAATTAAATTTTAAAAAAATCGTAAAGGCACGGTAGTCGTAACCGAAAGTGTTTTTTCTAGAATGCAATTTCTAAAACAAACTAAGGTTTTATATTAATCTCGGAACCTGGAATAGTTAGAAAGTAACAAATATCATATATAAGCAAACAAAGGTATCAAGAGATAATGATATTAATTTGTCAAGATTAGGTGTAATAATAAATAAAGCTTCTAAATACAGTTAATTATAAAAACATTAATTTAATCGTTATTTACCGCGTTTATGTATTACATTAGTGTTTAGTAGAGAGACGTGAAATTTATATCAATGTATTTTCTAAAGGTATATATTATGTATGTTATATATAAAACATAATGTTAGACATTCCAAGGTGATAACGTATTCAAATATAGCAGCAATAATTAAACAATTGTATTATTTTGCCAAGAATATCTAAACGTATGTATATTAATGTCTAATTTTATTGTTACAATAAATTCAGTAGGAATGATAAAGTTTTCGACAAAGTGTATTGAGTTTTTTACATATGAAATTAAATTGTAAATTGTATTTAGTATTATTTTTACACAATATTTTGAAGGACTGATATTTCCATTGAAAATTCCAATGTGTTTATTTTATATTGCGTAACACACAAAATATTATTAACTGGAAACCATATGGGAGATGTTTAATTACAATATTATTATTTGTTAGTTAAAAGTTTAGTAGACCTACTGCCCTAATCGTGTAAAGGTTGTATTTTTTGTACTAATCTAATATTATTTTTATACAACTATTTATCTTATAATGACTATTGATTTACCCTTTTCAAAATATTAAATTTCAATAAAACATTCATGTTTTTAACTTAAAATTATTTAAATATAGGTTTATGTTCTAATTACAAAATATTTTTACCAAACAGCGTAAAGTAAAATATTATTAAATTTTATTCTTGTATACTCTGTAGATAACTTTCATTAACATACGGTCGTAACCCCCAAACAACAATCGGCTTATTCCATAACCATCAACCTTTGGTTCCTTGAATGGTTCTATACTTGGCGTCTGAAGAAAGAGATCGATAGTTAGTTCATTTTTATAACCATTTGCGTTCTATTTATAGCAAATCGGGTTCTATATGATTAAAAAAAAAACCCAGCTCCAACGGGTTAAGCATGTATAGAAATGGCAGCTAGAAAAGTATAGTATGAAACGAAATGAAAATTGCAAACCGCATGGTGAGTTTTCAAACTTCGAAAATAATTTGATAGAGGTTGAATTTTGTTCCAAAATCATTGGCCGACGAGCAAACTACATAGTATATAAAAAAAATGTGATGCTTGTTTTTGTAAAGCGTTTTGAATTAATTAACCACCGTAAATTTCTGCATAGAAACTAAAAGTTTTAAGTAGATTTTGAAGATTTTTACATTTAAGTTGCAGTGCGGGATTTGTAAAATGGTTTTTAAAGTGGTTAATTGTTTATGAAATAGTTAATAGCCCGGTTTATTGGTTCGTTTTTTTATAAAGTGTTTTATAAAGTCAGTAATAAAGCGTTCTTAAAATTGTTTGTTATAAGCGGTTAATAAACTCGGTTGTTAGGAAAGTTCTATCATAAAAATACTTAGTAAAGGAATAATTACGTGTAACTTTCTTTAGTATAGATATTAGACATAGTTGCGTGGAAGAATGTATTAGTGTCAGTTACAAACTCCATAGTTTCATTCTTTACTAAATCAGTTAAAAATATATACACTATCTAAAAGACTTATAAATGTTCGCAGGAATAATTATCCAATTTATTAATGTTTAAACAGGCAATTATGAGTTAAAAGTTATTCAGGTAGTTACTCTTATCTTATGGTGAGTAAACAGATAAGCTAACCGCTTCTATAGAAAGTTCAGAATTTTTAAAACTAAAATAAAATAATGTATGTTAGTTTATTCATTTTTATTTTATTAGTAATATTTAGAAAACAATACTAAACCACCGACCATTGATTCTTGCTTTATTATTTTGTCTATTACAATAAAAATATTGAAAAGAACCCCAATACCACAAAAATAATCAAAAATAACAAATAAGACAAGTTACTTAAGATTAAACCCTTATGTACATTTCGATGACCATGTCATCATCATCAGAGGGTCTAGTTACAAAACACAATCTAGCACACAAGAAGTTACAAACTAGAATGATACCAATCGTTCTCCGCGGTCTCTATATATAGGCGTGAGGTAAGCTCCGCCCCCTCTCCGCCCTCGACCGACAAATAACGATCGGCCATCAGGAACCAAATAGGTTATGTCAAAAATTACATTATAATAATACATATGTAATAAAAACTACAGCAATAACAATTAATAAACTAAAAGTAATTAGATTAAAACATCGTAATTAGAAGAAAGCTATTTAAGTAAAGTATATAATGGTGAGTAAGGAATAGGTCCTTTATCTGCATTCATTAATTTACAATTTGATTTGACTATAAAAACACTTTCATAACTATTAAGTAACTTTTTTGAGTTTATACATTTAGCTAAAATAACATTTTTATCTAAATCATGCTGATTACTAAGGACATGTTCTGCTACACTTGATTTTTCAGGTCTTTCATATTTAATATGGGCAAGATGTTCTTTAAATCTGGTTACAATTTTTCTTTTAGTTTGACCTATATACATCTCGTTACAAGTACTACAAATTATCTTATAAATACCTGATTTTTCCAACATTGGAATTTTATCTTTCGGGTTACACAATAAATGCTTGAGTTTATTTTGAGTTTTATAGGCTATCTTAACATTTACCTTTTTAAAAATAGAGTCTAACCCTTTTGTTAAAATATTATCGAAAGGTAAACTAATAAAAGTACATTTTTTAACTTCTTTTTGAAGAGTGGTAGTTGTGTTCAAAACATATTTTAATCTTTGTTTTCTAACAATATTATCTATAATTTTAGCATCAAAATCGTTATATCTAGCCACTCCTTTGATATAATTAATTTCCTTATAAAAACGTCTAGGACTAAGTGGTACATTGATAGCTCTGTTAACCAAACTGTTAAATGCTGCTATTTTATGTGTATAACAATGGTTGGAACTATTTAAAATATATCTGTTATTGATAGTAGGTTTCCTGTAAATATCAAATTCAATTTTTTCATGATTTTTAATACACAGAATATCTAAAAATGGTAAACGATTATTAGTTTCTAATTCATAAGTAAACTTAATGGAACTATGTATACTATTAAGTTGGTTTACAAAAACATCAACATTACATTTACTGCTATCAAAGATCGCAAAAACATCGTCAACATATCTTAACCAAATCCTAGGAAAATAAGTAATACTATTCTTTAAGTTTTCTTCAAATCTGCTCATGAAAAGCTCAGCAATGAAAGGAGACAAACTGTTACCCATAGCAGTTCCATCACATTGTTTATAAAATTCATTATTAAATTTAAAGAAATTTTGGTACATACATATTTCAGTTAATTTGACATATTCGTTTATTTTAATAGGTTCGATGTTGTTTTCTTTTAAAAAATCTTCAACAAACAATATAGTTTCTTTAACAGGAATGCTAGGAAACAACGAACTTACATCAAAAGATACCATAATATCAGTACTACTAAGTTTTATATTCTTAACCTTGTTGACAAATTCTATGTTATTTTTAATAGGAAACATACCACGTTTTTCTTTTAAAGAAGTAAATTTATAGGCTAACCATTTTGATAAAAGGTAGGTTGGGGAATCAATCCCAGAAACTATAGGTCTCATTGCTTTCCCTTCCTTGTGGATTTTTGGAAGGCAATATAACCTAGGTATAACAGGATTAGAAATTTTAAATTTATAAATATCTTTCTTAGGAATGACTGAACTACAATTCTTAATAGTATCGTTTGTAACTTGAACAAACTTATTTAGTGGGTTTTTAACAATTTTCTGATAAGGGCCTTCTTCTAACATTTTAGTTACTCTATTGACATAATCGTTCTTGTCTAAAACTACAATTGTATTACCCTTATCAGCTTTTAAATAATAACAATCTTTGTTACAAAGACCTTTAACTAACTCAAAATTATTTTTAACATTAGCCGGTTTATTGGCCATACGAATATTATTTTCCATTTTAATTTTACAGGCGTTTCTTATGTAATTTTTATCTGACTCTTTTAAATTAGAAATACTACTTTCTATATTAGCTACTATATCAACTACAGTTTTGTTAGTGTAATTACAATGTGCAAAATTTAACCCTTTACTTAATAAATTAATTTCTTCTCTATTAAAAGTTTGGCTAGATTCATTACGAACTAGAGGACAGGTAGGGTTTTTATTATTATTACCTATTTCATCCAAATTTAAATGTTTAGTAATTGCTACAAACTTCTTATCCAGATTTTTTACCTTACAATCAATTTTATGCTTATTTATTACATACATTTTTGTACAAAAATTATTCCAAACAATAGCGTTACTATCCTTTGCTAATTTGAGGTGTAAATTGTACTTTTTTAATTCTAAATTAGCTAATTTACTATAAAGATATTTAATTTCTAATTTTAACCATTTGAGTTTCGCAAATTCGATAACTCTCTTGGTACGTGAATTATTAAGATTAATGCGGAAACCGTTTATAAATTTAGGAAAAACTTTAAAACGTTGACATTTTTTCAAAAAACCGATATCAACTTGTAATGAACTTATTTTTAAACTTAACTTACTAAAAAGGTTTTGCTCAGTTGACCGGGAAGCCATGATAATAAACAATATCAAGAGCACAGTGGTACAATATATTACAATAAAAATATTGAAAAGAACCCCAATACCACAAAAATAATCAAAAATAACAAATAAGACAAGTTACTTAAGATTAAACCCTTATGTACATTTCGATGACCATGTCATCATCATCAGAGGGTCTAGTTACAAAACACAATCTAGCACACAAGAAGTTACAAACTAGAATGATACCAATCGTTCTCCGCGGTCTCTATATATAGGCGTGAGGTAAGCTCCGCCCCCTCTCCGCCCTCGACCGACAAATAACGATCGGCCATCAGGAACCAAATAGGTTATGTCAAAAATTACATTATAATAATACATATGTAATAAAAACTACAGCAATAACAATTAATAAACTAAAAGTAATTAGATTAAAACATCGTAATTAGAAGAAAGCTATTTAAGTAAAGTATATAATGGTGAGTAAGGAATAGGTCCTTTATCTGCATTCATTAATTTACAATTTGATTTGACTATAAAAACACTTTCATAACTATTAAGTAACTTTTTTGAGTTTATACATTTAGCTAAAATAACATTTTTATCTAAATCATGCTGATTACTAAGGACATGTTCTGCTACACTTGATTTTTCAGGTCTTTCATATTTAATATGGGCAAGATGTTCTTTAAATCTGGTTACAATTTTTCTTTTAGTTTGACCTATATACATCTCGTTACAAGTACTACAAATTATCTTATAAATACCTGATTTTTCCAACATTGGAATTTTATCTTTCGGGTTACACAATAAATGCTTGAGTTTATTTTGAGTTTTATAGGCTATCTTAACATTTACCTTTTTAAAAATAGAGTCTAACCCTTTTGTTAAAATATTATCGAAAGGTAAACTAATAAAAGTACATTTTTTAACTTCTTTTTGAAGAGTGGTAGTTGTGTTCAAAACATATTTTAATCTTTGTTTTCTAACAATATTATCTATAATTTTAGCATCAAAATCGTTATATCTAGCCACTCCTTTGATATAATTAATTTCCTTATAAAAACGTCTAGGACTAAGTGGTACATTGATAGCTCTGTTAACCAAACTGTTAAATGCTGCTATTTTATGTGTATAACAATGGTTGGAACTATTTAAAATATATCTGTTATTGATAGTAGGTTTCCTGTAAATATCAAATTCAATTTTTTCATGATTTTTAATACACAGAATATCTAAAAATGGTAAACGATTATTAGTTTCTAATTCATAAGTAAACTTAATGGAACTATGTATACTATTAAGTTGGTTTACAAAAACATCAACATTACATTTACTGCTATCAAAGATCGCAAAAACATCGTCAACATATCTTAACCAAATCCTAGGAAAATAAGTAATACTATTCTTTAAGTTTTCTTCAAATCTGCTCATGAAAAGCTCAGCAATGAAAGGAGACAAACTGTTACCCATAGCAGTTCCATCACATTGTTTATAAAATTCATTATTAAATTTAAAGAAATTTTGGTACATACATATTTCAGTTAATTTGACATATTCGTTTATTTTAATAGGTTCGATGTTGTTTTCTTTTAAAAAATCTTCAACAAACAATATAGTTTCTTTAACAGGAATGCTAGGAAACAACGAACTTACATCAAAAGATACCATAATATCAGTACTACTAAGTTTTATATTCTTAACCTTGTTGACAAATTCTATGTTATTTTTAATAGGAAACATACCACGTTTTTCTTTTAAAGAAGTAAATTTATAGGCTAACCATTTTGATAAAAGGTAGGTTGGGGAATCAATCCCAGAAACTATATCAATCCCAGGAACTGTCAGATAAAAATTACATAAGAAACGCCTGTAAAATTAAAATGGAAAATAATATTCGTATGGCCAATAAACCGGCTAATGTTAAAAATAATTTTGAGTTAGTTAAAGGTCTTTGTAACAAAGATTGTTATTATTTAAAAGCTGATAAGGGTAATACAATTGTAGTTTTAGACAAGAACGATTATGTCAATAGAGTAACTAAAATGTTAGAAGAAGGCCCTTATCAGAAAATTGTTAAAAACCCACTAAATAAGTTTGTTCAAGTTACAAACGATACTATTAAGAATTGTAGTTCAGTCATTCCTAAGAAAGATATTTATAAATTTAAAATTTCTAATCCTGTTATACCTAGGTTATATTGCCTTCCAAAAATCCACAAGGAAGGGAAAGCAATGAGACCTATAGTTTCTGGGATTGATTCCCCAACCTACCTTTTATCAAAATGGTTAGCCTATAAATTTACTTCTTTAAAAGAAAAACGTGGTATGTTTCCTATTAAAAATAACATAGAATTTGTCAACAAGGTTAAGAATATAAAACTTAGTAGTACTGATATTATGGTATCTTTTGATGTAAGTTCGTTGTTTCCTAGCATTCCTGTTAAAGAAACTATATTGTTTGTTGAAGATTTTTTAAAAGAAAACAACATCGAACCTATTAAAATAAACGAATATGTCAAATTAACTGAAATATGTATGTACCAAAATTTCTTTAAATTTAATAATGAATTTTATAAACAATGTGATGGAACTGCTATGGGTAACAGTTTGTCTCCTTTCATTGCTGAGCTTTTCATGAGCAGATTTGAAGAAAACTTAAAGAATAGTATTACTTATTTTCCTAGGATTTGGTTAAGATATGTTGACGATGTTTTTGCGATCTTTGATAGCAGTAAATGTAATGTTGATGTTTTTGTAAACCAACTTAATAGTATACATAGTTCCATTAAGTTTACTTATGAATTAGAAACTAATAATCGTTTACCATTTTTAGATATTCTGTGTATTAAAAATCATGAAAAAATTGAATTTGATATTTACAGGAAACCTACTATCAATAACAGATATATTTTAAATAGTTCCAACCATTGTTATACACATAAAATAGCAGCATTTAACAGTTTGGTTAACAGAGCTATCAATGTACCACTTAGTCCTAGACGTTTTTATAAGGAAATTAATTATATCAAAGGAGTGGCTAGATATAACGATTTTGATGCTAAAATTATAGATAATATTGTTAGAAAACAAAGATTAAAATATGTTTTGAACACAACTACCACTCTTCAAAAAGAAGTTAAAAAATGTACTTTTATTAGTTTACCTTTCGATAATATTTTAACAAAAGGGTTAGACTCTATTTTTAAAAAGGTAAATGTTAAGATAGCCTATAAAACTCAAAATAAACTCAAGCATTTATTGTGTAACCCGAAAGATAAAATTCCAATGTTGGAAAAATCAGGTATTTATAAGATAATTTGTAGTACTTGTAACGAGATGTATATAGGTCAAACTAAAAGAAAAATTGTAACCAGATTTAAAGAACATCTTGCCCATATTAAATATGAAAGACCTGAAAAATCAAGTGTAGCAGAACATGTCCTTAGTAATCAGCATGATTTAGATAAAAATGTTATTTTAGCTAAATGTATAAACTCAAAAAAGTTACTTAATAGTTATGAAAGTGTTTTTATAGTCAAATCAAATTGTAAATTAATGAATGCAGATAAAGGACCTATTCCTTACTCACCATTATATACTTTACTTAAATAGCTTTCTTCTAATTACGATGTTTTAATCTAATTACTTTTAGTTTATTAATTGTTATTGCTGTAGTTTTTATTACATATGTATTATTATAATGTAATTTTTGACATAACCTATTTGGTTCCTGATGGCCGATCGTTATTTGTCGGTCGAGGGCGGAGAGGGGGCGGAGCTTACCTCACGCCTATATATAGAGACCGCGGAGAACGATTGGTATCATTCTAGTTTGTAACTTCTTGTGTGCTAGATTGTGTTTTGTAACTAGACCCTCTGATGATGATGACATGGTCATCGAAATGTACATAAGGGTTTAATCTTAAGTAACTTGTCTTATTTGTTATTTTTGATTATTTTTGTGGTATTGGGGTTCTTTTCAATATTTTTATTGTAATATATTGTACCACTGTGCTCTTGATATTGTTTATTATCATGGCTTCCCGGTCAACTGAGCAAAACCTTTTTAGTAAGTTAAGTTTAAAAATAAGTTCATTACAAGTAGATATCGGTTTTTTGAAAAAATGTCAACGTTTTAAAGTTTTTCCTAAATTTATAAACGGTTTCCGCATTAATCTTAATAATTCACGTACCAAGAGAGTTATCGAATTTGCGAAACTCAAATGGTTAAAATTAGAAATTAAATATCTTTATAGTAAATTAGCTAATTTAGAATTAAAAAAGTACAATTTACACCTCAAATTAGCAAAGGATAGTAACGCTATTGTTTGGAATAATTTTTGTACAAAAATGTATGTAATAAATAAGCATAAAATTGATTGTAAGGTAAAAAATCTGGATAAGAAGTTTGTAGCAATTACTAAACATTTAAATTTGGATGAAATAGGTAATAATAATAAAAACCCTACCTGTCCTCTAGTTCGTAATGAATCTAGCCAAACTTTTAATAGAGAAGAAATTAATTTATTAAGTAAAGGGTTAAATTTTGCACATTGTAATTACACTAACAAAACTGTAGTTGATATAGTAGCTAATATAGAAAGTAGTATTTCTAATTTAAAAGAGTCAGATAAAAATTACATAAGAAACGCCTGTAAAATTAAAATGGAAAATAATATTCGTATGGCCAATAAACCGGCTAATGTTAAAAATAATTTTGAGTTAGTTAAAGGTCTTTGTAACAAAGATTGTTATTATTTAAAAGCTGATAAGGGTAATACAATTGTAGTTTTAGACAAGAACGATTATGTCAATAGAGTAACTAAAATGTTAGAAGAAGGCCCTTATCAGAAAATTGTTAAAAACCCACTAAATAAGTTTGTTCAAGTTACAAACGATACTATTAAGAATTGTAGTTCAGTCATTCCTAAGAAAGATATTTATAAATTTAAAATTTCTAATCCTGTTATACCTAGGTTATATTGCCTTCCAAAAATCCACAAGGAAGGGAAAGCAATGAGACCTATAGTTTCTGGGATTGATTCCCCAACCTACCTTTTATCAAAATGGTTAGCCTATAAATTTACTTCTTTAAAAGAAAAACGTGGTATGTTTCCTATTAAAAATAACATAGAATTTGTCAACAAGGTTAAGAATATAAAACTTAGTAGTACTGATATTATGGTATCTTTTGATGTAAGTTCGTTGTTTCCTAGCATTCCTGTTAAAGAAACTATATTGTTTGTTGAAGATTTTTTAAAAGAAAACAACATCGAACCTATTAAAATAAACGAATATGTCAAATTAACTGAAATATGTATGTACCAAAATTTCTTTAAATTTAATAATGAATTTTATAAACAATGTGATGGAACTGCTATGGGTAACAGTTTGTCTCCTTTCATTGCTGAGCTTTTCATGAGCAGATTTGAAGAAAACTTAAAGAATAGTATTACTTATTTTCCTAGGATTTGGTTAAGATATGTTGACGATGTTTTTGCGATCTTTGATAGCAGTAAATGTAATGTTGATGTTTTTGTAAACCAACTTAATAGTATACATAGTTCCATTAAGTTTACTTATGAATTAGAAACTAATAATCGTTTACCATTTTTAGATATTCTGTGTATTAAAAATCATGAAAAAATTGAATTTGATATTTACAGGAAACCTACTATCAATAACAGATATATTTTAAATAGTTCCAACCATTGTTATACACATAAAATAGCAGCATTTAACAGTTTGGTTAACAGAGCTATCAATGTACCACTTAGTCCTAGACGTTTTTATAAGGAAATTAATTATATCAAAGGAGTGGCTAGATATAACGATTTTGATGCTAAAATTATAGATAATATTGTTAGAAAACAAAGATTAAAATATGTTTTGAACACAACTACCACTCTTCAAAAAGAAGTTAAAAAATGTACTTTTATTAGTTTACCTTTCGATAATATTTTAACAAAAGGGTTAGACTCTATTTTTAAAAAGGTAAATGTTAAGATAGCCTATAAAACTCAAAATAAACTCAAGCATTTATTGTGTAACCCGAAAGATAAAATTCCAATGTTGGAAAAATCAGGTATTTATAAGATAATTTGTAGTACTTGTAACGAGATGTATATAGGTCAAACTAAAAGAAAAATTGTAACCAGATTTAAAGAACATCTTGCCCATATTAAATATGAAAGACCTGAAAAATCAAGTGTAGCAGAACATGTCCTTAGTAATCAGCATGATTTAGATAAAAATGTTATTTTAGCTAAATGTATAAACTCAAAAAAGTTACTTAATAGTTATGAAAGTGTTTTTATAGTCAAATCAAATTGTAAATTAATGAATGCAGATAAAGGACCTATTCCTTACTCACCATTATATACTTTACTTAAATAGCTTTCTTCTAATTACGATGTTTTAATCTAATTACTTTTAGTTTATTAATTGTTATTGCTGTAGTTTTTATTACATATGTATTATTATAATGTAATTTTTGACATAACCTATTTGGTTCCTGATGGCCGATCGTTATTTGTCGGTCGAGGGCGGAGAGGGGGCGGAGCTTACCTCACGCCTATATATAGAGACCGCGGAGAACGATTGGTATCATTCTAGTTTGTAACTTCTTGTGTGCTAGATTGTGTTTTGTAACTAGACCCTCTGATGATGATGACATGGTCATCGAAATGTACATAAGGGTTTAATCTTAAGTAACTTGTCTTATTTGTTATTTTTGATTATTTTTGTGGTATTGGGGTTCTTTTCAATATTTTTATTGTAATATATTGTACCACTGTGCTCTTGATATTGTTTATTTTGTCTATGTTTGTGTGTTATGTAGAATTGTCATTTGCTAGGTCAATTGTTAAATACAAAGAAATAAAATAGGCAGCAAAAAGGATTCACTTAATAAACATAATGATTAACTATTAAAATCTGAATCTACATTGAAACTCGCCGCTAGTGCATTGCATTAATACTATATTTATTTGGTTCATTTCAACATCATCGTATTTTTAGTATACTCGTAATTACTACTGTATGATAACGAAAGCGAAAAAAAAAACACTCGCTAAGTATTTATTATGATATTATTGTATAAGGTATAATGCAAAATGTATAAGGTATAATACTCGTATTTTAAGAGCAAATTCCATTTTGTGTAGTACCTTTCCGTAGAGAATTGTAATTCGTTGTCCTGGGATATTACAAATTTAAAAATATTATTAACTCTATGGTAAGGATTTCAAATATTAAGCAATGAAATGATATGTAGTTTGAATAAAAAAATGATATAAGTTTATTAATAAATATGTAGGAAGATAGTGTTTTAAGAAAATTAGTTCTTAAGAGGAAAGTATTTTTAAAAATTTTGCGCCGTGTGGAATCGCTCCAAGTATGTCACACAGGCGGGTGGAGAGGCTCCATTCCGTATTGCTCAAATCATAGACTTAATATTTTGTTAAGCTAACAGAATCTCGACATTCCCCTCAGTTGGTTTCTGTTGTCTCTGTTGATTATGCAGAAATGTAGTTTTGTCCCGAACATAGTGTGGACGCATTATTGCTCGTCGGACTAGATCTATTAGATACGCCTCCTTGATTCAGACAAGGCAGAATCTCGACTTTCCCTCGGTTGGTTTCTGTTGTATCTGTTGATTATGCAGAAATGTAGTTTTGTGCCGAACATAGTGTGGACGCACTATTGCTCGTCGGACTAGATCTATTAGATACGCCTCCCTGATTCTGACTAGGCAGAATCTCAACTTTCCCTCGGTTGGTTTCTGTTGTCTCTGTTGATTATGCAGAAATGTAGTTTTATGCCGTTCATAGTGTGGACGCATTATTGCTCATCGGACTAGATCTATTAGATACGCCTCCCTGATTCTGACTAGGTAGAATCTCGACATTCCCCTCAGTTGGTTTCTGTTGTCTCTGTTGATTATGCAGAAATGTAGTTTTGTCCCGTTCATAGTGTGGACGCATTATTGCTCGGCGGACTAGATCTATTAGATACGCCTCCTTGATTCTGACAAGGCAGAATCTCGACATTCCCTCAGGTGGTTTCTGTTGTCTCTGTTGATTATGCAGAAATGTAGTTTTGTCCCGAACTTAGTTTGGACGCACTAAGCAATGGCTATCGGACTAGATATATCAGATACGCCTCCCTTATTAGCATTTTTGTTTGTTGATTGTTGTATATTCTTAAATATGTATATGCCCTGTTTTTGGTATTCGTATGTATATGACAGTAATCATAATCATACTCGTTATCTGTCATATGTATTTTACAACGAGTCACACCCGAAATCACGTGTAACTATATATATTGTTGTCACGCATAAGATGTAATGGACGAGTTTAAGGTATTCTCTGGGATCCGGTACCGTTCGCTTAAAAATATACTTTTACAAACTTTCAATCTTTAATAGAATATGTTTTTACTCATCCATTCAATTTGTAATAAATTTTTGTTTACCTGTAGTTAACATTGTTATGTTAAAACACTGTTTTTCAAACACCTATTAGTTCATTAAAATTTTAAAAAGCTGATGTCTCGGTCGTATTCAAACTGAATGACTACATGTTTGACATCCAGCACTTTGGCCCATGATTCACCTTTCCCGTATATATATATATATATATATATATATATATATATATATAATGTATAATTATTTATATCATTTGTAGTTATAAAATAAAAATAGCTGGAATAGGTTTCTTCTTTCTGAAGTCAGAAGGATTTGTTTTGATTTAAAACTTTTCTTACACACATTAGTAGATTGTTCGGCAGTTGGGGACAACCACCCCTAACTCGGCCTGTACGTAACCTAGGACTATAGGGGTAGTTTTGGATGATGCTGAAGGTCGTCGCGGCCTTGACCGTAGCCTTGGGGGTGGTTTCGACCACGTTTAGAGGTGTAGGGGGTAGTTTTTCGATAAAATTTATTTCTAACCTACTGACCTAAGCTAGCCAAAATGGATCCAACCCAACCTAACCTAAGTGTTGGAGGTGACCTCAGCTACGTTCAGGACCATCTCCGGGGGTAGCTCCGGGGGTGGATTGGGGGTGGGGGTAGTTTTCGAAAAAATTTGGAAAAAACGGTTCTTGACTGATGGGGCGAGTCTAGAGTGCATTATCGCTACGGTTGGGGGTGGTTTCACCTAGGGGTAGTTTTTAAATAAAATATGAAATTGCCGCAAATCGATCGGTTGGATCAACAGACAGTACGGGATACGTGTAGAGTCCTTTTTGGACCGTTGCGGGGGCGGGTTCACCTAGGGGTAGTATTTAAATAAAATATGAAATTGCCAAAAATCGACCGGTTGGATCAAATCACCGTATATGGTATGTATAAAGTATATTATGGACAGCTGCGGGGGCGGGGTCACCTGAGGGCCGATTTCAGACTGTCAAAAATGATCGGGGTCCTAGGTAAAATCCGCCCGGGAACCAGGCAATAGTTGAACCCGCCAAGGTAGAGCCAATATGGAGCACGCTCTCGGTTAAAGCCAATCCAAGCCTAGCCACCCAGCAGCTAGGCCTTAGGTAAAGCTAACACGGAGCAAGGCCTCAGGTAAAGCCATCTCGAGGCCGGTCCTTAAGTAAAGCCGCCTAGGTAAAGTAACCCAGGAGTAGCTCCGGTGTTGAGGGTAACTTTTGGAAAGATTTAATGGATACCTGATGACGTATCCGCGCTCGAACGACTCTAGGCAGCAGGCCCACCCTAAAATGAACGGTATACCCCTAAATGTTTTGCGTAATGAGGGCCACAGGTTGATTGCTAAACTAATAAACAATACAGTGGGCTGCGATCCCTGACGAGCCAGCGCCCCACGCTACAGATATAAATTATCTAAAAACATACCAGAATACGGTGTAGCTACAGAGGTATTTAGTATGGCCCACCTCTAAAGGTGAAACAGTGCAACAAGGCCTTATCGCCTGAGGGAACACGCTTAACCTACATGTGCAGCCATGCAGAGATAACGCATAGAACCGCAAAGACACCTGGCTACCGTAGGTCTATAACCTGCACAGCTGTGTTGTTGTGAAACAAGGCTATTGTAATTGGGTCGACTACCGTATCGATTTATTAAGTAGGTTGGTATAGTAAACAAATAGCTGTGGAAGAGTCCATTCGAGAAGGGCGGACGAGTCCATTCGAGCTGGACCGATCTCTGTCGATTACATCTCGGCGGGCGATCCCATTTGTAGAGGTATGGAGGGGCAGCCGTTTATGAGTTATAAATCTCATCGTGACAAACACTACTTGCTATACAGCTTTGGAAGAAGAAACATTCTGGTAAGCTATCTTGTTGTTGTTACTTGTTCTCGTGTGAAATCTGTAGCCTATATTAACGCAATCGCTAATCAGAGCGACTTGTAATCCTTTTGTGTCGAATAATTTGTGTAATCTAATATCATTGTTGATCTGAATATTTATGAAAACAAATTAATCACATATTTAATAAATATCTACCAAATACAATTGTTAGTATTATCAAACAACTAGATTTAATTTTAGCGATTCATTCAAAATTTTAAATTGTATAACATATACCGTTGTCAAACCAGTATCTATTCTAGTTATTATCTCAAAATATATTAAACTATTTCACATAGAATCAATTTGAATATATCTGTGTTAATTTAAGAACTATTGTAGTGACTTGTATCTGTAAAATGGCTGTTCGTATTGTATCAACGGACCAGACATATGTACGAAAATTCCGGTTGCACGGTACTAGAGTGACATTCAACTTTAACCCCGTACCCGTGGCGGAAAACAAGCTGATGTGGGTCAGACGAGGACTAGAGGAAATCTTAGAGACTATGAAGAACAACGCTACCGAAGACATACAATTGGGTTTCACCATGCAGAGCTTAAATCTCCGAAACCACGCCCCTGGATATATCGCTTTTAGAGCGGCCTCTTCGATAACTGTGGACGCCTTGTTTAACATCTTTGGTTCCATTATCCAGAGCAACGCTAATACATTAAAAGCCATCGACACCTTCAGAGTGACCTGTACCAAGGTCAAAGTACTTATAGGGCGAGGGCGTGGGCGTGTAAGACCCGGACTGTATAATAACTTCATAGATGAATCGCACCAAAGAAGAGGAATTGTTACGATTAAAAATACAGACACCCTCTGTTTACCCCGTGCTCTGGTTGTAGCTATAGCGCATGCGTTAAGAGACCCCGAGTACAAGCTTGTGTGTAAGGACAGGTGCAAACGTCAAACCATCAGAGCAAACCAACTAATGACGGACGCCGGGGTGCAGATAGGAGATGGCGGTGCCGGGATTCGAGAGTTGCAACAGTTTCAAGATTTACTCTCCGATTATAAAATCACCGTCTACAATTACGGCAGCAAAGGTCGTGATATCTACTTTGAAGGCGACGTTCAGAACCCCAAGCACAAGCTAAATTTGTTATATCACGCCAACCACTTCAACGTTGTTACAAGTTTGACAAGTGCGTTCGCGTGTAGTTACTATTGCGAATTGTGTCATGTTCCATACGATGATCGCATGCGCCATAGATGCTCCGCCCAATGCAGCTCTTGCAGGAGGTCTCAGCCGTGTGTGCATGAAGACGACGGCATCCTGTGCGGCGACTGCAATAGACAAATTCAAAATAGAGCCTGTTTTAAGGCGCACATGAAAAGCTTATGCCGGGCCATAAGAAAGTGCCCAGACTCTAATAGATACATTCTAACGAAAAAAGAAAAGCTCCTCACGTATGCGGCGAGAACTATTGTAAAGTGTGTAAGGATTACATGCCTGCAGGCTACATGAGAATTGATACACGTCGCCCGCTATCAACCAACTTCCTGTTTGTCTTCTTTGATCTTGAAACTCGACAAGACGAAGTTATTAACGACGCTCGTGTGCATCGAGTCAACTTGTGCGTATCCCAGCAATACTGTTGGATGTGTATGAACGGGGGAGGCGCCTGCCTACAGTGCACGGATAGAACCCGAGTGTTCAGAGAGGATCCCGTCAACGGGCTCATGGCGTCTCTTATGGAAGTGCGAAAGGCGTACAAAAAGGTGATTGTAATCGCCACGGCCTTTGCCTGGCCTCACAACTGCCAGGCCGTTGACTTTCAATTTATCCTAAAGTACGTGATAGAAGAGACACAATTCACACCCGGCCTGATTATGCGAGGCACCAAGGTCATCCTGATGGAGATTGACAACACAAAGTTCATTGACTCTCTAAACTACATGCCCATGGCTTTGTCTAAACTGCCCAAGGCCTTCGATCTGCCCCCAGAAAAGAAAAAGGGATATTTTCCGCACCTCTTCAACACGCTGGCAAACCAATCGTATGTTGGCCCTATGCCTGCCAAAGAGTGCTATTGCCCCGATTCCATGTTTGACAAGAATCACGAAGAGTTCTCACGATGGTACGACGACCAGGTGCGCAACGAGTACGTCTTTGACTTTCAAAAGGAGATATTTGAATACTGCCTATCGGACGTGGAGATCTTGGCACAGGCATGCCTGAAATTCAGGGCCTGTTTCCTACAAGAGTGTAATGTTGATCCTTTTCTAGAGGCTGTGACCATCGCTAGCGCCTGTAACCTTGCGTTTAGAAGAAAGTTTCTAAAACCAAACACCATAGCCATACTTCCGAAAGCCGGCTACCGTCTGGCCGATAAACAATTGTTTATCGCTCTGCAATGGTTGCTGTGGCTCGAAACAGAGGGCAACATGCGAATAAGTCATGCTGGTAACGGCCGAGAGATGAAGGTCGACGGCTTAAAGGTCGACGGACTGTGCATGGAGACAAACACCGTTTACGAATTCCAAGGATGCTGGTTCCACGGCTGCCCCAAGTGCTTCCCCAACGGACGTGACGATGCTCTGGAGGATGATCCGGCGGACACGCACAACGCACGCTTCGAAAGGACAAAAGCCAAGAACGCTAAAATCTCACGGGCCGGCTACGAAGTCGTCGAGATGTGGGAGTGTGTATTCAGGCAGCAGAAGAAAAACGACAAGTCCTTAGATTACCTGGACAACCACCCTGTCCTCAACGCAGCGCCTCTCAACCCCCGCGACGCATTCTTCGTCAGCAGGACAGGAAATATAAAGACCTACTGCGCCGCTAAAGAGGACGAAACAATCCAGTACGACGACGTGTGTTCGTGGGTACCCGTGGGTATGCAAGTACGGAAAATACCCGATTGGACATCCAAAGTTGCCCATCGGCAACGACGAATGCAGGAAACTGGGGATGAGCCCCGAAGGGTTGCTCAAGTGCACAATTCTGCCGCCTACATCGCTCTACCACCCCGTATTGCCGCTAAAGATGAATAATAAGCTGATGTTTGTACTCTGTCGGACATGCGGCGAAACTCTGAATCCCGACGAATGCGGCCATACGGTGGACGAGCGCGCTCTGACAGGCACATGGACCAAGGACGAGATACGCAAGGCGGTAGAGAAGGGCTATGTCGTTGTGGAAATGCACGAGATGTGGCAGTACGAGTTGGCTTCAGGAAACGACGGCCTGTTTAAAGAGTTTATCAATAAATTTCTAAAGATGAAACAAGAGGCGTCAGGCTACCTCGGCTGGTGCAGGACCGAAGAGGACAAGTTAAAGTACGTGGAGGATTATTTCATCAACGAGGGTGTCCGTTTGGACCAGTCAAAGATCGCCAAAAACGAAGGATCCCGCTCGTTGGCCAAACTGATGTTGAACTCTTTTTGGGGAAAATTCGGACAGAGGGAGAATCAATCGAAAACGGCGATTATCAGGGAGCCTCAGGAGTTGTTTAAAATGCTGCAGAACCCTTCCATTGACGTGAATCACATACAGGAAGTAAATGAAGACGTGTTGGTTGTGAATTGGCAGTTTTGACGTTTGCGAGATACTACCCACTGTCAACGTTGTGCTGGCCGTCTACACTACCGCCCACGCCCGGCTAAAGTTGTACGAGTATATGGATGCTCTAGGTCCACAACTTATCTACAAGGATACCGACAGCGTGGTATACCTTCATAGGGAGGGTTTGCCAAGAGTAGTGACTAGAGATTATTTAGGCCAGATGACTGACGAGCTCTTGGAATACTGCCAGGGTTCCTACAACACTGAATTCGTCTCTGGAGGTCCTAAAGTCTACGCCTACAAAGTCTGGTCTACAAATAAAAACAAACACGTGACCGTGTGCAAAGTCAAAGGCCTGACTCTGAATCTCAGTACTTCCGCCACGGTCAATTTTGAATCGATGAAACGGATGGTTTTGGAAGGTAGCGATCCTATCGTAACCACCAGTGATAGGATTCACCGCACAGAAGATCGTGACGTCACCACGATGTCTGAAAGTAAAATATTCAGGTTAACAGGTGCAAAGAGGAAATTGGACGGAGACGACGGGTACAATACACTGCCTTACGGTTACAAACGTCCTCGCATGAGCGAATAAAATCAATAGCTATGCACTGTAAATATTCAACTTGACAAATGCTAGATTAATAAGTATTAAACATGTACAACGATTACTGTCTTGACATAATGATTAGCTATGTATTGTATAATTATTCAACTTAACAAAAGCTAGATTAATAGGTATTAACTATATACAGTGGTTAGCTATGTATTGTAATTCAACCTAACAAAAGCTAGATTATATATAGGTATTAATTATGCACAATGATTACTGTCTTGTATAAATAGTCTGCTTAACAGACGCTAGATTAATAAGTATTAACTATATACAGTGGTTAGCTATGTATTGTAATTCAACATAACAAAAGCTAGATTATATATAGGTATTAATTATGCACAATGATTACTGTCTTATATAAATAGTCTACTTAACAGACGCTAGATTAATAAGTATTAAATATGTACAATGATTAGCTATGTATTGTATAATTATGTAACTTACCAGACGCTAGATTATATATAGGTATTATTTATAGACAATGATTACTGTCTTGTATAAATAGTCTGCTTAACAGACGCTAGATTAATAAGTATGCACAATGATTAGCTATGTATCGTTTTCTATAAATATTCAGATTAACCATAAATATATGCGCAATGAATACCAACTTATGGCTACAAAATTCCACGAATGAGTAAACAAAATGAATAGTTATGTACCGGCTAATGTTGATTTTTTGAAAAATAATTTTTTAAGACCCTCCCGCTTGACGGGTGATGTGAATGAGATGAATGAGAGCCCACTGGCGCGGCTCTACGTAGCCCGTAAGGAGTATGCATCCCCTCAGGAGTGGCCGTAAGGATGAATGTACTTGTCAAGCAGGAGGTTCGTACGGAGGCATCATTTTTGATTTTGGAGGATGTCACGATGGGGTTGGCGGGTTTGGGCCTCTCCTTTCCCCCTTCGGGGGATATTTTTGTGAACAGGGTATAGGTAACACCTTTAAAACACGCCATGGCTTCAGTTGAATGCCAAATATATTTTATACTTGTAATCGTTTGTTTGAGGCAGATGTTTAATGCCAATAATGTAAACCATACAGATTTATAATTTTAGACTTTGCAGGCAAACACATGAGAATACTATCAACAGGTTCTCAGACGATATTAACAATAACTTTGCTGTGTGTTGCCCTAATCAGTTTATATTTTTGTTAGATTTAGACCTAGGACATGAGTTTTATTTAGGCTAAATTATGCCATATGATTGGAATATTTATGAGATATGTCTAAGCTAGTGTTAAACTTGTCTATTAGCTTAGTTGATGTATTAATTACCTAGATATCTAGTAATATGTCTAAGCTTTTGTATAAGTGTGTATAAAGCAATTGTAATTAGATTTAAGATTGAATGTTTATTGTTCAAATGTAAATATACGTCACTATTTTCAAGACACTTATTTACCTTATCCTGTGTTGACCTCTACCTTTACATTAAGGGCAAGCACATGTAAACATAGTCGCTTGAAGGAACACACTTACATTAGGCTCAGCTAGCGGATGTCCACACTCTTGAAGGTTCAATGCACACCCTAGACAGGTAAACACATTTCCGCACGGTAGAAGGGCAACCTGCAGCAAATCTACACTGCGTACGACTATGTATTTACATTTAGGAAAAGAGTCAATGGTTAATAAATTGTATAGTACTACGATTTGTAAGTATAACCTACTGTATTTTTGGTGTCTACCTGTATATATACTAAAACAGATTCGAGAACATTAATTTCAGATGACAATTCTATCTATCCTATTTTTTAGTAATTTAGTGTTGAGTATTTCCAGATACTCTTTATATAAACTACATTGCGCCAGCGTCAGAACCTTTTAACATATAGGCGGCTTTTGTGAACATATTGTACCCTCTCATAGTAATTATACATTTTACGATCTTATCAAAACAATATTTATCAAAGCTAGGAAACACCTGTCATATATTACCCTTATTCTAGTTGATTGTTTTACACTAAATTTTTTCCAATAAGACTTTACAGAACCAGCATAGCTCTATAGATTAATTATGTTTTACAAGAAACCCCATATGACACAATTGTTATCCGTGTTTTATAATTTAAAGCAATTATTAAATTTTTTCCAATTGGACGTTACAGAATCAGCAAAGCCCTATAGATTAATTGTGTTTTTACAAACAAGAAGTATATAATTATCTCTATTTTAGCTATATTACACACATACATGACCTCTCTAAGTTACGCTATAAACTAAGCCATTGCATATATATATTCATATCATCTATGTGAATTTAATGTTTATGACTGACATATTCCCCGAAACGTATTTCCAAAATATTTATATATAATGAGAAAGAGAGAGAAAGTCAATAACATCTGCCTGGGCACTCTGGATCGTTCCTGGGTAGATTTACTCCATTCTGTTGTCTTCATAGCTATAGATGTTCTGGTAGATGGGCTGTACTTCACACCACTGATATATTTGGTCTTCATTTGCTAATTACGAGCAGTGTAAATACAGTTCTGTAGTCACAGTTTTGATGTCAAATTTAGCCTTGCTTACTCTGTTCATTAATAACCGAAATACAGTTCTGTAGTCACAATTTTGAGGTCAAACTTAGCCTTGCGTACACTGTTCATTAATAACAGAAATACAGTTCTATAGTCACAATTTCACTATATAGTACGGTTTTAGTCTCTCTTACACTGTTTATTATTAATGGGCTTCATTTGCTAATTACAAGCTGTGTAATTAATACGACGGCTCCATTGGTATCGGCAATTTCCCTCACATCTCTGCGACGGCATCGGCTGCCTCGGATGTATTCTAGTCTTTTTCTCTCCTTTTCATTTACCCTTTCCCAGCTAATGGCTTGGTTTTTCTCATTTTTAAAATGTGGTATATCTATATTAATTTCATTTATTGTATTACCTAACGAATATTCATATGTTACAATATATTCTATGCTAAAATATCGTGTGTATAGACCGTCTGAGAACCAACCCATCTCCGGATAGTTTTTAGTATGTAAATATGATAGTGATTTTGAATAGATTAATAGAATTGAGTCTGTCTTACAACTGTACAGACGTGTTAATAATTTTGGAAAACGACGTTAGATATTGGCGTTAACCACTTTTCCCCCATGAAGATGGTTCTATACGGACATGGACTGTTTTTCACACGGCCTATGCATTAAACCCTATTATATACAATGTTAAATTGAAGTATTATATGCTAAATATCGTGTGATTAGATCGTTTGAGAAACACTACATCTCTGGTTTATATTATGCGAATTTGAATAGATTAATAAATTTGGGTCTGTCTTGAATCTGTACAGACATGTTACTATGTTTTTGGAATAGAGCGCTGGATATTGACTTTTGGAAATGGACTGTTTCTCAAACGACCTATTCATTTGGTGTTTGTCATAAATATAACGGTACTACTCCTAATAATATTATGGCTCATTAATATGCTGAGAGCCTGACGTTACCCAATACGGAATGCGTATTTTGTATACCCATTTTTTCTTGTCTACGGCTCAGCCTCAGATCGTAATGAGCCATATTATTATTAAAATGTTCCCCATCTAGTGTATAGGATATTCCATACTCGTCTGAATCAATATCGTTGTTGTCCCAAGACCAGTTGGGGGGAGCTAGGTCAAAGGACTGGTTAAAGTATTCATCGAATTGACAACATTTTCTAAAAAATAAATGATACCTTTCTATAACCGTATCTTTATTATAATCTATATCAGAGAACATACCGTCAGGATCGCTGTATAGAATATAATTGTAAATATTCGTGTTATAGAAGTGGGTTTTCGATTATTTTTTTATATACGGCCTTACAACGTTCAACAGTTTCATATTATAATAGTGATGCTGTAGGTCGTCCAGTTGGAAAATTTTTGAATACTCCAACCTCAAATCGTATTCGATCTTTACGAGGATGGTATGTACTATATACTCCCAATTTTGTAGAAAAACTTTCTTTAGATAACCGCCCTCTCTCAATTAAGAATTTATATACTTCAAATAGTATTTTTGGTGTTCCGACGAGTTGATTTGTTTGTAATTAATATATCTGTTCTGAAATTTATATTTATGACAGAATGAACATCTATCAAACAGTTCGCATCTTTTCAATTTATAATACCCGGTTAGTAGTTTTCTAAATGTGTCTAAATCTTGGCATTCGCCGGATCTTATAAACTGAAAGATTTCATTTGTTTGATTGGTGTTCATAAAGTAGTTACTAAATCTGCCTAAAACACTAAATAGTAAATATCTTAAAACTAGCAAAATTAAATCTAAATATATACAACCACTAATTACAATGTCCAACTTACGTCTATGCACTTTTAGTCCTCCTCTACAACACCCTAAATAACTAACATCTGTTTCACTATACATGTTTAACTATTTATTTTGACACCAACACTAACCTGGGGTACACTAACGACAGTTTATTTTATAAAGATGTTTAGTCATGCTTTGTGAGTTGCTTTTAGGACGTGTTTTTTTTTAAAGTGACCAGTACAGGATGCGGTGTGTGTCTTTACGGAAACTCTTTTTCTGTTTGTTTGCGGTCGGTGGTTTCTAAGAGCAGGTGTTATCAGCTTGGTGTAGTTTGGTAATTTTGTCACTGGATGTGCGTATTTGTTCTTTATCGACGGATGTCCTACCGTTATTTTCCTGGAAACCTTTCCTACCCGGATTTCCTTTTTCAGACATCTATTGTCGTTCAGACTTGGTGGTTGAGTGAATTGTCGATTCCAATAGGTTTTCGTTGTAGTGTTTTCATAAAGTTTATACATCATGTTCAGACCAAATAATGATGAGTGGCTCATGATCGACAGCTGTTTGGACAACCTGATGTCAGCAGTTAGGAGGTCTGTGTTGTATTCTTTGTCTTTTAATATAATACATTAATTTATATCATCTGTTGTGGTTGCTATATTGTTTCGATCTTGTTTTCTAGCGATATTCAACAACAAATGCGGGACAAATATGCCGGAGGTACGATAGAGGTGGGCCTGGATTTCCAGATCGTTATACCCGCTGATGGGACCTCGTATAAAAGTAGACGGAGACGTTTTTTTGTTGTACCTGTACAACTACCAGTTGCGCCTATGGCCTCCTCCCTGCCACCTACGGACTCCTCGCTGTCTTCGGATCCTACCTCGTCCTCTGCTACATCTTCCCAGCCGTCTGCAGAGGATATGGAGACGCTCCTTAGTGACTTAGGCCTGGAACCTACCCCGTCCTCTGCTACATCTTCCCAGCCTCATGCAGAGGATATGGAGACGCTCCCTTGTGACTTAGGCCCTATCGATTTATCCGATATACAGACAGAGACTCTAATGGACATTGACGTTTTAGACGATTTATTAATGTAATTAGGCTAGTGGTGTAATTAAAGTGTGGTCTGTATATGAATCGAGTGTTTTGTTTTCACTACGTTGGATCTTCTTTGGTGAGTTAATATTTTCATGACATTATTTCATACAATGATAGCCTTTCTAGTTTTTTTTCACCTTTAGAGATGGGCCATACTAGATACCTCTGTTTGTTTTTATATAATTTATATCTGTAGCGTGGGGCGCTGGCTAGTCAGGGATCGCAGCCCACTGTATTGTTTATTAGTTTAGCAATCAACCTGTGGCCCTCATTACGCAAAACATTTAGGGGTATACCGTTCATTTTAGGGTGGGCCTGATGCCTAGAGTCGTTCGAGCGCGGATACTTCATCAGGTAACCATTAAATCTTTCCAAAAGTTACCCCCTACACCGGAGCTACTCCTGGGTTACTTTACCTAAGCGGCTTTACTTAAGGACCGGCCTCGAGATGGCTTTACCTGAGGCCTTGCTCCGTGTTAGCTTTACCTAAGGCCTAACTGCTGGGTGGCTAGGCTCGGATTGGCTTTAACCGAGAGCGTGCTCCATATTGGCTCTACCTTGGCGGGTTTAACTAATGCCTGGTTCCCGGGCGGATTTTACCTAGGACCCCGATCATTTTTGACAGTCTGAAATCGGCCCTCAGGTGACCCCGCCCCCGCAGCAGTCCATAATAGACTTTATACATACCATATACGGTGATTTGATCCAACCGGTCGATTTTTGGCAATTTCATATTTTATTTAAATACTACCCCTAGGTGAACCCGCCCCCGCAACGGTCCAAAAAGGACTCTACACGTATCCCGTACTGTCTGTTGATCCAACCGATCGATTTTCGGCAATTTCATATTTTATTTAAAAACTACCCCTAGGAGAAACTACCCCCTACCGTAGCGATAATGCACTCTAAACTCACCCTATCGGTCAAGAAACGTTTTTCCAACATTTTTTCGAAAACTACCCCCCACCCCAATCCACCCCCGGAGATACCCCCGGAGATGGTCCTGAACGTAGCTGAGGTCACCCCCCATACGTAGGTTAGGTTAGGTTGGATCCATTTTGGCTAGCTTAGGACAGTAGGTTAGAAATAAATTTTATCCAAAAACTACCCCCTACCCCTCTAAACGTGGTCGAAACCACCCCCAAGGCTAGGATCAAGGCCGCGACGACCTTCAGCATCATCCAAAACTACCCCTATAGTCCTAGGTTACGTAGAGGCCGAGTTAGGGGTGGTTGTCCCCAACTGCCGAACAATCTACTCACATTTTACATATTTTTCAAAAAACTCTTTTCTTCACATACTGAAAATATAATAAAAACTTTATTAACACCAACCTAATCCTCGGAAGATGATAAATTGACCAGCTTCACAAACTAAATATTTCTAAACACTTCATTTGCTTGATATTTGTTGCATAATGTGAATAATGTTTCTAATCCCTGTTACGATAGATTGAACTTGAGCTTTATCATTATCTATGTATGCTTTGTTCGTTTAGTATTTCTAATGGAACGCCATGTATCTGAAACTTTTACGATAACATCAGAGAATGTTTTCCCTAATCTTCGTCAAAATACACCTTTTTTCACACCTTTCAACCTAATCTTAAACATTAAGAATAAGAATTTAATGACAATATAAATTACACCACATGATGTAATAAATATTTGATTGTTTACACAACAAAACTATACAGATTATGTTCTGAAACTGTTGTAATAATCTGTGTTATTAAAAACGTACGAAAGGTAAAATTAGTATCTGACTTACATCGAACAGCAAATATAATTGTTTAGTAATTAATTTAATACTGTTCATGTTGCCTGAACTTATAACAATTTTATAAGTATAAACCAACTATATTGTACTGATGTGCTTTTAATATGAAAGCTCTGTAAGTTTATTTTGTCCCCAGCTAAGATAAAGCTAAATACATTAAAAAATAAATGGTATAAATCAACTAATATATGAGGCTTGCTAGATACCTTTTATTAGCAATATTTAAATATTTTTTACATTTATGTGCCACAGGCCATAGTCATATAATTCAGAATTATAATGTAATACGGAGAAAAAAACAAAAACATTTGAATAGATTGTGGTAACAGTTTTATAAGGGGTTTAATAGCGGTCAAAATTATGTACTCGTAGAATTTATCCTTTTAGTATTTTATTTTAAAGATCTATATAAATCAAGTTCGTGGTTTGTGTAGAGCTTCATCAGTTTCCTTCACATTAGCAGCAGCTCGATGAATGCACATTGTTACAGAAGTATCACTTCTCTAAATATTCATCTTATAACAGTTTAGAAAGCACCTAACATGGCTGTGTATCATCCTCCGGAATGGTAACTCCCCATGATTACGACTAATTTCAACCGAATTTAATTACCTAACAACATAATTACTTTGCAAAGAAGATCAATGTTGATGTCAAACACAGTTACAAATCTACTGGACGTAAACCCTTCCTGTGTCATACAGTCATCTTTAAACCTCATCAGGATCTTGTTTTTTGTAAACAAAGTGCATTTAGAAAGGAATTGCAACATTAATGCAACATTGCAAAAGATATTAGAAATGTTTATATTCTCTATATTAATTTATTTTTAAAAGTGACATAGCTTTTGTGAAATTAAAAAGATTTTGATTTAACTTTTAGGATATGAAAATATAATGTTCTTAAAAACATTTTATTATAACGTTACAAAAATAACGGAACCTACTTAAATTTTTTTTTATTTTGAAATTTTTTCTGAACCTATAAGCTATAGATACTGGTTATTTAAATTAAAAAAATAAATAAACAAATTTTGACTATAAATAAAGTTTATTATTTCAATATAATTTAACAATTTTAGTATTCTAAAATATCTTCCACCAGGAGATGTAACAAATGTTCGTAGAACATATCATTTTGATTTTATTTTTATTTTGATAGAATTTTATTATTACCAAAACAATGTTCAATATTTTTACCACCATACCTTTCCGGTTATTACAGGAATTGTAATATCCAGAGAGCAATTATAAAATAGACGTTTGGTAGATACGAGTATTTTCCGTCCAATTGTATTTAATCATGGTCTTATCGTGCTCATCCTATTTTATACAACCCAAATTACTATTATAATGTAGTAAAGTAATCGACTACTTCCTTGAGATAGAAATTAATTCTTTTAAAATTATTTCTACCTTTATTATTTTAATAATAGAAATGAATGTTAGTTACGAAACATTTCTTTTTTCACGGCTGTCTTGTATGCATTAGATATAGTTGCTCTGGGGGCGCTACATTCCACAAAGTGTTTCAAATCCTCATTATGCTATATTGGTTGGTAATAAGCCAATGTTTATTATTTCTGATTCCAACGTGATAATTCGATCTGTGAATAATGAGGTAATTGAATACGTAACATAGCTATTGTATGTGATAACGAATATGTATGTCTGGTATTTCATAAATGTCTTTTTTTTACCTAATTTATTTCTGAATTAAATTTATTATACAGAGATGTTAGCAATGGACCTATTAAAAACGGAATCATTTTAGATATAAAGCAGATTTAAAGGGAAATAGAAAATAGTCCAGCCAATTGCCTTTTATTACATAAAACATTGCATTCAGCTATTGCAGTTACGATACAAGCTAAGAATATTCTATTATCCACTAACAAGTTTGTTAAAAACTATGTGGGATTTTTGTTCTTCTAATTTTAAACATAACTAAAATAAATCACATTTTCCATGGGACATTCTTGAGACTTATATCAAAGTGAGTGTGATCAGGAAATTCCTAAAACATATGGTTTAGCACTTTTTATTCATTAAAGATATTTAAACCTCTATATATAGTCATTTCTTAGTAAATGTAGCTTTCTTTCATACTTCCCGTAAATAGTTATGTCACTGTTTAAAATTTTTCAAGTGAATAATTAAATTGATATATTGTGTTAGACTAAAAAGATATTTAAAATTTTATTACAAAAATATATTCATTTTGTAATTTTGCATGAAGAAGTTAAATTTACGTTCCACTAATGCGACGGTGAAGTGAATGTTCAACTTGATTTTAGAAAATAAACAAAACTAAATACAAAGACTTTACAAGTAATCATTAGGTATTGAAAATTAATAATATAAACAGAGAATCCAAATGGCCAATTTAAATTCAAGTACACGTACCCTCATGTACAATGCAAATTTATATTTCTGAAATACCAATATCCTATGAACATATGTAAATTTAACAAACCAATGCAATCAATGGTTTACACATGGTGACGTTATTTCTAAAAGTAGGCGAGCCAAGTTGGTAATTAAAATATTATTAACTGGTCATTTTATACTAACCGTAATATTGCTTGCATCAGCTGTGGCGAGTAAAATGTCAGATGTTTCATTACGTTACACGTAATGTGACATCATAAATTGCATATACGGTATTTATGTCTATGGAAAATGTATGAATTCACTGGTCGCTAAGGTTAGCTAACTTGGAAACCTTTGAAGAGGATGAAAAATTAGTGATTCAAATGTCAGTAAAAAAGTAAAATATGTTGTACACCTCTTGAGGTAAGAACGTTATGGAGTAATGATATTCAAATTACAGTAAGGTACTGGAGAAAAGAAACATCACAAGAATAGTATTAAAAATACTTCATGCCACTAAACAATAGTACCAGACAACGGCATCAAAATAGGCACCCGGTACGTTAACTCAAAACTTAAACGAAAATTATACCCAAAGATGAAATTGATCATAGACTAAGGTAGGGTGAAAAGTTCTCGGCCTTGCAATGAAATAACGGGATTTTATGTTTAAAAGAGACTTTTCCCACATAATTTCTTTTGACATCAATACTCTTGGTTTCTCCAGCATCAGTATTCCTTCCCGGAAGTGAGAGTCTGAAAGTCTGTCAAAATATTCATGTACGGCCCTCGCAACTTTTTAGTTTGATGTTAAGTGGTTTCCAGAAACAAGGCTCTTTGGGTTTTAAAAGAGATGAAAATCCAAGGGTGCCAAATCAGGAGAGAAGGAGTGATTGGCCGAGTAAATAGTACTCCGAATCACCCAGTTTTCCCATTGTCAACATAATTTTGTTAGCAGGTGCGTTTTCTGTGTGAAAGATAATTTTCTTCTTCTTTAAGGCAGGCTTCTTTTCGAAAATTTCGACATCCAGTTGGTCAAGAAGGTTGGAGTAATATTTTCTCGTAATTTTTATGCCTTTCTCAAGGCAATCAGCCAACAAAATCTCTTTAGCATCCCAAAACATACTGGCCATGACTTTTCCATTACACCCGATCACTTCACTTTCTTTGGCGCTTCCACCTACTTTTTAGACTGGTGTTTAGTTTCGAGCGTGTAGTGGGGGACCCATTCCTAATTCATGATGACAAATAGCAGCACAAAATCAGTCGGATCCTTCTTGAATCGGTCCAAATATTGGCGTGAACGTCCTCTAATGTACGCAAGACCTCTACTAAAAATAATCCTGTACACAGTTCACTTAAGCGAACAAGTTAAAGCTTATCATACGAACTAATGAAATGTGCACACAGGCATTAAAGCTAAATTTCCACTAATTGGATGCCATCTCTGAATCAGGCCGAAAGCTTTCCACCCTCCCTCTTACATATAGTGTGATACATATAAAATGACCATTATTGTATATTGTGTTACCCAAACGATTGTATATCGTATTATGCATATTCTTGTATATTGTGTTCTGCAATGTACATTATTATTATTGTTAGATAGTAACAGTTCTAGCTGCTTATAAATATGTTATTACGATCTTCTATGTTTGTAATATGTTATGTGATTAGGAATGATTAGTCTTTAATTAAGAAACCTATTAGAACTATATATATATATATATATATATATATATATATATATATATATATATATATATATATATATATATATATATATATACATATATATATTTATATAATCTGGCAGATAGGGCAAGAGGAATACATGAAGTAAGAAATTTTTTGAGAAAATTACACTAAAATCTAAAGCACTTTAAAAAAAAAACGAAAAACTGTAAACGATATATTGCCACAGGTGGACGACTAGTAATACTGGAATATCCACCGTCGCCAGAGGTCGGCTGTACGGACTCTGGCGAGGGTCATCTATTAGTGTCTGATGATCCATTAATGAAAGGTTCTAAATAAATAAAATTTCAATCTCTACCGAACGATTAGTAATTCAATAGACAATACTTCTGAAATAGGGTCGAATTAGTGAACAACGATAAACATGAGCAAGACACAGTCAGAAACACAATTATTATGAGCAATGGAGAAAAGAAACCGCTGGACCAATTTTCAAGATCAACATGTTAGTATATTGGTGAATACAAACCAAATAAGTGCATCAACTAACACGATATTGCAGAATATTAATTACTAACTGATAAGGAATAACTAGTTAAGGAGTCTGAATGGATTTAAAATGGAGTTAAAATTAAAGAGAGAAAATACATGTCTTACTTCTCTTCAACTGATTTAAATAGCCAATATACCGGAGAGGTTGAAAATGAAAAAAATAATAATCCCAACCTATGGATGTTATATTTAATGTTATGCCTGATAATAAACAAGTACTTGGTCAATGAACAAGAGCATTGGAAAATGTTATAACTAGTTTAGAAAAGAAAATTCAAATGACTGTATATGTAACCACAAAAATCAATCGACACTAAATTTAAGAGATTATTTATATATATCCAACAATCTTCATAGATTATACTCCTAAAATCAAGAGATTATTCAAAGATGTTATACGTTCTTCTGGGAATTTAGATAACTACTTGCAGAAAAGTAAGAACCAATGAAGAAATGGCTCCAAACTAGAGGCCCACAAAGCAATATTAAATAAAATAATGTTATGAGAAATTTATTTAAAAAACTGAAACATAATTAAAACTTGGGAGAATCAGCAAATTATAAAAACACAGAATATTCTCTATGGAAGACAACCAAAAGGCTATAGAGGCCTGTTATCCAAGTTTCACTTTCAAAAATAGTAGGAAAAGCTGGACCAAAAAAATAAAAAAACGTTATAAGAATTTGCAGGACATTTAAAAGGGATTTTTCTTAAAAATATAACGGAAAGTCATTCTTATTTTAGCCCAAAATAACATAGATTTAGGTAAGAATTACTCTAATTAGGTTAGGAAAGGCGAAGAAGAAAATTATAAACATCACTGATCCTAAAGTCTCCGTGAATTCATTTATTAACTGATCCAATATTAAAAAGAACTTTCAAGATAGGGTTTGTTAGAGTCAACCAATTTATTCAATGCTTCATATTTATTAAAATATGTGGCTCAAATTTCATACGGGCAGAAGTAATTATAACATCTAAACCTCCTCATGAAGCAACTTCATACCTACTCGTCTTTATTGCCAACAAGCAAAGTATTTGCAAAGCCTTCATTGAAAGTATTTGAGCTTAAGGAGAATCTTCCCACCGATTTGGCTTCCAGAATAATCATTCTACAACTGACTAAGTTCATATTATAGCAAAGTATTTGCAAAGCCTTCATTGAAAATATTTGAGCTTAAGGAGAATCTTCCCACCGATTTGACTTCCAGAATAATCATTCTACAACTAACTTCATACAACAGCAAAGTATTTGCAAAGCCTTCATTGAAAATATTTGAGCTTAAGGAGAATCTTCCCACCGATTTGGCTTCCAGAATAATCATTCTACAACTGACTAAGTTCATAGAATAGCAAAGTATTTGCAAAGCCTTCATTGAAAATATTTGTGCTTAAGGAGAATCTTCCCATCGATTTGGCTTCCAGAATAATCATTCTACAACTGACTAAGTTCATACAATAGCAAAGTATTGGCAAAGCCTTCATTGAAAGTATTTGAGCTTAAGGAGAATCTTTCCACCGATTTGGCTTCCAGAATAATTATTCTACAACTGACTAAGCTCATACAATAGCAAAGTATTTGCAAAGCCTTCATTGACAATATTTGTGCTGAAGGAGAATCTTCCCACCGATTTGGCTTCCAGAATAATCATTCTACAACTAACTTCATACAATAGCAAGCATAATTAAGAATAGTTTAAAGGAAAGAAGTTATACTGCTCAATCTCTCGTGGTGCTGTACGTTTGTTTGATAGATTATGGCATGAAGATGTGATAAGCTAAAAATGCCCATCCCTTGCAATTTGCAAAAATACTACGGTCTCATACATCAGATGATAATTTAATATTAAGCCACACGATGCCTACTCTGATGTAAAGGAAATGCGGGCCGGAGTGTAATATGACCAATCCTATACCTTCTGTTTACCTGCGTCTTACCTGAGACGGAAAATACCAGGATTGCTATGTTGACTGATGATACCGCAACTACGGCAATCAGTGATAGTGGCCTAATATTGAATCAATAAAACATTACAATTGCCAAAGTAAAATAATAGATAAAGAAATAGCTAATCAAATTATATGAAATGAAATTTGTTCAAGTTGAAGGTACAAATATGACGATAACATATAAATCCCAATATGTGGACCAGTGGATGATCCAACTACTAGGACTAGGCCGAATTCCTAGGCTTGATGCTGGGCCGCGGTGTGAGCCACATGTACGAAAGTAAACAGAAGAACTGAATCTTAAATATTAAAGGAATAATTAATGAGCTAATAGAAAGAAACTGTTACTTGTCAATACATAAGATTTTGATTTATCAATAAATATTTACCAAAAATGTAATTTGGTATACTTCTTCAAGGGCGAACCCTTCAAAGTAACAGAAATAGAATCCAAATATTACAAAATAAAGTGTTTAGTTAGGGTATACTGAGTGTGTCCAGTATTTTAGACGTAAGTGCCACTGATAGCTTACCGTTAAACCATTACATAAATCAACATAGCAAATCCCTCCAATATTACAGTCATAAATACCAAGTATTACATCAGGAATTTAGTCATAAATATTAAGATTTCATTCAGGGTTGCACTCATAAATTCCGATTGCACGATACCGTGGTATTTAAGTACGAATTTATTTGTAAATTCTTCTGATACATTGTTGTTACACACATTACCACAGCATATTCATGAACGTAAAAAATAACAAAGGTGTGCGTTTATGTTTAAAATAGTCTGGTTGGAATGGGGGGGATAGAGAGGAAAATATTACAATCGTAACCGCGCTGTATTAAAAGTGTATACATTTGACATCTAAAAACACAGAATGCAAAAACATAGTTAAAGCAGATGTGGGTAACAACAATTGGTTAATACGTTAATACCACTGGCGTCACACTCCATAAGGGTTGCCCGTCGCTATGATAACGATTGCTGGCAAATAGCAAGTGGAAGTAGATGACAAATGACAGTTTATACCATGCCGAAATAGCCAACAATTTATTTGAATTAATCGAACTTCAGTGAATGCCAATAGCAGATATCGCGCAGTAAGAGCTAGATGAAAATCTGTCTTATCGAAATAAGGGTTAAATTTTACTTGTTAAATAGAGGCTAATATAAAGGCTTTTCAATCGGCCTATTGGCAATTCAGATGTTTAACAGGAGTAGTTTATAACATTAAAAAAGTAATCCGTTAATCTTACAGACGCTAGAAGTGTTTCTCTAGTTTGGTTGGAAATTTACATTACTCGGATAATTTATTCCGTTGGATAGCATTTTAAAGTATATTACTAGTTAAGCAAACTCGAATAACTGTTTCTAAGTAAATATTATAAGAAATATATTCATTTCACCTCAATTAATTTAAGGGTTTCTCTGTAATTTATTTAGGAATGTAACAAATGTTTTTCAGTTTATAAACTCCTTTTGACACTAAATTATTTTAAGGAAACGAAATCTGCTACGCACTGTTCCACAAAAGACGCTGTGTAAAAGAAATAGTTTATTCATACCTATGAGTTGGAAATGCAATTTTAGAGAGTAAAGAAGAACACCCCTCCCTCGTTAATGACAAAGTAGAGTGAAATAAATCGTAATAAGATGAGACTTGAAGAAATACCAACAGCTTTACCATAAGTAAACTTCATATGGAAAACGCTTCACAGACATTTACGTGTTACTGAGAGTATTCAGCTAGAATACTAAAATATTTAAGCTTAGTTTAGCTTCATACTTACATATAAATATAATTATATCTACACAACTTTTAGTTCGATATAGTTCTTTTGAAATTTCATAGAAAACAAAATAAGGAACGAAGTTAGTTATTTTTCAGTAGAGTAAAAACAAAACGAGAAGGGAAGATTAACTAAGCACTATCACATAAGCCAAACGTATCTACTATCAATTATATCAAAGTATTTATAAACATATTTGTTAAAAGCTAGGATATAAAAATATGTTATGAAATTCAATAAAATGTGTAACTAAACAAAATGAATGTAAGATCAGAAAGGAAAACCAATCTTATTTTAATTTAGAACAACTATAGTTTATTATTGTTTCCTCTTTGCTTAAAATTCTTTTTTTTTTAAAGTAATTTGTTCATAAAAAGAATTAAAACGATGAAGTTGATATAATATTTTAAAATTCTGAAATCAAATTTACTACTAGATTTAAGATATATTAGTGCTTGTTTAACTTTGGAAGATTTACCACTAGTACAAAGAAAGACTACTTGATCTTTAGTCCAATAATTTATGGTTAAAGGTCGGCTTAAACACACGTATTTACTTTAACACGGCCATCTAGCAGAGTTTTATATCTGGAATATTACAAAATACATTCATTTATAAGCATTGTATACTTTTGATAATTTTCTAATTTTCCCCTAGGGTATAGCCTATATTCTTATTTAGAGTACCATAATTACCTCCCATTCCCAGCATCGTCACACTCCCCGATGATAAGTTTCGGAGGACCACCATCTGTCAGAACTTCTTATGAACTCATAGTTTCAGAGTTCATAAAAGGTTCTGACAGATGGAGGTTCTCCGAAACGCGTCAACGGGAAGTGTGACGATGTGGGAATGGCAGGTAATTATGATACTCTAAACAGGAATGCATTTCTTTATGAAAGGCAGGTACTTACTGATAATGAAACTTACAGATATTAACTTACATAACGAAGTATTCAATAAAAAACAAATCCCTTCAGAAGCAAAGCCTCTTACGCCTACCAAACATTTAAAAAAAACAAAAACTTTCGTCAGCAAATATTCTATTCATGTTCAGTTTGAGGACTAGTTCTTATCTAATGATAATATCATGGGCGATAAATTCATAAAAAAGATAAACTTCAATTTTATTTTTAATAAATTTTGTTTAAATATTATGATATTTTTTTTAAAAAGGGTCAAAAATAATATAAAGAATTAATTATTTTATAGAAAAATAGGAAATGTGTTGTATTTTGGAACCTTAAAAAATAAAAAAAACATACGTTTGGGTTGTAACAATTGTTTTTAAATTTATAAAATTATGTAATAAGTAAAGTTATAACGAAACTCGAAACCATTTGTTAACATGATCTATATATTTAAAAATAATGATAAAGCTATTATTTAATTCTTTTCTAACATGCGGTAAGTTTTAAAGGGTGTATAATTTCTCTTTAAACGAGACTAAATATGTTATGAATCAGAATAATGATGCCTTTGTAAAAATCAGAAAAGGAATAACGCATGAAACCCTTGAAATATTGTATTTTAAAGTGGTTTTGTGTGTCTGTTAAACGTAGAACAAAACGAAGCTGAGGGTCTTATGTTTAAAATGATGAAACATCAAAGCATGCGGCGAAAAGGCGATACAAGTTATGAACGCATTTTCTATAAATCGTAGAGCGTGTGACACTGCCTTTCTATATTCAATATTTTTTATAAGAAGGAAATGGATCGTGAAACCGAGTCTGCTTTTACGGAAATCGCGTAATATCCAATATCGTAAGAGTTCCGATAGTCGATGGTTACACAAAAGTTTGCGGGAAAGAGTTTCATGATGGTAGATGATAACAAAGATAAGATCTTCACTATCTGAAGGAGATTCTGATAACATTCGTGGAAAGAGTAATACTTTGGTACATGTCATGAAAAATGTATTTAGTGAAACACGTTTTTGTTAAAACGATCAATGTATTATTAATTTTTTTTTCAAAATATCTGTTTCGTTTATTACATTTTCATATATTCATACTTCAACCCACCAACTATTTCTATATTTGAAATAGTCTTCATCTTTCTTTTTTGCTCAATATCTATCTTTCTTTTAATTCTCTTACTCTAGATATGCCCATCTTCTATCCCTTGCGGACGTGGAAAGACAAATACTTTGGTTGATCTTATGAAAACTCTATTTAGTGTCACATATTTTTTTAAATGATTGATTGTAATATTGTTTCCTCAAATATGTATTTTGTTTATTATATTCTGACATCTTCTTACCTAAGAGCATCATCTGATTCTAAATCCGCATTAGCCTTTACCTTTCTCTCTTGCTTAATATTTATCTCTTTTTCTCTAGAATTCTAAATCTTCTATTTCCAGACATTTCTATTATTAGACATACCTTTATAGTTTACCTCTGTTGATTCCTCTTCTGGTTGTATTAAGCCTATTGAGATATCTGTAAAAAAGGGTAACATATTATTCTGTTTTTTTTCGACAATTGTATAATACTTTCAATATCCTCTTGATTAGGATGTTGAAATAAAACAAACAAATATTCCTATATGTACAATAAAAAAAAAGGTTAATTCTTTTTTATAAATGAATAAATTAAATATGAAAGCAAATAATTTAATTAATACATTTGATCAAAGCTATTAAGTAGAATAAAATAGAAAAGTTTATACAATTGGGTGTATTCACTTAGAGAAAAGATTACATAATATCCAATTACTGGAAAACCTTTTTTTGAAGATTGAAAATTTCGTCATACAAAACTATGTCTAATTTCGCGAAAAAATAGCATCTAACTATATATCGAACTTTAATTTTGTAAATTTACAAAACCTTACAAATTTAAAGTTCGGATAGTCATAAACTAATGTTAAAGTGATTAATTAAGTTTCACTGAACGTAATGGACTAAAAAACTCAAAAGTATATACATATATTTATGTATGTATATATATATATATATATATATATATATATATATATATATATATATATATTTATTTATTTATTAAATAGGTGATATGTTTTCTTGTAATATAGTTAATAAATTAAAAATATTTCAAAAACAAGAATACTTTTAATGAATATATTTATTCAAAGCTTTTCGCCGATAAAATAGTACCAGCATCTTCAGGAAAATAATTATCTAATAAATTATTTTTACAAAATTGTTCAAAATTATTGTAAAAATATTTTATTAGATAATTATTTTCCTGAAGACTCTGGTACTATTTTATTGGCGAAAAGATTTGAATAAATATATTCATTAATAGTATTCTTGTTTTTTAAATATTTTTAATTTATTAATTATATATATATATATATATATATATATATATATATATATATATAGAGAGAGAGAGAGAGAGAGAGAGAGAGAGAGAGAGAGAGAGAGAGATTAGTTTTAGTATTTGAATTGACAACAAACATGTCAACCTTAATTCAGAGCTAAGCTAATTTCATAAATATATATTGCTTCTCAATAACATAGAAGCAGTTTACATGAAAGATCAAAAACACTTAATAGCTTTGTAGATAATATGTTATCATTACTGTATTAACATTGACAAATATATATTTTACCACTTTGTGTTATACCAAAGTTGTACATATTTACAGGCCTTTAATTTTTTTTTACCCTACCATAGGTTTGAAAATGTTAGATTTCTTACTTTTTATGTACATTTTTTTTTATTTCCTTTTCATAAATTTAAAGTAAAACTAAGTTACAAAAGTCTTCTTGCAGCTTACATAATATGGAGTTTCCAAATTCCCTGAACCATTTGCCTATTACATTAATTCTCATAATGTAAGAGAACAAGTTTTTCTGTAGTTGTATTTGTTTTAAGTCTATTATGTTATAAAACTAAAATATTATAGGAAAAAGAGAAAAATTCAATCGCATAATACCTTGTAGTAATTAACGCATTAATTATCAAAACACAGTTATAATGACACAACTCGGGATTGGTACGAACTGTCTATTAGCCCAGCTGAATGGTATTTTATTAATTAGATCTATTGTAAAATAAATTATTGTTTTCAACTAATAATATTAATAACTCTTTATTTTTTTAAAATTTTAATACTAATATTATAATGATCTAAGAAAAGTAAACAACATACATAAATTTATTTACTTATGATTAATATTTCCTAATTCACTTGGCTTAGTGAGTTATTCAAACGATCTGATAATATACACATATGGTAATTGTTTTCTTTCAATTGCCTTTATTTACATTAATTTTGTAGCATACAACAAAATGGTACATTTTATTGACCATAAAAAATTATTAAATTATTACTAGGATTATGATTGGGAGTGAATTTTCACTAGGACTATAATTAGGATTAAAAGGTTATTTTACAAATATCATTAGGAAAAGGTTGCTATTTCCTTAATACAGAATATAAACAATAGAGAGATATATAGGAAGGAAGTAAGGAAGCCTGTATATACCTTTAATAATTTACTCTGTGTTTATAAACACTTTAAAAAATCAATTGTTTCTACAACAGAGAGAAAAATTTTAAACCACGTACGAATTGAATTATATAAGGCATTTGTGTGAGCTTTCCCTTTCAATATCAACAACGGAGATAAACGAGCACAGAAGATATTTATCTTACGGTCAAATATTCGACATCGACGCAAACAGGAAGTCGAAGAGCAATCGATCTTTAGAAATAAAGCTGACTAAAGCGGCTCAGTATTTTTCATGAAAGTTTATTACTACATAGAACTTGACGAATATCCTGCATAGAATTAACCACCACTGCTTTAACAACCAACCAGTATTAATAGTCCACCAATATCAATGTAAACATTTCTATTTTTATGTAGAAGAGTATAAAGGTTAATTTAAAACGATATTCAAAAATAATCATTCCTTTTTATGATGTCCTTTGTAGTTTGCTCGTTAGTCAATGAACTTGGATTACAAACAAACCTCTAGCAATACTTAACATATGAGCTCTCAACTTATGTCTTGTAACCCCAAATGATTAAAATCAATTGTTTTTTTTTCTGTTGACGCTAACAGTATGATTTTTCACGGAACCAATGGTAAATAGAACCAACCGATATAATTTTTCGGGATTTACCCCTACGTAACGGAAAGTTTTCAACGGCTCGTAATGCAAAAATAAAATATATGAACACTATACTGAACGCTGGGCAGAAAAATGTTTTTGAATGTGAACTCATTAATTTATTGTAAGTAAAACAAATGAATGTTTTATTTAAATTTATTATTTCGAATTATTTAAACAATTGTTAAAAAGGTCTTGGTGTATTTTAAAATAATGGATAGTCAGTATTTTATTAGTATTTTTATAGAAATAACTTTTCCCTGGTACAAAAAGTCAGCTGCAAATAGGGTATTACTTCAACCTGTAAATTATATTATTTTCACTGAGCATCACATATTTTTTCCATTTAGAATATTTTATATCTCACTAAACTAATACAGCATTTTCAATGGACATTTCAGTTCTTCTATTTATTATTTATTACTTTTAATTTTCTGAAACCCTTACTTAACACCCTTTGTCTAGATAGTTTATCGTTTCTACTAAATTCATTTTAACATTAAAATTCAATATTATTATATCTATTTAACATTTATGACAAAATAATAAATTAGTTCAATTACTAAATTTGATTCAATTTTACACACTCCAATATCTACCATTATAGTTTAGATAATATATATTTAAAAAATATATAATTAAGTAAATATTACATCTCACTATTGAAGATCAATGTATTACATAAACGCGATAACTAACGGTTAAATTAACTTTGTTTTTGTCACTAACTATATTGTAAAATCTTATTTATCACCTAATCGAAACAAATAATTGCCATTCTTTCTTGATTATTGTTACTGATACAAAATAGTTACTTTTTTACTGTTACCGGTTCCGAGGTTATCCTTAAATGGCCTATACACATCGCAGTATTTGGTTGTGAAGGCTACGCTCTAAAAAAATAGGTTCGGAAATGATTACCGCGCCTTAACGATTTTTCCTTTACTTATTTCAGAAATGACTAGAAGTGATAAGTTTGCACATGAGTTGGTTTTTAAAAATAAAAATATGCAGAGGTTTATAAGAATACACGTGCACCTTACTTTTACATCTAATAATTTGTTTGATGAATAAACCACAATGTGATAAATCTTGTGTTTTACCATATCAAAAAATGATATATTTGCATGATTCATATTTCAATATTTATCAACGTTTATATCTATACTTTGGTTATTTTAATTTCATTACAAATTAATTCGTAAATTTTAGGAGATATTAGGACATGAATGTGTATTTTCCTAAAGCGTGAATAATAATTTCAACGATATGATCTATGTAAAAGTAATATAAAGTTTCCAAAAAGTTTCCTTTCAGTAATATATTTACTTTGTTGAACTGTGAAGGTCAAAAGGTCAAACACATAATCAATAGTACGATATGCTTCAAGGTAATGTAATAAATGCATTCAGATAAGTAGAACCGAAACTAGTTCACAAGAGGAAATCAAACGTACTTACCTAGCACTTGTTGAATGTAACAGGAATACAGAGTAAATTAAACATAATTAAATTGTTGCATTTATTGACCAGAGAAAGCAAGCAGGAAATAGGTGAAGGAGCTTTCCTGTTGCTGAATCAGTTTGGGAATATGAAGAACTTTTATAGTTATTCTAAATCACCTTTCTCCGATTTTCTTACCATTTTGTTTCGGTTTATCTTCGCAAGTAAAATAAGACATTGAAATCCTTATTTTTCATTTTAGCTGTTTAAAATTTCAGTTTCGTCTTACAAGAGTACGTTTACGACACATAGAACGCCAAAGGTATTTACAGCTTTAATAAGTATTTTGGAGTTATTTTAGAGGTGACGAAGGTGCATGTCATGGTGTTTATTTACCATTGGTGGGATCAAAAGTTTGACGGTGATATTCAGAAAGAAATCTTAATACTGGACCAAAAGGTAGACATTGGGAGATTGGCATAAAAGTCGGCATTGTGTTTATGCACTGTTATAGCAATCTGCGTTTACGATGTCGCTTCAAATTTTAAGAACATACACCTTTTTGGAGTTTTAAAGATATTCTTTATCTACCTGGTAGCATTTTTTGGCTTTGTTCTATATCAGTTTGTTCTGATGAAAAAACTGACATTCGAGCATTATAGAACTGTGGAAGTAAGTCTGAACGTACTGAGATCTAAAGATGACCTTAAAGATGTGAATATATTAATGGACCAAGTATTTGGGAACTCCAGACAAATTTAGAAACATTTACTGCATTCACAGGAAAAGACAATACTTTCAAAGTATATTTGTGTGCAACATTTGTTTGCAAATTTTACTTGATTCTTACACTATTTGAGTGAGAATTCTTCTCACAATTTCATGAGTGATTTTATATTCGAAGTAATTTTGTTGAATCTAAAATGTAATGTAAGTAATTAATGTTAAATATTGCTTATTAAATATTAATAAATGAATTAGGTAACCATTTGCATTGTCCATTAAAAATTTAATTTGTAACAAATTGGAAATTACTAAGTAAAATGCTAGCTACATCTGAATCACACCAGCTGTATATTTTTCCTAGGATACCCTACAACTTCATATTATTAATAATTTTCCCAAAGTAAATTTATTAACCTTCCTCCCAATAATAAGAAGCCTGTGACCAATAAATTGTAATGCTTGATTTTTCAGAGGGAAGCTATTGAAAGAGTTTTAATGATATAAAAATATATTAATGGTGTTTCACTCACATCATCTCTTTTTCTTTATAGTTACAAGACAGTGTTAAAATGTTTTTACTGTTGAACAGTTGGTGAGGTTTTTTTATTGATAAAAAATATTATTTTTTTTAGCCTCCTTGGAAAACCTATATTTTTTATAAAACCGTTTTACAAAACTACAACTATGTCGTGAGTGCTAGAAGACAATATCTATGGGGGGAAAATATAGCCTCAAGAATTATTGCAACACAATACAGAATATCTTATTTATCTATTTCACAACTGTTTTTAAATTTGGCATGTATTTAACTTAGCATATAACTGAGAAATTAACTGTTTACAAGTATATTGCATGAAGTATAAGGAATATTCAAGAAACATTACAATGAACCAGGACGTACTATGAAAGAACTGGAAGTACATACCTCTCTTTTTCCTAAAATAGTTTCATCCTTTATTGTTATTATACATTTTTCTTTGCTTTTCGAAAAAATCAATTTAATGAACAAGGAAATAAAGAGCAGGTTTTATGAACTATATAATCATCTGTGTATTTGTATGAGTGTATAGGGGTACGTGGCTGTATGTGTGCGCGTGGGTGTTTGCTGCGGCGGTCTACCTACCCAGCACACGCAGACGCCTTATATTGGCCGTTTTTTTCCTCTAGACCCCCACTTACCTGTAGACAGCCGATGCTGGTTAAATTTGAAACAAGCAGATCTGACACGAACCAGAACCTGTACTGCTGCTTGCCAAATTCTGCCAGAGAACCAGTCACTGGATTTTAATTTTAAAACCTTACTTACTGATATTTAACCCTTTGAGTCACTATATCTCTAGGAATATATAATTTAAAGGCATAAATTAGTTTTAATTAGTAGAGACTTTTTAGACTACTTTATATTTACTTAAAATTTACTTTGAAAATAAGAAAAGTATGGATTTACAATTTTTTTAAACGTTTATTTGAAAATTTTATAATCTCGAACAAAATAATTAATCAAAATTTAAAAATTAAAAGAAAACCAAAGACAGTGCTAACTTGTTTTTCCAGTTCACTTCCACGGGAATCCTCGGTCCGGCGGTGGTATGGTCCTAGATCCGGTCTGTCTTTGGCTAAGGGGTAGAATTACCCCCTCTCTTTCTCTCTCTCTCTCTTTCTCTCTCTCTCTCTTCCTCTCTCTCTTTCCTCCTTGATCTCGTTTGACGTAGGTCGTTTTTTTTTATAGCGAAAACCATTACATCTTAAATAACCTTAGTCAGGCTTACACCTTGTAATATTGTAATTTAAAAGGTTCTGACTTCAAAACCTTCTCAAAATATTTTTTATATTATGTTATGCGTTGTATGACGATATAAACGCTATATATGCTACGAAAGTCACGTATAACAATTGTTTATATCGTGTGAATGATGCATGGTGTAAATAATGTCAGTCAAATAATTTTCATATGAATTTGAAAATGTTTACAATTATCCATTTTATAATAATGAGTTATTTATATAATCAATTACTTGAAGATTAGGTAGGTAAGTAGAACATTAAATTAACTCAAATTAGAATGACCTTCAAGATGTACGTATGTTACTAATTAGACAGTTGTTTTCAGACGTTAGCTATAATTAATAAATTTAACGATGGCTTCCCAGGATTCTTTTGTCGTCATACGTGAGGTGACAGGATTGTAGTTTGCTTTAATATATATTTATATTTTATAGGTCATTATAATATTTACTTAGTATTGTATTTGTGATAATTTGCAATGGAAATTTATTAGACGTTTAGTCTACATAATGAAGGAATCTCACATGAGTTAAAACCTAACAAATGAAGTAATTAATAATTAAAACTGAATAAAATAGTGATTTTGTAAGTATAAAACATAACAACACTGCCTTTCTCTGACCAAGTGGGACGTAAAAGAACTCTGTTGAAGAAGTAACACTTTATGACATCTCCATACCCTAATGCGGTTTTTGTAACTAAAATATATTTATCTTTCTAGGAAAAGTAAAGGTAAATATAGTCAAAGAAATCAACTTAAAGCAACTGTGGCGTAAATGTTTATATTAATTAAAACAACCTCACACCACAAATTCATCAAATTTTATTTTAACCTTATGTACATTTCGACTACAAAGTAATCATCTTCAGAGGTATTATACAAATAACTGATTTGTAAAATACCTCTGAAGATGATTACTTTGTAGTCGAAATGTACATAAGGTTAAAATAAAATTTGTTGAATTTGTGGTGAGAGGTTGTTTTAATTAATATAGTAAAAGACATTGTTGAGGAAAATACAATTTTCCAATACCGAATAAGGTAGTTTCCGGTAAGGGTTGTTTGTAGTTTAAATACGATTCGTCTGTAAAGCTATTCCAAAGGATATAAATTGTGAATGAAGGTTAAATTAAGAGAGGTGCATATAAAACCACTTGATAAAGGACAAAGGGTAATCTTTTAGTTTCACGTTTGGTTCTCGTACCTTTAAGAACTACGGTCAAATTTTGAAAGCCGGCACTTGGGTCTTAAGTAGAAACTGTATATTCATCGTCTAGAAAACATCATAGCCACATCTCTCATCGTCATCTCTCATCGAGGCCACAAATCACGTCATACCTGTCCCAACCCTTAGACAATCCTATTAGCACGCTTCCGTGAATGCCCTATTTCCATTTGTTGTTGTTTATACTATACATTAAAAAATATAATTAAGTAATAATATAATTCATTCTTTTTTACAGTTATGTCTTTTCTACAGGTCGATGTCTTTGAAAATAAGTATCTAATTACTAGGAATCAAAATAAAGAGCTAAAGATTTATTCCAATTTAAAATTTTATTTTAATAAAACTATCCCATTTGTATTATCTAAGGAATTTGTCAATAAATTTACAAACAACCCATTTCGCTTATGTCAGATGTGGATAGGGTTTCTGGTTGTGTTTCTACACTTAAACATTTCTCCTTAAGAGCAATCCACCAACTTTTATCTGCATCATTTGGAGTTCGAGAGATGTGAAAAGAAAAAACGAAATAGTTATGAAGATTGCAATAATATTAGCTGCTAATAATTCAACAGTATTGTTTTCTCGTCATACATAAGTTAAAAGACACGTAAAATTTATTATTGTTTATATTAAAAACCTTTTAAAACTCTAATTAAGCTGCATATTAATGTTTTTGGTAAATACGTGTTTTTATAATGCCTATGTTTCCTAATTAATAATGTTTAAATAACATATTATTTTCAACGAATAATATCTTTTGTTTCTTACTATGCTTTAGCGCTACTTACTAAAATAACAACATCAAAATTATGTTTTTACTAACTAAACTACTAAAGTTAACAATATAGATTATTATGCATATTATTGAAATAACAGTTATCAATATACTACTTATATCAATACGTAATATTGTTTAAATAGTTATAGTTAATTTATAATCAGAAGTGCGAGGAGTATTTACTTCTTGATAAAGGAAACCTAACCATTAACACAGTTCCATAATTAGGTAAAACACCTCGTCATTAGATCTTAGACACATGCTATTAGTGTACTTCTGAATTCACTAGAAAATAGAAAATTCTGTGAAGAAACTCACAAAACACACACACACACACATACAAATACACACACTATAACAGTCACTGCTCGTAAAAACGTATAAAAGTAGACATTAAAAGTTTTAAACAAGTTTTTAAATATTTTAACAAATAATTTGAAACTTTTTTAATTTTTAAAAAAATTTTGTAAACGAAAGGTCATTTTGAAAGAGACGGAATGTAATTGACCAGCAACAAGGCCGTGTTTAATTATGACAAACGCTAATTTTCACGTAAAATCGACATCGACATTTCATTGTGATCAGCTGAAGAAATCTGAGAAAATTTGAATGTATAAAACAATTTAATATAAAAAAAGTAATTGCGCCCTCAAACTATTAATGCTTTCTGTAAATACATAAATTTTGTCTCCCCCAACTCTCTAAGTAAAATCAACAAGTTATCCGTCGATCCATCAATGAAAGGATTTGAATGTGTAATTTTGTAACAAAGGTTAAGAAAAAATCTTTTGGATGACTCAATAAAATCATTAGAGCCTCTTCTATAGTAACGACAATACAAGGCATGATCTATGTATTGTCACAACTTCACTTATGACGAAACCCTAGAATACATTTTTACGGAATATTTTGAATGGAGCCCTTGATGAAAATCGAAATAGAGAAATCGAAACACATATTTATGGAACGAAAAAAATTCCAGGATCTTATTGTAGACGACCGTCGTTTATTGAATAGGGAATCCTGATGAAGAAGTAATTTTGACGCTATTCAAAAGGTTTGTTTGTTCTGATATTCCACAAGTTCATTTTTTATCTATTTAAAATGAGTTAGGTTTAAAAATGAATATTATATTTTGAATATAAACTTATTTGACTATCTATGAATCGTTCTGTTTCACACAAATATTTTATTTCATAAAATAAGGTAACAAAATCGTTGTTAAAGTAAGAATAATCTTATCTTAAAATATTTTAAATCGTAAAGAATAAAAGTTATACTGTTATATTTAATCATAAAATTATAAATAAATGCTATTAAATGTGTATTTATTACATAAAAATTACAATTTCTGTGACAATTTTGTTTTAGGGTAAATTCTTTCAAGGTTTACTAGATAGACTTCATAAAAGTATTGTTTAGGTCATGAAGGTAATTTATGGTTAGGTTAGATATCATTTCATTGCAGAAAATATACCTGGTAATGTTTAACAATGTCAGGGAGGTAGGCATTAGTGCCAATCCCCTAACTGTTAGACTTAACCATCACTTCTCAGAAATCGAGAAAAATGAATCATTTCATCACTTAATAATTTCCTTGAAGAAGTCAAATGAAAATTTCTTTTTATAAATGATTACTAAGATATATTACAGTAGGCCTACAATATAGCTACAATGCATACGTATAGGTTATATTATGTTTAGAAGACAAGTAATGTATGCAAATAGTACATGCAATAATTGAAATACAGCCTCCTTGATTCCTGATGTAATAGTGAACACTTAAATCTAGGCCATTTCAGTTGCTAGCAAGTTTTCACAACCGTTGTAATGTAGTACAACATTGACGTTTTTATAAAAGAACTACGCCATTTTTAATATTTGCTCTTGCTGTGAGGCTATTTTCGTTCCTATTCAACGTTCTTTAATTTTAAGACTTAAACAACATATTTTAATTTTGTTTTTGTTTTTTTTCGAGAACTTTGTACATAACTAGGTATATTATGTTTACAACATCAGGGACGTATGAATAACTGGTAAGATATCTGTGATATTCTCAAAACAAAAAAAATAATGATCATTTAATTATTATATAAGAACTAATGACTATTTTATTATTGTAAAATATTTAAGGATATTGCACAACGACCTTACAATGTAAGATAGGGAGTCTACATATGATGATATTTTTATAATTTTTGTATTTCCATTCTTATAGATTTGTTTTTTTTGTTGTAACCTATCTCATAGTGGTGATCCAGCTTACAAGTGTTACATAAACAGCTGAAAACTAGGGGTTTTGAAACGTCTAATTTTATCTATAAATATCTTTAGCTTAACAAATTATTTAAAATTATTTTTTGTAAATCTAATAAATAATAATATTGATTATAGTGAATGAGTACTAATATTTCATTAGATTATTCTACTAAAGAGTACTTTAGATCCACCTTTAATTTACCTTATCACAGGTTTTACTTAAATTTTATTACACATCTTTATTTAAATATTTTCTTATTATTTACCTCCTTATTTAATAGGTTGTATATTTTTCCATAAATCATAAATTGTTTATCAAATATATATTGATAAAACCTTTGTTTTGAAAATGTGAATTTGATCGTTGTCTAAAGAGAAAGACAAATATATAAAAAAAGGAACAACGATAAAACTATACAGGGTCACGTTATCTTTGAAATAAAATATATTAGAAAGGTATAGTCAAATAATAACTATTTAGTAACTATATAGTAACTTAAAGAATGTTTACACAATAGATAACGATAAACAAATTATAAAATTCCAACTTTTACATTTTGAAACATTCCAACTACACCAAGAGAACAATGCTGTCAGTAGAATACCTTTATCACATATCTGAGAAACAGTGTCCGATAGTCTTCAGGAATAAGCTAAATATAGGCATCATTCTTACAAGACACATACTTTTTCAATAGATTTATTTTTAACCGTTGTGAAGTTAATAGATGAAGGTCAGAAAATACTTAATTCACAAGGAAATCAAATTATATGAGTATACGTAGCAGGCAATACAAAAACGAGCAAATGGCTTGTAAATTAGTCCCTACGCAATGAAAAGTGAAATCTATTTTAATTTGATGTAGGTATTTAAAATAATTTTAAAATATTATTCTTTTCAAAAAGATCAAGACAAACTATATTGCTTAGTATAAGTTTTCCATTTAAGAAATTAGTGACCTTCACACATTCAGGGTTTAAGAGAAGTCTGCCCAAGTATAAAGTAGCCATTTCTCTATTATTTGTAAGCTATATTCTACTAAAACCAATGTACGTTTCTCTCCTCTCAAACCTTATGGTCTCTCGAAGGCTATATCGAATGAACCCAATGTCATCTAACCTAAACTCTTAGTTCCTCAGTCTAGGCGACTTGCATCACCAGGCTCGAGGAGCTCGATAAGACACGTGGTACCCGTATTTACGAAGTCAAGAGTTTCTTTGCAAAGACTAAACTAGAACCGGTTCGCCTTTGACACGGATTTGTCTCCGATCAGTACATTAAGGTTTTGTCCGCTCTTAAGAGATACTGAAGTTCTAAATCTCGAACTCTCCGATCCTTTGTATCGTCAGAATTCCTTAGGTTGGTTCAGTTCAGGTAGGGAAATCGAACGTTTATTCACGCTCGGCTAGTCTTAGATAAAGGTCGGACTCTCAGAATATATTATCAAACCGTCCTCAGATGGGAGAGAAATAATTCTCCTTCCCACTAGTACTTGAGATCATCGAATTATAACAAGTCAGAATAGCTATTCACAAAGTCAAATGAGATTTTTACCCATAAAATTTATGTTAATATAATTTTTTTTTACATCTTGTCATCTGAGTTGACTTAAAGGAATAAATAAGTACCGATACGCAAAAAAGGCGCGTACATCGACATTAAGTCATTCATTATCTGATACATCTTTAAATCAAGTATCCAAATATAGTGAAATAAATTGTATGTTTAAAGTATTGTATAAAACATTATTTAAAATATGAACTAAATATATTATAATAAATAAAATAGCACTAGAACGTATAGCAACGTCAATTCATTTTAGAATGAAAATGCTCAAAACTACATTTTACAGCGAAATAATAAGGCTTTCAGTTAACGAATACAAATTTAAACTATTAAAACTTAGAACACTTAAGAAAATAGAAAGTCAAAGTCACTTTTTAAAAATCTTAAACATTTTAAAATCGAAAGTAAAAGTGAAGGTATGACTTTGGGTAGATATTGCATTCACTATTTATTTATCTTTAAAGAAGAATATGCAATAATTTTGGAGCAACATTTCAAAATCGTAGGTTTTTACAACACTTTACAATAGAAGTTAACAAGTTTCTGTTTGCTGCTAGCCATAAAACTAAACTGTAGAAGAAATGGAAATGCGCATGCGACAAATAAAAACTGAATTTACAGGTATCTCCAATACTTACGTAGAAAGAGAGTAACCAGAATGTATGCATTATAAATAAAGGGAATTAATAACAGGACACACTTGGGAGCATAACTAACCGATTAAGCTAAGGTAGCTTAGCAAAAACTAAACAAAATTATCTATTACAAAAACATTACGTTGAAATGAAATTTAAAAAAAAACAAACCATTAAACTGATTAGTGTAAAGAGTTCCAAAGTGACCGAGAATTCATTAAAAAAAACCAGAAACCCTCCAGATTGTGGTCCTTAGAAAAATAATATGAATACTTTGGTAATGTGAAATGAAATGATAAATATCAATATGAATAAAAAACAGAAATGATGGAAATAAAAGCATTTTAAAAACTAGAAACCGTCGTGATGAGATACCCTGAGAAAACTAGATATTTTTTATTTTAGTACAAAAAATGAAAGCATAGAGGTTTGTGATGACGCCCTGCCTCCATTGCTACAAAATATCCGTTGACCTGTTCGTTCCTTCCTCTCCTTGGGGAATACATTTATCTGGAATATGGTATCCATGGCACAACTAAACAGTTGTGCAAATATCAAGCAAAATGGTGGACACCATTACTATACATTCAACCCACATAACTTTATTGTAACTATTAAAGCATTTATTTTTTAAAGTACCTGATTTAATTTCTTTTCGAAGTGACTTGGAGGTTTCCAAGAAAAGACATTTTTATCAATCCTATCCAAATTCTGTTCAATGAATTGAAGGTATAAGATAATCTCATTGAGAGAGTTGACACCCGTTAATTCTACCAAATAATTTATATTTTTCACTGTATCATCTTTCGTATGACAATATGGTGAACGTACGATTAAGAAAAGAAGGTTTCAAACATTTTCCGTTCGGCAACTCTAGGGCTAAAGTCTTAAATAGTATTACACATTTAGAAATTCCATTTTAGTACTGGGCTTGTCTTACCACCAAGTGAAATGCTCTACTGTGTCAGAGCTAATTCCGAATTTCCAATCAAATTTAGCTAATTAAAATAATGTTTGAAATAACATATTTTCACATACTGAGACAGGAGGATAGGTTAGACATTGTATTTAAACCTTACTAAAATGTAGGTTAGGTATTACTTATTTAGAGAGCGAATGGGATTGAAACATAATATAAAGAGGTTACACATTGAGGAAGTAACATTATCTAACCAAACTTAATTAGACTGTATCAGTTATGCAGATCCAGTAATATTTTCTATTGATGTCGTACATTTTTCTACTCCATAACCCATGTTATTTAATATCTAGTTCCAAAACAAAAAATGATTAGTTCGACAGGACTGTATTAGTACCTAATACATGCCAAGACCTGAAACACTTTCCTACATGTTTTATTTTAAAAAAAATATATCAATCATGTGATCCAAGTTTAGGTTAATATAAAATGGAGGGAAAAATCTTATTTTCCATTGCAGCCGATTCAAAAATTATACATAATTCCCATTCAACACTATAACATATAGTGTAATCCATTTTGTCGGTGTCATTTATATTTTTAATTAGTGTGACACCAGAGTGACAAATGTTTATTGAAAATAAATCAACAGATAATGAATGTGCCGCATGTGCTGACAAGTATTGCAAATAACTCTAACCTCATTAGTCTTTGACGATAAATTATGTTTCATTTGTAAACTGCGAAATATGTAATATTTATATAAATATGTAATAGTTACAAATTTTGACATAAAAATATAAAATACTTTTCTAAATTAAAAAAGTCAATAATCTGACCAAAAATGACAAACTTTGTGATTAGCAGAATGAGTCATCATGTCGGTTTTGTCAGGAAATAATCAGTTTCAATCACACAATACCTTTTCAAATATATTAAACGAAATACACTCAGTAACAAAATGTGACGTGTAGGCCTGTGTATTTAAGGAAAGAGAAATCTCATTGAAAATCTATTTACTTTGAAATATGTTTTTGCCTTCTTCTATACGTTTTATAACGAATTTATTTGATATTTACAAAACAAAATGTTTTGTAGTGAAAATCGACCAGTCAGTACTTATTAAAAGGTTTATTAAATGTATGTAACTATAATTTACATATTCTGTTATTATATTACAATAATTAAGAATAATACTATATAGAAAGCATACAAAAAATAAATTGAAAATATATATATAAGTGTTACGCGTCTACAGTGATATATAAAAGAATATTTTCTTACTACTTTTATGGAGAGAAAAATCCTGCAGCGTCAAGTAAACATTACATATTTACCTCCCTCGAGGCTGTAACGAATGATCTGAAATGTTTAAATATATAGAAAGAACCCCAAGAAAATTTGATAAGAAAAAAGGAAATGAATTTACGAAAGTTTTGTACAAAACAGTATATATCTATATTACTTTTATATTTTAGAGATAATACTTCTTTTCTAACTAAATGGTAATAGAATTTGTAAAGTGTATTTGTTTCAACTTCCAGTTCAAATTAATTTGTACATTGAATTAACAAAATAATGTCGGTAATAATTCTGTCAAATTACTTTACTCTTTCATCAACAATTTTTTATACTTCGATCATTCGCGTCAGTAGATTAGCTACGGCATTGAATAAATAGAATCTTGGAGTCATTGAGTAATGGAGGTTATTAGATGGTGTTCAGCCATTCTGGTCATAGAAATTATGTACCTCAGGAATAAGTTTAACCCAGACCGATCAAGGCAAAGTTAGGTTTAAAGATAACCGCGTCCCGTTTTAAGGGGGGGGGGGGCAATAGCAATGCCGGCAGGGTGTTATGGTTCCTGAGATAGGCATTTCAAAAATTTCCTCTACTGTTTCTTGCTATCGCATCTCCCTCAACAATTTTACATATGGGTTAAATGCAGCGTCTGTTCTATGGTGAGCATAGAGAGAAGAGAGAGAGAGAGAGAGAGAGTGTTTGTGTGTGTGTGTGTGTATGTGTGTGTATGTGGGGTCTAGGACGAGAAGACAGACCATTTTGCGAAGTTGCCAGCTTGTACGTTTCCAACGAATGTTGTATCGCGTGTATCGCGAATGACACCTTCATGACAACAGTAGTTGCAGTTCGCCTTTACATGATGCTATCAGGAACAACCGCAATGGTTACTTATGTGTGTATGTGTGTGTGTGTGTGTGTGTGTGTGTGTGTGTGTGTATGTGTATGTGTGTGTGTGACAACAGTAGTTGCAGTTCGCCTCTACATGATGCTATCAGGAACAACTGCAATGGTTACTTATAACATGGATAGTTATAAGAGATGCAACTTGCAGAGGTGATTGAAACAGGATGTTTACAACCTCTATCACTAAACTGCTTGAATGGAGACTGATCCATGGAATAATCATAGGTAATACTCCACTCTAGATTCTTCAATTATATAGTTTGAGAAGGCGTTAGTGTAAATGGGTAATACATTGCCTTTAGTGAACACACACACACACACACAAGCTCACTTATTGAATAGTCACAATTAAATTAAAGTCTCCCTTAGCAATCGTTATAACCCTCAGAGGGAATTTGCTTGGCATTACAGTGAGGTATGTTTTACATTTATTTTTATTCCCACAGCTGTGTTAGTAGCTTACACGTACACCATTTATCCATACACTATTTTCTTCGTAGATACACGAGCAAATAAACCAGACAGTGTTCCCTGAAGGTCCATTAGCATACAACTGGTCATGCTACTACAATATGTAGGATGATTATAGGGGATACATACATAAAAAACAATGTTTCGGCATAAATATACCATTTTAAATGTTTTGTAAATATTAGCGTTTTCTTTTTTTAGAATAACTAGTTAATGTAAAAAGTATAATTATTTAAAAATTAGAATATCAATAATTGCTATAATAATGTTATTATTACTAATAATAGTACTATTTATTTATATATTTGTTTCGAAGTGTTTACTCCGTGTTAATTTTACTGACCTCTTGAAAACGTGATAAATGTTAAATCTATGATGATTATCTAATTTGACCATTGTCTTGAACTATATTCAAACTTGATGCTTTCACTTCGCTTGAAAGTATGTCTACTTCAGACAAGAGACTCTTTCCACCTGATTTCATAGTGTTTCTCATTCCTAGTACCTGAGGATCTTCCTAAGCATTCCTTAGCTTTCCCAGTATCATATATCCTCATAACTTCCAACCCTTCTTAGGCAATAATAGTCCTAATTGCTAAACAGCTTAGAGACAATAATATTAAATCTATCCTTGAACTTTAATTTTTCCTCTTACATGATCGTATTTCCTACATTAAACGTAAATGATATATCAAGTTTAAAGAATAATACAGGAATTTAGTGGTTTAACAGATATTTCGATGGAAGTGGTTAGCCTTTTGTCAATTTATAAATAAGAAAAGATGTCTAAAACACAGAAAGTAAAAGTATTTTAAAATTAACGGAGTTGTCGGAGAGAACTTTTTAAGTATATACGAACACGTTTTTTTTACACAATGAGCTGTTCCCGAGTGTCTAACAAAGTAGCATATGTCCTTAATTTGTATTAAATAGGAAATAGTCATCCTTTACTGTTCTGGGCTAGAATCGTCTTCGGTCTTTGTAATAATAATAACGATAAGGGCATTTTATTATTCGATACTCTCAAGCACCAGTGGTCAGGATGACAGTCCTATTATGAGGGTTCGGGCCTTAGCTGTAGGAAACCTTTCGAGGGGGATTTTGCTTCCTGCACTGAATCAATAAGAGGAGAATTCTGACGGTACAGAAAATCGGACCGTGCGACACGTAGTACTTCAGCAGTTTTCCAAGAGCTGACAAAACCTTAGTCTACTGGTCAGAGACTCGTCTTGTAGCAGAGGAAAACCGGTACTAGTCTAGTCTTTGCGGAGTAACTGTTCTCTTACCATGGGTCGTGGCATTAAGCCCTTCGGCCCTGGTGAAGCACGTGGCTTGATTGAGCTGCTAAGAGTTTGAGATTAGATTCGGAGGCCAATGGCTTCGTTTGATGTATATAGTCTTACAGTCGAAAACCACGAACTGATAAATATACCGACTGGATTTAGTCAAATCGTATTATCTAACTCGATGCCAACTCTCAAAAATCGACTTATCATTCACTTTGTAAATATTTGGTAAACCGACGTTCTAAAAATGTTCACATAATTTTAAGTCTGGTGAAAGTAAAATAAATCTGTCAGTATACAGTTTATTTTCCTGTTAAAATATGAAAACAGCAACATTTTATTTACAGTTCTTATGTCTATCAATATCAGCTTTACGAATTTTATAATTTTTGTTTACTGACAATTTCAAAATATGTTTAAATTCTGGAAAAATCCCACGTCATGCTAAAGGGGACCTCCTACTTCAATTATACCAAGAGAAACTCGAGACATCTATGTTAGAAATATTGACAAAAATTATACTCATTTTTCATGAAAGCGTTTTCCCCAACTCTGAAAAGAAGCGCATTGTCATGTGCTCTTGGCAGAAGCCAATTTTGATAATTTTAAGCTTTATGAGGCTTATTATTTGACACAAATTGAATTACCTTAATATTTTCTTTTTTCTATATTGTGTAGTTTTATAGAAAAATCGTCTCATATCCCTTAATTTAAAAAAAAATCACTTTAGAGAATGAGTTTACCTTTTCGAGAAAAAAGCTTTTTCTAATTTCCTTAAACTTACTACTCCTAAAGGTGTATAGCTTTTGTTTTAATCAACAAATCAATGACTTTAGAATTATTCATCTATACCTTTTTCTGTTTACGTGACTGCAATTCCTTACTTGTTCAGAAAAAATCTCTTCATGGGCATATACAAAGTGATACCTTATACAGTATACTTTCTACGTTTTTTTTTTTTTGACACAACCACTATAGCTGAATATTGTAATATGCGCTAATAAAGTTAGTTCAAAAATTATGATGAAATATTACCTAGAAAAATAATTTCTAGTAAAATATTTTAACAAAATTTCATCTTCTGCTAGAAACAATACCACTCTGAAATGACTTGTGTCACGTAAAAACTTTGATAGTCCTTCTACACGATATTGTCAAAGTTTCTTCCTCGTTTTCCCGACACGAACTAAACATACGGTTGTCTTTTAAATCAATGTTCATGCACGTGAATATATCAACGCACTTTTTGTGTGATGATATAGATTATTATTAAATATTTTTCAACAATAATACAAGGAGTTAGGCGATGCTATTTAATACGGATTTGGTAAGCGTGACGATAGCATATGGTTAATATATCATCATCATTAAAGAATTTTCCCAAAATCTATAATTTCTCTCACTCAGGAGCACACAGGATGTAACAGTAATTTCTCTCACTCAGGAACACACAGGATGTAAGAGTAATTTCTCTCACTCAGGAGCACACAGGGTGTAACAGTAATTTCTCTCACTCAGGAGCACACAGGATGTAAGAGTAATTTCTCTCACTCAGGAGCACACAGGATGTAACAGTAATTTCTCTCACTCAGGAGCACACAGGATGTAAGAGTAATTTCTCTCACTCAGGAGCACACAGTAACAGTAATTTTTCGAAACAAACGTTGTATTTAAACATTAGTTGGTGTAAGCCATTGGTCACTGTTCTAATTCATGAGGGTAATTTTATAAACGTACTAGACAAATAAAAAAAAAATTAAGTATGAAATGTTTCATTGACATTATTTGACCCCATTACTTACAAGCATGTTTAATTTTCATTTTACTGAAATTTAATGAAATTAAATGAGTTTTAAGATAAAACGAAGGAATTGGTTCTCGTTTATTTTCAAGTATTTATAAATCATGACTATATTACTACTTAGAAATAAGTCAAGCGGAATAATGGAAACATCACAAGGAAATGCTGCAAATACATTCTTTTGTATTAAAGTGCAATGGTGTTTGTGACACGTTAATTAGTCTCCAAAAGTTCCACATCTAATTATCTTAATTGCTTCTTACCTTAAAATTGAGCTTTGTATGTTCTATAGAAAATGTATTATTTCTCTTTATATCATAGACACACCTTAAATTAAATTCTTTTTTTATTAAAAATAGTCTGAGAATATAAGCTTTTTAATTCCGCAAATATATAATGGAAGTCAAAATGTGCTTGGTTTGTCCAGAATTATTTATTATTTACTTATTAAATTGAATAAAAAACAAAATTTATTTTTGAATCGAATTTCCTCACAAGCATATTTAGTGCAAATGTGCTTTGTGTTTTCAGAGTTATCAATATTTGATAAGATCAAGATTGAATATTCGTTTGTCGGCCCAGAGTAAGTTACCATGTTTATACACATCTTTATACCTTGATACTTGGAAATATAAGAGCCTGTGGTTTGGGAGATAGCATGAGGTATTCACACACATTTTAATAAAAGATCTTAATAGCTCTGTATTACAGGATTTCTTATTAGCCTAATTTAATTTTTCTCTTTTTTAAACAAACGTTACTCTAGGCAAAGTAAACGCTTGATGATACTTTTACTGTTATTAGAATAAATACACAACCATGTGTGTGCACGCGCGCGCGCGTGTGTGTGTGTGTGTGGTATTAGCTCTACTCACTAACATAAATTTATAAATAGCATGAAGAAAGTAAAAAAAACTTTGTAAATAATAAGTATTGAGTGGCAAATGTAGAAAGGACCAATATTTAAACTGCTATTGTCAGTGAGCGTTTGATAAAAGACTCAGATATAATGGATGAAAGAGTTTTAAAATTTCCTCACGTAATTATTTACCCATCTATGGAATTAAGCCAAGAATTATATTTTGTTTAATGTATAGATGTAATATCAGGATAACGAAATAGAACGGATAGAAAGGTGCAGGGTATTACTCCGGTGACGAGCTACTCTATGCGAAGTTTAAATCTTTATAAATCTATACATTTAAGGTTATATTATAACATGTATTTGTTTAAATTTAGAAGTAATGGTAAGAGTGAAAAGTAAATAGATGCATTTTAATTTGTTTTACTATTTGCATATAAATATGTTTTTTTTTTAAATTTAAGGGATAGGTGATTCACAAGCTACAAAATAGTTTTATCGATAAAAAACTTAGTAAAATCAGATAAATATAGTGATAGTTTGTCACGAAAAAACTGTGTGTGTGTGTGTGTGCATATGGTTAGTTTGCGAGCGTGCATTCGTGTAAGTATTCGAATTACTTCCCTCAAAATTTCGGTTTATACTCTTCTTTAAACGATCTCTCCTTCACAGTTCCTCAAACCTTCGAGTTAAGTCATTGTGTGTTCTAGCATTGAATAAGGCATCTGAATAGCTTTAAATTTACAATGATTGGTTTTAAGGGCACTCTGGATAGAAAAATATTAATTTTTCGATATATTTTGATTTATTGATTCTTCTTCTTTGCATAATTGCCTATAAAATTATGTGCATTTCATATAGGTTGCAGTTATATTTCATTTGGAAAACATCCATTATATAAAGCTATGTACGCTGTCATTGAATCAAAAAAATTAAGTTCTCTCACGACATCATAAGGTTTCATCATTAAACACAACGCTTTTACTCATTTCCAAGATATATTTCCCTTTCAGGTTGGCTAGCCTGTCTATTACAAGCTTTTTGTGTTTATTAACGCTTTTTGTGTCTGCACTGAACAATATTATTGTTTTCATTCCTATAGACACCTGGCAATTAGCAAGATCCAACTGTTTTATGGATAAGCAATAAGAAAGAATACAAGTGAGAGAGACACGATGAAAGTTATATGTGCTACCTTCTTCCATCATCAGTCTACCAACGGCGAATCGACGCACTAACTATACCCATGCAGAAACGACACTAGGTGTAAATACAAGAAAGCTATGGTTTCGGGTCTCAATTACGATCATTGAAAACATTTTCATCTACCTGATATAATTATTTTTGAACTAAAGCTAATATTCAAGTCTTTGTCTGATCCTGTTCTTCTACAGAAATGTTTGAAAGTGGCAAAACCCACATCAGTCACTCAATAATTTAATATGACCTCGACTTTGGAAAATGCGCGTTTTATAACTGTCCACTTCTAAGTGTCAAGTGCTATATTATCTTTCCATAATGGATATCCGAAGAAAAGGTGTTGGAACGTCTAGGGCTTCAATTTGGTAAACATCTTGTGCAGGCAATCTAAACCTTAGACAGCAAGCGAGTCTACGAAGCAGAGAAGGTGATGAATACACTCGAGAAAAAAATAAGAAGGAAAAGAGCAATGGTTAAAAAAAATGAGGAAGACCAATGTGCAAAGATAGAAAACCCAGACAACCCTTTACATAGTGCTGGTGACCATTAAAACCAATATGATTGTACATTGAAATATTTATTCATCCTATTTTGTTAGTTACCGAAAATTAACATTTTAAAATATTCGCGTCACATACATCAGATACCGCTCAATATATCTTGTAGACGTTTTTACTGAGGTTTTATAATTGATAAATAAAGTTCCAGCCAAAAGCAGTTATAAATATGATATATAGGAACAAAATAAAAAAATATTTTTAAACCATTTTTTCATTTAATAATACTATTAGGAAAAAATAAATAAAAAATTCTCATGGCTTGTAAATCAATAATCCTGAGTTAGGTACTACACAAAATGTTAATCTTCAAAACAAAACTAAAATTAAAACAATATCTACGATAGAAAATGTTATATGCAATATAGCTAACATTGAGTTTGAATGGAGTTCGGAGTGGTTTATTTCATGTAGTTCCAAGTGTATTTCAAGTAAAATTAAAAAAGGAAATGTCAGTGTCTCCGTGAGTTTAAACAGGCACAGTCCTCGAACACTGCACCATCGTCTATCCACGTCAACTAAATAAACGTGCAACCGAATGTATCCCTCCTTGTTTCCAGTCAAATACAAACAATCCTGGCCCAGAAACCTGGACCCTAGACAATGGGGACCACCAAAACTCTCTTCTTTCATGATTGGCTGATTAAAATTCTTTAAAGAAAGTGTTTATATCAATTGGAATCTGGAAAAATGTTTAACCAAAATTTAAATATTGTACACCAAGACGAGTGGCGAAACTTTGCTAACAAACACCACTTCATCTCGAATTAAATGGACAAATACCTCGTCGCTTGGAATATTACAAGTTGTTTTGACGCCATTTCGTTCGATCCACTCAAAACTTTAGTTTGATTTTAAGGAAAATAGTCTTTTATTTCGGACTTTCACCAATAAGCATTTATTTGTTTAATTTAAATAGGTACTAATTGTGGTACATTTTGTAAAATTAAAACCAATATTTTGTAATAGAAGACATACGAGTATTATTGTAGAAATATTACCATCGTAGCAAAAGTGATTAACAAGTAATTATAAAGTAATTATAAGTGTCAAGTCAATTCCTACTTAGTTCCAGAAAGATATTATTAATAGTAATTAGGTCGTTACTTTTTAATTAATAACTACAATTATATAAATAAAACAACATAACCTATGCGTTAGAACACCTGTTCTATCACATAACATAATCATAGAATCAGCTCTCTTATGTAATCATATCTTAACACTTATTTTAAGACAAATGATGAAAAATAACTAGACTGCATATTTTGCTCCCTTTGTGAAAAGTTTATCTCATGTAAAACGTAAACTATTTAATTAAATTTAATTATTGAATTAATATTTGAATAGACCCTATTCACATAAATTGTCAGCCGCTACAAAGCTTGAAAAAAATAATTGAACTTCAGTGGACGAATAAAAACTATTTGAATAACGATTGAAAATTAGAATAAGATATATATATATATATATATAGGAAGAGTGTAGAATAATAGAAGGAATAGAAAAAATAACCAATTTGGGGTAAATGTGTGTTTAGAGTTGCGATAAGATTGAAGTCTCATGATTACCTTGACGAGCACCTCCACCACATTAATGTGCTATCGACCCCATAGTGTCTGCTGTGGGGTAGAGAACTTAAGAATGGCGAACATCTTAATGTTTGTACAGCCCTGGACTGGAACCAGGAATACAACAGTTTCATCTTCAAGGAAACCTGTCAACTGGTCAGTGCGTCGCCAAATGGCTCAACTGCCAAGGGTGGGTGTTGGCTAGTAAGTGTGTTTAGTTACTAAATTAACAAAACTTTTAGCTGTGAAATAAAATAATTAAAAAATTTATTTTATAATTATACTACCAAATATTATTTAGGTCAGGTTCAAAATATTTCATGTAATAATATTCTATGAATTAAAATTGTATTTTAATACTTAAATGTATAAAAAATATGTGTGTTGTTTTGCAGAGCCGGAAAAAGTGAAATTGAGTAATAAGACCTGAAAACATATAAAAGCACAACCGTACTATTGTAAATTCTATTTAACGTCTCAAAATATTGAAGAAAATGTTCAATTTTAATTTCAAGGCCAACTCAGAAAAATCAATACGTGTTTCACAAAAACATTTTATACAATTTTAACTATAGTCGAAAATATTCAGAAAAATAAAATTAATCGAAATCATTTAACCGGAAATAAATTAAAAACAAAACAGCCTAATATTTATTTTAAATATTGTGCTACTAGAATTCTAGTATTTCAATATAGGCTACCAGAGAAACGCAATAAATGCTAATTCTCGGTACAGTACAAGCGCAATTAGAGTAATTAATTTTAAAGTTTACACAAGTTTAGATCTAAGGTTAATTTAAACCTACATCCAGAATAATAACTGATTACCAATTGAAAACTCAATTCAACGCTTCCAGTGACAAGCTATAAGCAACGCAAAATTGCAACAACTTTAATAATTCAAACAATACTTACTAAATGGAAAATAAAATCAAGCCTAACTGTGTGTATTTAATAATATTGTAGTAATCATTTGTTTATTTTAAAACCTAAAAAAGCGCATACAACAACGTGTTTAATTATTTATTATTCATAAAAATATAATCAACTATAAATTCGGTTTATATCATAACTCTACATATGTTTCAACTAGAATTTGTCAGATTTTGAAAAATATCTAAAAATGTCGTTAATCCTATTTAGACCTGAAACGTTCATGATAGCACGCTGTACCAAAAATACAGGGATCAGAGGCAAATTATTTGAATAAGAAAAATACGGCATTTTGAGTAATTGGTTTTAGACTTCAAACGTATTTTGGCCTTTTAACAAAAATGTTGAATATACAAGATGAATGTTATGGTTTTCAATATACTTAACACACTTTTACACGTTGAATAATTTCAAATGATAATAATTTATTATAAACCAATTTTTTATATAACAGGTTTTATATAACAATTGTATACAGTGTCTTACTTTTAGCTGGACCTTTCATTATTTCACTTTAGTTCATGTCTGAGAATCAGATACACAAGTAGAATGCATCGTTAGAAATAGAAAAAATGGCTCTGTAACACTTCCTTGAAAGTGTGTAGCACTTTCATTTTACCTGACTGCTAGATGCTAACACATTTTCTCTTGACCGGTTAAAACTTTATTTCAAAAGTGTAGCGATGAAGTAAGCATTAGTTTGCCGTCATTTCCTATTTATCCTGTTTATAAAAGTCAACATTTTCTGTTTATCGATTCTATTGACAACTAATGTTACTATACTGAGAATTTATTTGGGTGTTTGGAGACTGGAATATAAGTTATAATCAATAGAAATTATAATATTAGTTATTACATGTATCATATTTAACATTTTGTTGCTGAAGTTTTTATATTTTATTAAACTATCGAGGATCTGGTTTTGTTAAAATAGTTTCCTTCTTTACCCTTAAATGATAACGAATTGTTTATAGTACACCAATAAACAAATAAATAAGTTTTAATGATTCTTTGAAAATTACTTTAAGCTTTCACTATGTATAACATATGAGAAACCCAGTACATAAAACTGGGTGAATTTAAAATCCCTTGTTTAAAGATGGACAACAACTGAGAGTCAATGTTAGTTTAACGTTAATTACACGTAAAACAAAGGTGAAAAAAGACACCCAGTTCCCATGTAAAAGTTATCTAGATGCGCATTTATAGGCATACTCTTTACGTGCGTCACATCAGATAGCTTTGAACAATATATAAAACAATTGAAGACCACGCCAGAGTTCATACTAATTTTATATTGTATTGGCCTTGGATAATTAGCAATATAGTAACCCTTTATGTCCTTGAGAAATTGCAAGTTAATGATTCTTTCTAAGGATGTTTTTTCATTAAACTTAGCAACATTTACTTGCCTGATGAGAATTAAAAGGCTGTTAATCCGCTTCTGAGATATTATATGATTGTTGGGATAAAAACATGTTACTGTTTGCTATTCTCAAATAAAACAATTTTTCTTGGTTTATTATAACAATATTTTTTAATTAAAATCTCAAGAAATATTTTTATATACAAACCTATTATCACAATTAAAATTTTGGAAATTTTTAAATTTCTATAGGCATAAGTAAAACATACTTTGATCTGATTATTTCCTATGATATTACAAACAAATTTATAATATCCATAATCAGCTCTAATAATGATATCATTAACAGTTAAAAGTTATTTGGATTTTATGATTTACCCATTTTAACTAAAGAGAACTACATATTGATCTTACTCATCGTCTAATTCTGTTTTACAATTTATTTTTATCTATTTAGAAACAGACGTTTCATTTGAAAGGACACATTTTTAATGTAGAGGTAAAATAAATAAGACATATTGTTATATAATTTTCTTGGAATATTTCAAAGAACTAGAAATAAATAACATAAACTCATATCTATCCATTACTCATCAAAAAACATGAACTCTCTCTCTCTCTCTCTCTCTCTCTCTCTCTGTCACTCACAATCTCTTTCTGTTTGTTACAGGTACAAGCGCTTGCACACTATACTCTTTGAAATGGGTTGAAATAGGCTGAAAATGGGTATTTTTTTATCGAAGAGATTTAATAATAAAATTGAAGTGAGTAGATTTATTAGTAAAATTAATTAATTGGAGTAATGAAACTGAAAAAAACTTTCACAAATATTATAATTATTTACAATCATTGAAGAAGGACTTTATAAATAAATCAAAGGTTTCCTTTGAAACTGTATAGTTTACGGTCCAAGGATTCCTCTTTAACTATTTGCACTCATTATTTCTCTGAACGTGTATTGAATTCAGTTCGTTAGTGTTTAAGAGAATTATAATACTTTCTTTAAGAAAGTAAAACATTCAGTATAAGTCATATATATATATATATATATATATATATATATATATATATATATATATATATATATATATATATCATATTTTGCTATTATGAAAATTAACTAAGCATTAGATATAAGAAAATATAGAAGTAAAGATGTGAGCTACCTCAGGGCTAAGCACGGACGAAGCATAACTTAACTACTCAATTATGCGGAAAATGTGTTTATATATATATATATATATATATATATATATATATATATATATATATACCCAGGTGGTTTTAGAGAATTTTAAGCACCAGACAAATTCTAGTTGAAACATATGTAGTGTTATGATACCTACGGAATTTATAATTTATATATTTATGACTATTAAATAATTAAACACGTTGTTTTATGCGCTTTTTTAGGTTTTAAAATAAACAAATGATTACTACAATATCATTAAATATACAATGTTAGGCTTGATTTTATTTTCCATTAAGTAAGTATTGTTTAAATTATTAAAATTTTTACAAGTTATTTTTGTGTTGTTTATAGCTTGTCCACTGGAAGGGTTGAATTGTGTTTTCAATTGGTAATCAGTTATTATTCTGGATGTAGGTTTAAATTAACCTTAGATCTAAACTTGTGTAAACTTTAAAATTAATTACTCGAATTGCGCTTATACTGTACCGAGAATTAGCATTTATTGCGTTTCTCTGGTAATCTATATTGAAATACTAGAATTCTAGTGGAACAATATTTAAAATAAATATTAGGCTGTATTGTTTTTAATTTATTTCAGGTTAATTAATTAATTTTATTTTTCTGAGTATTTTCGACTATAGTTAAAAATTTTATAAAATGTATTTGTGAAATGCGTATTGATCTTTCTGAGTTGACCTTGAAATTAAAATTGAACATTTTCTTAAATATTCTGAGATGTTACATATATAATAATATTAGCATTAGTAATATTTTATTTATTTTTTATCGTATATTTCACTTTTTTCAAATACCAGTGGATCAACGACTTTGCAAAGCGGATTTGTACAATGGAATAAATAATCCTTTCCAAATCCAGCTTCATAAGTTGGATTTTTTTCTCAAACGATGTCGACGTTTTCGATTATTTTCTGCCAAATCGGTTTCCATGTAGAAGTGGCTCTACTAATTTTTTATATACCTTAAACATATTTAATAATGAAGCAATAGTGTAATGAATTCAGTTCTGTTTTTTTAACTAGATTGGAATAAAATGTATGTTAATAAACATGGTTCATGTTATGATAATTAAAATTTTATATACAATATCTGGAGTTACTTATGGTTATATCCATACATAGTCTTTAATTAACAGAAGTAGAACAAAGAGATTATTACAATAATATGACAAATAATTAATATAAAGTAGTCTATATAAGGATAAGCTTTTTAATTATTGCAAACATTCTATTTTATAAATTTAAATCTTTTATTGTTAGTAATGGATTTAAATCACCGTTATATAACAAACAGATAAATATTTAGTTATATATTTGTTTCATTTTTAATGGCTTTATATAGAAATACACTAGTTTTATTTATGCATTGAGCACCTGTTTCAGTATCATTAACCGGCTGTTACACAACTCTTATCTACTTATCTACTAAAACTAACTTGAACATTTGGAGTATTAAAATACACTTGGGTTTTAAAATACGATCCAATCCATATAATGTGTTTCATGTTGTTAGCATTGTTTTACACCCTCTCTATAACATTCTAATGAAACAGCCTTGAAATTCTACGTGTTATACTATTCAGACATGTATGACAGCTTCAATAGAATTCTCTGCACAAATATATAATTTTGGTTAGATTCTAAATGTAAAGAATTTAGACTAGTGTTGTAAAAAACTAATTAAGTTGTAATAAATAATAATGTATCAAATTTTAAAGACTAAAATATTGTATAGCTATATTAAATGTTTATATTGCTTTAAGAGGTGAAGACTCATATCTTAAAAAAATGCTCAAAAGATCTTTATGAAATAATAGACTGAACAAACTGCACCCCATTAGTAGCCTATATTTCATATATTTTATGTGTAAGTTAGTATCCAATTAAATTTTTGAAACAATCTAGAGTTGTAGAGAAACAATTGCTTTAGAGGGGCGAGAAAATATAATACCAAAACACAACCAAATATCAGCATTTCATTCATTTGACAATGCTTTATCCATTCGTGTCAGTGTGTGTGTGTGTGTGTGTGTGTGTGTGTGTGTTTGTTTGTGTGTGTGTTTAATACGAATTATTTTTAAAAAGTCTGTCATATTGTGACAATGAAATATTATAATATGTGTATATTTTAATAAAAATCATATATATTCGAAGTAGTTGAATGCAAATATTGTATAAATATTGAAAACATATTTATCTATATGTTTGAAAATTTTGCTCTTTTATTTCCATTACTTCTTTTACTATTTCTACATCACGTTTATGCCTTTCCTGTTGGTCTGACTTTTTATTTTTTTAACGTTTTTCAGATCAAACTCATTAATGATAATTTTTATACGTTTTAGATTTAAATGACAAAAAATGTTAAATACTATTTAAGTGCAATATGTACGGTTAAAAATTTCTTAATAACCTCAAAATAGTATCAAAGCCGCCGCACTCCAGTTCTCATCCCAACGTGACCCACCAATCTCTCCATATTACTTCCTATTGGTGTTTTAATCTTTTAGAGTAATAAAAATTCTTTAGAAATATTCTGAGTAACACCCGCAGAGTACAAAACATAAATAGCTAGCACAAAGAAATATGTGTGGTCTCCGCATTCACAACAAACGCTGCTACAAACATGTCTTAAATATGTAGGAAGATTGTACTGAACATAATCTGCAAAGGCCATAATGTGTTATCCTTACAGTAAATTTCAGATGTTTAACATTTCATTGGTTACCTATTATAGGAATCTCTATTGTATGAAAGTGGTATCGTATTTTACCTATGTTAGGGCCTACAAAACAATTTTTCAATAAATTTCTAGTAGTTATTAATTAAATGTCAGGTTTAATTTTTTTTACATATTACGTATTAAAATAGATAAAATTATATTTAACTTACTAAAAAACATTGTCAAGTTATTGGCCCACACGAAAGTAATACAGCACTAAATACGTTTCTTCACTAATTAAACATTTCTGAAGCGATAAAACAGCCATTGCGTAGTTGTAGTTGGAGACACCAGGAGACATCACATATTTTGGTTTCTATATTTGTTACTATAAATATATTTTAAGCGAAACAATAAACTTTTATTGTAAATGTTACTTGTCATAAATAGTAGTTAAACCTTGCTTTAATTATTACCTTACAAACATGATCTTATCGAGTAGCAGTATTATTCATGAAGGCTTTACATTGTACCACATTTCTATAAAGCTATATTAAATTATACTTACAAAATATCCTATAAGAATAGGATTTGTTAATAAACAAATAAGTAAGATAGGTTTCTAAATAAACCAACAGTTCTTCCATCTTTGCATCAGCTGCCGTCGGCTACGCAACCGTAGGTGCATTCAACCTTAGCGTCAATAAAGTTATTATGTTTTAAAACTAAAACCAATTAAATCCCAGTACATTTCTAGATTGTAAAATAGCCATAAAATGATTGAATTATATAAAACTAGTGGTAGTTCTTGATAAAAAAAAATGTTAAATTTATACAGTTTGTAGTATATATGCATTGGCATCACGTTCGTGCATTTGTTTAAAATTATGAAACAATATTTGTAGGTGGTGACATTTAAAATTATTGTGTTTTTGTTTACAATGTATTTTTGGTAAATTATATAAGAGTGAAATATTCGAAGTTAGATGGTTACTGCCGTTTATTGAAATAGTTTGAAGTGAGAAATGCGCATTGCATGGAACAACTTGCATCCTCAATGTAGTAATATATGCTGCAAAGTATAATTTTTAAAACTAAATCTTGATAGATAAATTCTCAGGCTATTTCGCTATTCAGTTTTCAATATTCATTTAATGGTTTTCAGTAAGCCCTTCATCCCCCTCCACATCACATTATTGGTTGAGTGGGAAATTTTAAATTCAACGAGGCAATATATCTGTATTAACATTTACTTCGTACAATGTTAATATTTATACCGCTACACGTTAATATTCTGCAATGGAGTTTTGAGTTATCCTTTCACCGTTTTATAATGGAGAAGAATCACGATCGTTTAATGGGAAATTAGTGTTCAAACTTTTTCTTAATTTTGATTGGCTCTTAAAATGTGTTTATTCCTTTCAAGCTATGAAGATATTAAGACGGAAAATATGGCTTGGTTATATTTCACACAGTTAAATTAAATTATGTCATTAGAACGTTATGAATAAACATTAGAAAGATAGTGTATTATTGCTGCAAATTTTTATTTTAAATACAAACCGGTGTAGTCTTACTACATATAGAAAAACATTTAAATAAAACTTTCCCCTTACATTTTGCTGTATGTAAATTGACCTCACATAACACCGAAATCGGCTGGAATTTCAGATATTTGATCCTTGACAAACAACGCGTGTTCCATTTTCTCTTGTTATCAAAAAACTCTTGGGGAATATTCTGCAGAGCTCTTTAGTTTGGTATTTCAAACAATTTAGCTTAGAAATCAGACTCTCTTATTACTCACATACCATTTGGTAATCAAATTTAACCACGTGACTCAATAAATAAAAATACAAATACAAATAAATGAGGGTTAGTATTTAGTACGAAGTTTACATCAAGTTTACTAAATTTAAAAACAAATTTTTATGCCAGTTCTCCTAAGCAAAGAACGAAGGTTTCTGAGTATGTAGCTCGTCAACATTCAAGCGACAATAGCATTCTCAACGTTTAATTAATACATTATTTCAGCTGTATTACGTTAAATATAAAGAGGATTATAAAGCATTGAAACAACTTAAGCTAATGTCTCATCAAATCTAGGGTAATATTACATATAAATTATTTGTTTATCGAAAGTTTTAAATTATGTATATGTTATCATTACCTAAAGTAAGCAAAAACTTGTAGTCAGTGTTAGGTTAGGATGAATTTATTTATAATTTGATCAATACTTTTACTAGGGTATATGCCCAGTAATTACATATCAAAGTGCAAGCAACGTATAACAGAATGCTGCGTTTGAAGGGTTTGTTACAGAAACGTTGTACATGGTGGACGAATGTCTCAGATGATGGGTTTCATTCAGGTCGCAATGTCTTGATAGAAATCTGATAGTCCTCAAATAACAGATGTTTTTCTAAATGATTGTCAGTACAAACTTGAAAAGTTGTCGGACTGTTGGTAGTTATTTTCGAAGTACCAATCCAGCGTCTTCGTTCAACGCCAATGTTAATGGTTAAACTATAACTTTGGTGTGGTATCATTTGAGAGGCTTTTCAAAAGCCTTTCCTTTCAGCAATGACTAATTCCCAGTGGATTGCATAGTAAGCTGACGTTTTTGGATTATATGTGATTGTAGCTATTTCATAATCTTGTACAGGGTCATTAGGTGAAGCCCGAAAGAAGATGAAAGAGCTAACAAGTATTTGATAGGTCGCCATATTCTGTGATAATGCCATAAATGTGTAACGGAAATAGGTAATCAGTTGGGACAACAAATTCTACGATTTGGGTCATGGATCAACTATGTATGAGTTGTGATCTGGTGATGAACACCATTTTTAGCTTAGGGTATGACCTAGATTCTTTGAGAACACAGTGATGTGCTAAAGTTGCAGGTTTAGCGTGTACGATTGCTTTAAGCTTTAGGGTGTGCCATAATGAATATATTTTAAAACTTGAACCCACCAAAGCGCTATCAGTTGAAATGTTGCGAAAAAGATAATGAGGTGAAGAGTGGTTGTCATTTACGATTGAGTGTCGCTGTGGTACAAGTCAATGGTATGGGGTTTTGAATGAACAAATTCTGATTGAGTCAAAACCCGAGCTCGACCACAATTGATGTTATAACCGATGATAAAGCCATAGAGCATTTTCATAAGTACTTGTGGGGCAGGATTTTCATTCAAAGACGGAACAAGTAGTTTTAGTGTGGTTGCGAACAGTCAGGAGCAATCGTCTGCTTGAACGAAGGGTCGAACCATTTCCTGTGACCGAGGAGGATGACAGGTTTATTTTACCAATTCATGAATTTTTACCAAATTACTTATTTACTAAGAGCTTCACAATTTACAAATCTATGGCTGTATGACTCTATTTTCGAGTTTGCTTTGCTAATTCTTTTCATATTTAATTTTTATAATTTATATTTATTACAGTTTACCACATGATACCAAAAATTAAATTTAAATGATGCATTGAAAGTTTAATGTATTAAATTTGAACATTACTGTTTAAATAATTAAATTTTGCAACTTGTTCACTAAAAGTCTTAATTTTTACAACTTAGCTGGTTTTAAAATTGGTGGAGCCACGCATCTCCCGTTAGATGAATTCATTGGAATATCAGCTCGTTCATGATTGTGAATTTGGTTCCGGCATTATTCAGTAACTCCGCGTCCCATCCTACTAAAACAAAGGAATATTAGAAACTGTTACATATTTTAAAAAATCAAACTATTCCTCGCTCTGCTATCTTATGCACGTGCAGACAGCTCCATGGTTTGGACAAGACAGAGATTTTTCTCCAAATATGTTAACGTAGCATTTCTCCAACAAATTAAAACTTTAAAACAATTTTACACTTTAAAATAAAAACTTTCCTTGCTCCTCGATTTTAAAGACAAGCGTCCCCCGCTACATCTTGTAATCGAGAGAGTTTTAGCATGGCCAGCACGCTTCCATCCTAATTAGCGTGCACCGTTCTGTGCATATTATTATTAGTTTCAAACCTACTCAATAAAGATCAGTATCATCCACAGATTTACTTTTACAAATTGACAATTTTTTATATATACTTATTTATTGTTACATTTTGTACTTTATCTGCGTTTGTTTTCTGAAATTTGATTTTTAATATGTAACACCATTTAGAGTGTGTTACAAAGTCATCTAATAAATCACTTACGTAGTAGATTGTGATCCCGCGTTTATAATTTTACATGATTTGGTTTTATGTTACTATATATACTTCAACTTAGCATTGCTAAATACAAGACGTAGACGATTTCTACACTCAGACATAAATCGCTTTTTCAAACGTTTTAATTAAAATAACCACATGTGTGTTTCCTTTAAATTATATAAAATATAAAGTTTTCTTGCCCTTTATATTATAATTTTAAAGACCATTTAGTACTTACAGGCACACATTTAAGTTACTAAATCATTCAACTTTGAAACAAGCATATTATGTACTATGGTAACTTATTAATTCTAGCTTGGGTGAATTACAAATAAGCTTTCAAATACATTTATGAAGTAAAAATCAATGACAATCTTTAATTTGATACCGAATACAAAAAAAATGGACACTTAAAGCCATTTGTCCTTTTAATACTGGGTGATTCACGAAGATATATAGTAACTTTGTGAGTTCATTCTACATGTAAAAATAATGAAAAACGTTTATATGAACATGTGTTCGAAAATCCTTACTTATCGAGTTACGGACAGCGAAGGATTTCGCCTGTAATTCAGCTCACCATGCAAAACGAGGTCTTCCTGAAATTCTGGTAAGGTAGACTTAGGAGAGAATTCAACTATTTCTTATTTTTCTTGACCTGATAATTTGAATAAAACAGGTACTAGAACTGTAAGTTAGGTAGCTTTTAAGAAAACCAGTGTAAAATGCTAAGAAATAGAGTGAACATATTTGTTTATCTTGGGTAACAATTACTTTGTTATTTCTCCACGAAACGGATCAAAAATTTTAGTAAAAGTTATATAACGTGTTATTCTGAACAAAAAGTTAAAAATAAAGTACACAGAAAGCGAATAGATGTTTGATTAAATGAATTTTTATTTACAACAGTACAGCACGCCTTTTACATTTGATTAACATAACTCAGTTAGTTACCCATTAAACAAATTATATTTCCACTCAGAAATTATAAATTTCATTTCTTAAATGAAAAACTATTTCATACAGTAGATTGGGTTTAGCATTTTGTGCGTTCAGGTGCTGCTGGCATACTACAAGGCTTGATTTAAATTGATTTAAAATTACAGAATGTTGTTTTGCGGGAAATTTTTATTTCAAAAGTTGGCAATACTTACTTACTACATGGAACAACTTGGGGTTACTATATGGTGAAAAACACTTTAAAACTAACTATTATACTTAAATAGTTTTTTTTAAATTTAGTATATTGATTGTGTTTGTAGATAAACCAGAGACATTTGTCACTCGATCACTGGAGTTGTATCAGGGGGCAACAAGAGGCACAAGAGGTAGCGATTAGTGATCAAGGTTTTATATAAGTACACAAAAAAGTTGCTGGAGTAGCTGTTACCCAACTAATTTAAATATTGCACGTCAATATATTATGTTACACGTTAATATTAAACTCCAAATAAACATTTAAAATTACTCGACATAAATACATTATTTGTATATTATAGTATAATTTTTGCTATTGTGGTTATAATTATATAACCCCTAAGTTTTTAATCTTAATGGAAAAACAATTTATTTAAATCTTTGTAAATAAATCCTCCTATTTTATAAAAGAACTATAATTATAAAATATCAGGTTAATTGTTTGAAAATGTAAAACAAGAGATTTATATGGTCGAGATATTTGTATAAATATCTGCCCTGGAACCTGAACCAGGAGATGATATGCCTCCCACTGAAAGGAAATATAGTGATTTTTTATACTTAAATCAGGGACATATTTTAGCGCAGTTTTAGCCTTTGATTATTCCTGTTTGTAATTGTCTTATTCTGCTTCTTTCTCAAAAACTTACTGTTTCTTCGGTAGAATTGATATAGTAACATTGTAAATTCTCATATAAATAAATAACTTAACGTGCAGAGTTAGGGTCTTATTTATAGTAGATATGCAATAAAAAAGCATTACATTCTACCAAGAAACCTTTTCACTAAAGGGGCAATAAATTTACATATGAATAGGTGGATTGGTTCGAACAGCTGTAAATTTCCCTTAAAAACTTTTCTATTTGTTCTCAAAGAACAAGTTCTAAAAGACAGAGTTCTATAGAATCTGTTAAAATAGATACTATCTTCTTCTACACACTGGCGTTGATTACAATGATCAATTGAACTTATAAATTGAAAAAAAACTTTCAATTGAAAGAGTGAACATTTAAATTAAATAAAAACAGTTTAACGCAGAATAAACAATTAATCACAATTTCGTTTCAGTAAATAAGACGGCCAAGTCCTAATCTGAACAACAAGTATTCAATACTTGTTACTCGATACAAGAAGCATTTGTAATTTTGGTACAGGACAGTAAATACAATCTCTGGGAATGTGTGAATTCATCTATCACTATTTTCTCCAAGCACATTATTTGCTTCCTTTTTCCATTTCTCTCTTTCTCTATTTATTCTATATTGTTATTTAAATATTTTCTTCTTTACAGTAATTATAGTCACCGAAAAAATCTCTCTCTCTCTCTCTCTCTCTCTCTCTATATATATATATATATATATATATATATATATATATATATATATATATATATATATATATATATATATATATATATATATATATATATATTTGCGTGTGAGTGTATGTGTGTGTATTTATATACATATATATATATATATATATATATATATATATATAACGAAATTTCAATTTTTGGAAATATAAATCTATTAAATTATTTTATTTCACCAACGAGCTGCTTTCCAGGTTATTTCTTTTCTATTTAAACGTCCAATGCTTTTTATGATTATACGAGTATTAATTACTTTTTAAAGAATAATTTTAAATAAAAGGGAACTTTTCACAAAGTTGTTTTACTATCGACAATGGAATTCTAATTGTTTGTGAATACTCAAGAACAATTGTGTATGTAGGAATATTTCTAAGAAAACTGTTTAAGTATTAGATTTTTGAACTAATTTTTGTTGGAACTGGCCTAATATAATAGATGGTACACCACTTCACGATTAACATAAGGGTAAGATTCACCGTAACGCTACAGAATTTTATTGTCACTTTCTAGTCTCCAGTTTGAGAAAGACGTAAAATGAGTATAATTTGGGACGTATGGCAAAAGACTAGGAAGGTAAATGTGGCCTAACTTTCATAATTGCCACCTTGTCATTTAGAAGGGGGAGCTCAGTGTTCGTCGAAACAAGTGTGTCATTTTCCTCACTAGATGAAAAAGAAGGTTGTCTGGGTCTTCCACCTACCTCCATTAATTATCGAGCTGGCCTCCTATCTTAAATCTCTTGCTATGACTCGGGAGTTATACCAAGGGTCAAGTCATAGGTACTACTGGTTAAAACGTAGTGTTGGTCACATTTACTATCATGAGTACAGTTCGACCCATGTTTGGCAGTTCTACCCTTCATTTTCTAAGTAATGTTAATAATGTACGAAAATTTAATAATATTTATTATCTCGTATATCAATACTAGAAAATAGAATCTTTTTAAAAACTTATGTTCATTAACAGCAGCCTTCATGAATTAAACCCGTGCATTTAAGGGAACTAATTTCTTGATAGGATGCAAATTGTAACCACATTAAACTAAAGAACCGCCTAAGAATTAAGTAAACATGAGGGGCAGAGTAAAGACCTAATAAAATAACTATAGACATTTCATCATTGATCAAGAAAAAGCATCATGTAATGAGATAGTTTCTCAAACAATGTCAATTATCACTATGTCATAGACCACAATTGAATATTATAAAAATAATGTATAATAATAATAATTTAACCGTGAGTTTGAATTGTTTCTGAGAAAACTGTGTAGCATTATTTAATACCCTTCATTGTGGATACGATATCATTGAAGCTCCCTTTGATATCAACAGATTTACGAGTAATTTAAAATTTATGTTTATTAGAGTTTCTCATTACTTTTTTCTAGGAATAATTTTGTTAATAAGTAAACATTATTACAAAAATTACTTACTCCAAATCCACTACTAATAATATCTGTAACGATCTAATGGCAAATAAATATTTGTAATTATTGTTTTCACCATGAAATAAATATTGGATAAATTATAATAGATTAGTTTTAGACTAATTATTAACTTCACTGCTAATCTGTGTTAAGATTCTTGTAGTTATCAGTGAGTGCGAGTATTGAAATATTTCAATTAAATATATATAAATATATTTGAATATAAATATATATTAAATATAAATTACCCCGTTTTCAAAATTATGATCATAGTGTGAAGCAATAAATGCATATTCAAGATTTACAAACAGGTTATAAAGTCATAAACTAAAGATTTAATCATGATTATACCTCATGACCAAAAGATAATATTTTATATATTCGAGGACGTTAAAATCTTTGTAAATCTATCCACATGCATGTGAATTTTCTTTGTTGTATTCTAAAATAGTTTCTATTACCCTACGTTTGGAGGTAGAGTTCTTCCGACACTCAAATAACTAATTTGAATATAAAATAAATGTCGCATACGTTTTACCGATAAAAAAAATCTACAATAATATGCTTACAATGCATATTTGAAACTTGTACAAGAATATTTATTGCTTGATGGTTACCCTTATCAATTTAATAAACTTCATATTATTAAAAGAATATTTTCAAAACTTGATTCTTTTATGTCTTCTGACAGTGTCGGAGGTAAAAGTGATGACGTTAACTTCTATGTTAGGCTTAATTATGTGAAGGGTTTCTTTGAGAAGATTTCTAAAAAGCTAGAAAGATATAACGTTATCAGCGTTCCGCTTATTCCAAAAAATAATTTATCTGGTATTGTTAGAAGAGGTAAGGATAGGACTGATTTTTTGAATAAGAATAATGTTGTATATAGAGTTAGTTGTAACGATTGCGATGCTTCCTATGTTGGAGAAACTAAACGTGAATTGCATATTCGTCTTTTAGAACATAAATAAATAGGAAAAAAGGTCTTCATCTCTTCTCGGTGTTATACGATCACATCAATGAATATAGTAATTCCTTTAATTTCCAAATTTCTATGATTTTGGACACGGAATGTAATTAGAGCAGTCGGATTTTGCCTGAAATGCTCCATATTAAAATACAAAGAAGTTCTGTTAATGTTAAGGAGTACACTTATAAATTGGTACTAATAAGAATAATAATTGACACTAATAAATTTATAATCCTTTAGTCATAAAGCTTAAAAACTCTTGAGAGATCTAGCTGTTGATGCACCAGATATCTAGTAATAATGTCTTTATACGGGATGTATTATTGTTATATGTTTGGGAATTTTATTGATACATTTTAGTAGATCGCGCCCTAGACTAGCACAGCCACCCCTAAACTCGGCCGCTACGTAACCTAGGACTATAGGGGTAGTTTTGGATGATGCTCAAGGTCATCTCGGCCCCTACCCCAGACCCGGGGGTGGTTTTGACCACGTTCAGGGGGGTAGGGGGTAGTTTTTCGAAAAAAAAAAAAAAAAAATCTGCCGCTACGTAACCTAGGACTATAAGGGTAGTTTCGGATGATGCGGGCGGACGTCGTGACCCTGATCCAAGCTTTGGGGGTGGTTTCGACCACGTCCAGAGGGGTGGGGGGTAGTTTTTCGAAAAAAATAATAAATTCTAACCTACTAACCCAAGCCAGCCAAATTGCATCTAACCTAACCTAACCTAAGTGTTGGGGGTGACCTCGGCTACGTTCAGGACCATCTCCGGGGGTAGCTCCGGGGGTGGATTGGGGGTGGGGGGTAGTTTTCGAAAAAATTTTGGAAAATCGTGCCTTGACCGATAGGGTATGTCTAGAGTCTAATACGGGCTGCTGAGGGGTAGTTTCACCTAGGGGTAGTTTTCACATAAAATACGAAAATGCCGAAAATCGAACGGTTTGATCGAATGGCTGTATGGGATATGTCTAGAGTCCAATAAGGAACGCTGCGGGGGTGGATTCATCGAGGGGTAGTTTTTACAAAAAATAAGAAATCGCCAAAAATGATCGGTGTCCTAGGTAATAGTCGCTCCCGAACCCGCGCTCGAGGTAACACCGCCTAGGAGCGGGTAAAGCTAACACGGAGCACGGCCTCGGTTAAAGCCAATCCAAGCCTAGCCACCCAGCAGCTATGCCTTAGGTAAAGCTAACACGGAGCAAGGTAAAGCCAACCTAGGTAAAGTAACCCCGGAATCAGGCTATACCTAGAGACACCCCAGGAGCCGGGCCTTAGTTAAAGCAGTCGGCCTTTAAGTAAAGCTACTCAAGAGCCGGGCCAAGATGATTGCTATATCAATTACAGCCTATCGACTAAGACAAGTACCTCCACCAAGTCCTAGGTAAAGCCATCACGAGGCCGACCCCTCGGTAAAGCCACCCAGGACATAGGAATAGTCTATACGGAGCATGGCCTCGGGTAAAAGCCATCCAGAAGCCAGCCTTTAGGTAAAGTAACCCTGGAATCTTACATTAAGTGAGGGTGGTTATCAAATGAAATTGTCAAAAAATGATCGGCTAGATCAAACGACCAACGTTCCAACTAAACACTAATTTTAACCGACCAACAATTATACACCGAGTGCAAATAGTCAACAAGTTGAATCGACCAATCACATTGCAGGAGCCCGGTGGGCTTACGCAAACGGTCGCAGTAAGACGTGAAAGCCCATATACCATGTTAAACCAATATATATGATAGTCCACATAATGTGTTAAACAAATATGCAGGCCTAGATACATACTATGCTAGGCCGACATACATGGGCCTACTATGTTTGTAAACCACAGGCCAAACCCTTATGACCTGAGCTATTTTCACCTCTTCTATCAGGTTGATCCTGGCAACCGTATAATATGGGAGGTACTATATGGTACATCTACCAATGCATAACCTATCAAGCCCACGTAAAGGTTTAATATATTTGACTACGTATCGGCGTTCGAGCGACTCAGGTATTAGGCCCTCCATAACTAGAGGGGGCAAGGGTTATGATTGTCAAAATTTGTCTATGCTACAAAATAATAAACAAAGCAATAAAGCCCTGTCGTTTCAGGGAATACGCTTGACCGTGTGTTAGACATGTACAGACATGCAGAGATAACGCATTATCTAAAAACCGCAACGGCTGCCGGCGACCGCTATAGCAGGCATAAAAACCCGCACGGCTGTGTCGTTGTGAATCTAGGCACGTGTTTATGTTTTGATTACTGTATCGATTTATTATGTACTGTCGGCATACCAAGGCCTACATATATATAATCAGAAATCAGTGTAAATAATCAAATAGCCTCAATGGACTTCTCCTATAGCTGTAAATGTATCTAGATATAAAGGTATATATGGAGAAACACTAATAATGAGGCCTATCACAAAACGTGAATAAATATATGTTATAAAACGATGCTAAGTCAACATGCAAGCTATCATACATGGGCTTGTTAAGCCTACATACATGATAGTACACATAATGTGTTAAACAAACATGCGTGTAAACCTGCATACTATGCCAAGCCGACTTACATGCGCCTACTATGTCGGTAAACCACTGGCCAAGGCCTATATGATCTGAGCTAGTTTCACCTCGTCTATCAGGTAGAACCTGGCAACCGTATAATACGGGAAGTACTATATGGAATAGCTAACAATGCATAACCTATCACGCCCATGACGGTCAACAAATATTACAATATAATTTAAAAAAGTTACTCAACCTATATACACACAATGCTAACCAATATAGGCATATATACTATGTCAAACCAGCATGCAATATACTCTAAATAGCCATATATACGCTGTTAAACCAATATGCAGGTTAACCTATATACATCCTGTATTAGGCAAATATCCCCGTTACCCACATAGACCTATGTTAAGCCAGGATGAATGATAGCTTATATAGTGTGTTAAACAAATATGTTTGTAAACCTACATAAATAATATGCTAAGCCTGTGCTAAACAGATATGCGTGTAAACCCACATAAATACTATGCTAACCAACACGGATGCTATCCTACATAGGCTTATATACTATGTTAGGCCTGCATACGTAATCACCCTATATAGCGTGTTAAATAAATATGCGTGTAAACCAAATAAATACTATGCTAAGCCAACATGCATGCTATCATACTATGTTAAGCCTACATAATGTGTTAAACAAACATGTGTGTAAGCCTGCATAGATATTATGCTAAGAAGACATGGGCCTACAAAGTATAACACATTATATCCAATGCATAGTTTAGCTAAAGGGCTATCACACACTATCCTACAAGCTGCCCACAAATTACCACATAATACCTGATACATAGCTTGGCTAATCATTAACACATAGTATGACCCAACACATAATATCCGGTGCATAGCCTCGCTAAATAAGCATAAACCCCCCAAAATTGGCTTATCAATTATGTATGGTCTAGATATAGTCACACATGTCATTTCAAAAGTCAGCTGGAAAGAAACACTAGCCTGGTATATACTATGTTAAACCAGCATGCAATATACTCTAAATAGCCATATATACGCTGTTAAACAAATATGCGTGTAAACCCACATAAATACGCCAAGCCAATATCCATGCTATCATAGATAGGCGTATATACTATGTTAGGCCTACATACTGCGTTAAACAAACATGTGTGTAAGCCTGCATACATATTATGCTAAGCCGACAAGGGCCTACAAATTATATCCGGTGCATAGTTTAGCTAATGGTTATCACACAGTAGCCTGACTACAACTTGCCCACATAATACCTGATACATAGCTAGACTAATCATTAACACATAGTATCCGATGCATAGCCCGACGATGGGTTAACATATAGTATCCGATAAGTAGCTTGAGAATGCCCCAACACATAATATCCGGTGCATAGCCTCGCTAATGGTTAGCACATAGTAGCCGATGCTGAGCCTGGCTATGGAATATCACATATTGTCTGATGTGTAGCCTGACTAATGGTTAACACAGCCAATGCATAGCTAGGCTAATGATTAACATAAAGTATCCAATGCATAGCTGGGCTAATAGTTATTTTTAACTATGGGTTAACATATAGTATCCGATAAGTAGCTTGACTATAGCCCAACATATAATCTCCAATGCATAGCCAGGCTAATGTTCATCATGTAGTACCCAATGCATAGCTTGAGTATGGTTTATCCAAAGCATAGCTTGACTATGATTATCACATGAGTAGGTTGATTACAAACTAACACATAATAATCATTGCATAGTCTGGCTAATGGTTATTAAATAGTACCTGTTGCATAGCCAGGCTAATGATTAACACATAGTACCCGATGCATAGTCTGACTAGGGTAAACACATAGTATCCGAACCATAGATTGACTAATGGTTAACACATGGTATCCAAAGCATAGCTAGGCTAGTGAATAACTAGTGGTTAGTTTGACTATGGTTAACACACACAGTATCCGATGCGTAGCTTAGCTAATGGATAACACATAGTAACCTATGCTTAGCCTGACTAGGGCTAGCACATAGTATCCGAGGTATAGATTGATTAATGGTTAACACGTGGTATCCAAAGCATAGCTAGGCTAGTGAATAACTAATGGTTAGTTTGACTATGGGTAACACACACAGTACCTGTTGCATAGCTAGGCTAATGATTAACACATAGTACCCGATGCATAGCCCGACTAGGGCTAGCACATAGTATCCGAGGTATAGATTGACTATAGGTTAACAAATAGTATCCGATGAGAAGCTTGAATACAAAGTAACACACAATATCCGTTGCATAGCTCGGCTAAAGTTCGTCATATAGCACCCGAAGTATAGCCTGACTATGGGCTAACACATAGCATCTGACGAGTGGCGTGATATAAGGTAACACATGGTATCTGATGCACAACTTAGGATCGAATATGACGTCATCCAGGGCGGAGATGGTGGCTATGTTGATACCGTGATGGCCAGTGTAGGCTAGATCAAATAACCAAACAACTGTCTTACGCGTCGTTTAACCGACCAACATACACGAAGTTCAAACGAACAACATGTTAAGCCTAGTTCAAATAGGCTACGGCCGGTGAAGGCTAGATCAGCTAATCAACGCTGAAAAACTTACGCTAATCAACCAACATCCACACCTGGTTCAAATGGGCCTATGGTTAGTGAAGGCACTGGCAAAAGCCCTAGGTCTTAGACATAGCTACCAACGCATACCAAAATAGCTATGCAGAAACCGTCAAGGCCTTTACACATATTGTCCAGGTATGTTGTATCGTTTACAGCATGCTAACTAGGGTAAAGCTACCTTTCAGGTAGGCCCCAGGTAAAGCTACCTTGGAGGTATGCCCCAGGTAAAACCATCCTGTGGTAGGGCCTTAGGCAAAGTCGTGCTCGAGGCCGGGTCTCAGGTAAAGCCAACCCGAAGCCATGCCATAGGTAAAGCAACCTTTGAGGTAGTATACATCCTGTATTAAACCATTATGTGTGTTACCCAACAAACTGTGTTAAACCAATAAGCATGGACACCTACATTCTCTCTGAATTAAACCAATATCTATGTTACCCTACATTAGCCTACAGATTGTGTTTAGCCAATATGCACGTGAACCTGTATTAAGTATATATGGCTGTTAACCTCCACAGGCCTACATACTGTGTTAGGTCGAAATACCTGTAAATCTACACACATTCTGTATTAAACCAACATGTATGATACGGTACATAGGCCTACAACTCAATAAACAGTTTCATTGCAGGTGTAGATCATACTCACAGACAAATAAATGCTTCTTTAAAACCTATAGATTAATGCTGTTATGACCGCGATAGCGCACTCTGGACATAACCGCAGCAAATGACGTCAAACAAAATGTCGGTCAAGATGGCGTCCGGAACATCGGTAGGTCATCTGTATAGGATTAACTGTTGCTATAACAGTAGCCCATCTGCAGAATAACCTCGGGAAATGCCTTAGGCCTGTTGTGGTATGTCCTATGACCATGATCAGACGCTAGTCAAACAGGATTTATCATTTATCCCCTAGGTCGAGTATCGAATCTGCCCATCTACAGGGCTGATAAAGAGGAAGATCATCACGGCCTCCAGCATGTCTAAGGTACAGTATAGGATCATCCTGGCATCTAGTATGTCTAAGGTGGTACCACCAATACACTCTGTACGGAAGAGGATCATACAGGAATCTAGCATGTCTAAGCTAGCACTTCCAACATACTCTGGTACAGTATAGGATCATCCCGGCCTCTAGCATGTACAGAGATATTGTGATGGGGTATGCATTGGTAGATGTCCTTACGGAGCACTTGTCTTAGCTCATGCACTAACATAGGTCTTCACGTGAATGTTTTTATGGAGCTATTGTGCTACGGTATGATATTGTAGCTGTCTTCACGGGGCTATGATGATCCATTGACTTTACGTAACTATTGGCTTAGGTCAGGCATTTGTAGATGTCTATACGTAGCTATTGCCATTGGTCATTCGCCGATAGAGGTAATTATATACTTTGGTCAGGGGTTGGTAACATATTTTACGTTAAGTGGTAGCCGTCTTTAAGGAGTTATTGTGATAGGGTATGCGATATTAGTTGTCTACGTAGCTATTGAGATTGGGCATGCATTGATAGTTGTTTTACCAGTCCAAGCATGACTCTTACCTAGGGTCTGAATCCAGAGAGGCCTTATCAAAGACCTGGCCTCAAGCATAACCTTACCTAAGACCCGACTCCAAGCTGGCTTTACCTATGGCCAGACTCAGGGGTTGCTTTACCCAGGGGCTGACCCTAAGGTAGCGTTACCTAAAGTCTAGCTCCAAGGAGTTTGCTTCAAATAAGGCCTGACTCCAAGGTAGCTTTACCTATGGCATGGCTTCGGGTTGGCTTTACCTGAGACCCGGCCTCGAGCACGACTTTGCCTAAGGCCCTACCACAGGATGGTTTTACCTGGGGCATACCTCCAAGGTAGCTTTACCTGGGGCCTACCTGAAAGGTAGCTTTACCCTAGTTAGCATGCTGTAAACGATACAACATACCTGGACAATATGTGTAAAGGCCTTGACGGTTTCTGCATAGCTATTTTGGTATGCGTTGGTAGCTATGTCTAAGACCTAGGGCTTTTGCCAGTGCCTTCACTAACCATAGGCCCATTTGAACCAGGTGTGGATGTTGGTTGATTAGCGTAAGTTTTTCAGCGTTGATTAGCTGATCTAGCCTTCACCGGCCGTAGCCTATTTGAACTAGGCTTAACATGTTGTTCGTTTGAACTTCGTGTATGTTGGTCGGTTAAACGACGCGTAAGACAGTTGTTTGGTTATTTGATCTAGCCTACACTGGCCATCACGGTATCAACATAGCCACCATCTCCGCCCTGGATGACGTCATATTCGATCCTAAGTTGTGCATCAGATACCATGTGTTACCTTATATCACGCCACTCGTCAGATGCTATGTGTTAGCCCATAGTCAGGCTATACTTCGGGTGCTATATGACGAACTTTAGCCGAGCTATGCAACGGATATTGTGTGTTACTTTGTATTCAAGCTTCTCATCGGATACTATTTGTTAACCTATAGTCAATCTATACCTCGGATACTATGTGCTAGCCCTAGTCGGGCTATGCATCGGGTACTATGTGTTAATCATTAGCCTAGCTATGCAACAGGTACTGTGTGTGTTACCCATAGTCAAACTAACCATTAGTTATTCACTAGCCTAGCTATGCTTTGGATACCACGTGTTAACCATTAATCAATCTATACCTCGGATACTATGTGCTAGCCCTAGTCAGGCTAAGCATAGGTTACTATGTGTTATCCATTAGCTAAGCTACGCATCGGATACTGTGTGTGTTAACCATAGTCAAACTAACCACTAGTTATTCACTAGCCTAGCTATGCTTTGGATACCATGTGTTAACCATTAGTCAATCTATGGTTCGGATACTATGTGTTTACCCTAGTCAGACTATGCATCGGGTACTATGTGTTAATCATTAGCCTGGCTATGCAACAGGTACTATTTAATAACCATTAGCCAGACTATGCAATGATTATTATGTGTTAGTTTGTAATCAACCTACTCATGTGATAATCATAGTCAAGCTATGCTTTGGATAAACCATACTCAAGCTATGCATTGGGTACTACATGATGAACATTAGCCTGGCTATGCATTGGAGATTATATGTTGGGCTATAGTCAAGCTACTTATCGGATACTATATGTTAACCCATAGTTAAAAATAACTATTAGCCCAGCTATGCATTGGATACTTTATGTTAATCATTAGCCTAGCTATGCATTGGCTGTGTTAACCATTAGTCAGGCTACACATCAGACAATATGTGATATTCCATAGCCAGGCTCAGCATCGGCTACTATGTGCTAACCATTAGCGAGGCTATGCACCGGATATTATGTGTTGGGGCATTCTCAAGCTACTTATCGGATACTATATGTTAACCCATCGTCGGGCTATGCATCGGATACTATGTGTTAATGATTAGTCTAGCTATGTATCAGGTATTATGTGGGCAAGTTGTAGTCAGGCTACTGTGTGATAACCATTAGCTAAACTATGCACCGGATATAATTTGTAGGCCCTTGTCGGCTTAGCATAATATGTATGCAGGCTTACACACATGTTTGTTTAACGCAGTATGTAGGCCTAACATAGTATATACGCCTATCTATGATAGCATGGATATTGGCTTGGCGTATTTATGTGGGTTTACACGCATATTTGTTTAACAGCGTATATATGGCTATTTAGAGTATATTGCATGCTGGTTTAACATAGTATATACCAGGCTAGTGTTTCTTTCCAGCTGACTTTTGAAATGACATGTGTGACTATATCTAGACCATACATAATTGATAAGCCAATTTTGGGGGGTTTATGCTTATTTAGCGAGGCTATGCACCGGATATTATGTGTTGGGTCATACTATGTGTTAATGATTAGCCAAGCTATGTATCAGGTATTATGTGGTAATTTGTGGGCAGCTTGTAGGATAGTGTGTGATAGCCCTTTAGCTAAACTATGCATTGGATATAATGTGTTATACTTTGTAGGCCCTTGTCTTCTTAGCATAATATCTATGCAGGCTTACACACATGTTTGTTTAACACATTATGTAGGCTTAACATAGTATGATAGCATGCATGTTGGCTTAGCATAGTATTTATTTGGTTTACACGCATATTTATTTAACACGCTATATAGGGTGATTACGTATGCAGGCCTAACATAGTATATAAGCCTATGTAGGATAGCATCCGTGTTGGTTAGCATAGTATTTATGTGGGTTTACACGCATATCTGTTTAGCACAGGCTTAGCATATTATTTATGTAGGTTTACAAACATATTTGTTTAACACACTATATAAGCTATCATTCATCCTGGCTTAACATAGGTCTATGTGGGTAACGGGGATATTTGCCTAATACAGGATGTATATAGGTTAACCTGCATATTGGTTTAACAGCGTATATATGGCTATTTAGAGTATATTGCATGCTGGTTTGACATAGTATATATGCCTATATTGGTTAGCATTGTGTGTATATAGGTTGAGTAACTTTTTTAAATTATATTGTAATATTTGTTGACCGTCATGGGCGTGATAGGTTATGCATTGTTAGCTATTCCATATAGTACTTCCCGTATTATACGGTTGCCAGGTTCTACCTGATAGACGAGGTGAAACTAGCTCAGATCATATAGGCCTTGGCCAGTGGTTTACCGACATAGTAGGCGCATGTAAGTCGGCTTGGCATAGTATGCAGGTTTACACGCATGTTTGTTTAACACATTATGTGTACTATCATGTATGTAGGCTTAACAAGCCCATGTATGATAGCTTGCATGTTGACTTAGCATCGTTTTATAACATATATTTATTCACGTTTTGTGATAGGCCTCATTATTAGTGTTTCTCCATATATACCTTTATATCTAGATACATTTACAGCTATAGGAGAAGTCCATTGAGGCTATTTGATTATTTACACTGATTTCTGATTATATATATGTAGGCCTTGGTATGCCGACAGTACATAATAAATCGATACAGTAATCAAAACATAAACACGTGCCTAGATTCACAACGACACAGCCGTGCGGGTTTTTATGCCTGCTATAGCGGTCGCCGGCAGCCGTTGCGGTTTTTAGATAATGCGTTATCTCTGCATGTCTGTACATGTCTAACACACGGTCAAGCGTATTCCCTGAAACGACAGGGCTTTATTGCTTTGTTTATTATTTTGTAGCATAGACAAATTTTGACAATCATAACCCTTGCCCCCTCTAGTTATGGAGGGCCTAATACCTGAGTCGCTCGAACGCCGATACGTAGTCAAATATATTAAACCTTTACGTGGGCTTGATAGGTTATGCATTGGTAGATGTACCATATAGTACCTCCCATATTATACGGTTGCCAGGATCAACCTGATAGAAGAGGTGAAAATAGCTCAGGTCATAAGGGTTTGGCCTGTGGTTTACAAACATAGTAGGCCCATGTATGTCGGCCTAGCATAGTATGTATCTAGGCCTGCATATTTGTTTAACACATTATGTGGACTATCATATATATTGGTTTAACATGGTATATGGGCTTTCACGTCTTACTGCGACCGTTTGCGTAAGCCCACCGGGCTCCTGCAATGTGATTGGTCGATTCAACTTGTTGACTATTTGCACTCGGTGTATAATTGTTGGTCGGTTAAAATTAGTGTTTAGTTGGAACGTTGGTCGTTTGATCTAGCCGATCATTTTTTGACAATTTCATTTGATAACCACCCTCACTTAATGTAAGATTCCAGGGTTACTTTACCTAAAGGCTGGCTTCTGGATGGCTTTTACCCGAGGCCATGCTCCGTATAGACTATTCCTATGTCCTGGGTGGCTTTACCGAGGGGTCGGCCTCGTGATGGCTTTACCTAGGACTTGGTGGAGGTACTTGTCTTAGTCGATAGGCTGTAATTGATATAGCAATCATCTTGGCCCGGCTCTTGAGTAGCTTTACTTAAAGGCCGACTGCTTTAACTAAGGCCCGGCTCCTGGGGTGTCTCTAGGTATAGCCTGATTCCGGGGTTACTTTACCTAGGTTGGCTTTACCTTGCTCCGTGTTAGCTTTACCTAAGGCATAGCTGCTGGGTGGCTAGGCTTGGATTGGCTTTAACCGAGGCCGTGCTCCGTGTTAGCTTTACCCGCTCCTAGGCGGTGTTACCTCGAGCGCGGGTTCGGGAGCGACTATTACCTAGGACACCGATCATTTTTGGCGATTTCTTATTTTTTGTAAAAACTACCCCTCGATGAATCCACCCCCGCAGCGTTCCTTATTGGACTCTAGACATATCCCATACAGCCATTCGATCAAACCGTTCGATTTTCGGCATTTTCGTATTTTATGTGAAAACTACCCCTAGGTGAAACTACCCCTCAGCAGCCCGTATTAGACTCTAGACATACCCTATCGGTCAAGGCACGATTTTCCAAAATTTTTTCGAAAACTACCCCCCACCCCCCAATCAACCCCCGGAGCTACCCCCGGTGATGGTCCTGAACGTAGCCGAGGTCACCCCCTTCACGTAGGTTAGGTTAGGTTAGATCCGTTTTGGCTGGCTTAGGTTAGCTAGTTGGAATTAGTTTTTTCCTTTTTCCACCCCTCTAGGCATGGTCAAAACCGCCCTTAGGGTTGGGTGAGGGTCGGCGTCAGGCCTCTGCAACATCCAAAACTACCCCTATAGTCCTAGGTTACGTAGCGGCCGAGTTAGGTTAAAATAAAAATTTTTTCGAAAAACTATCCCCCACCCCTCTAGACGCGGTCGAAACCACCCCCAAAGCTACAGTCAGGGTCAGGACGTCGGCCCGCATCATCCGAAACTACCCCTATACTCCTAGGTTACGTAGCGGCCGATTTTGTTTTTTTTTTTTTCGAAAAACTACCCCCTACCCCCATGAACGTGGTCGAAACCACCCCCGGGCCTGGGGTCGAGGTCGGGGTGACCTTGGGCATCATCCAAAACTACCCCTATAGTCCTAGGTTACGTAGCGGCCAGGTTAGGGGTGGCTGTCCTAGTCTAGGGCGAGATCTACTCATTTTAATTAATTGTTTATAGTTTTTATTATCATGGACTATCACTTTTTATAGTGAGTTTTATAATTATTTAATTTATATGTGTTGTTGTTTTGATAATGTATTAGTATTATTAATTTATTGTAATGTTTTTATTTTATGTTACTTTTGTGGTGAATGTTTATGACCTAAATGTTAATTCTGTCTATTATACTTGTAGGCCTGAATGAGGACGACAATTTAGTAGCCGAAACGTTGCCAAATTCCTAATAAATCGATTTCTTTAACTCATGCATCAATCGTGTTATTATTTAACTAAATTTTGTGAATGTACACCTCATCATACAAAAATTCCAGTTATTACTGAGCTTGAATACTAACATTATAAAGTCGGAAGTTAGTTTTGACCTAGGATACTTCTACTGCGACAACAATGAATAAGAAAAGGTTGAAAGAGTTGCATAGCTTCGAAATGGCAAAACTAGTACTCCAGTTTCTTAAGCTTCTGAAAAAGATATGATTAGTTTACATCCCTTGTTCGAAAAAGGAGTAAATATTAAATTTTAAAAAATATACAAAATATAAAGGTTTATAAATAAGAGAGTTATATTATTGTTTGTAGCCTTAATAGCCGTATGTATATATACACTTTAAAATTAATATACAACTTTGTGTTTTAAAATACCAATGAGGACAATTCCTGCCAAGGACAGCTTATATTGGTTATAACCAAAGTACAGTGTAAAGCAACTCATATTATTCAGAACATTTAAAATTACTGTTCAATTAATAAGAAAAGAACAAACATGGAAATTTTTAACGTATAGCTATTTCAGTTACAAAACTCTTCAGGGGATCATACTATTAGAGTAACGTAGCATAACGTAGACAAATCGTCAATTTTTTACTTTTTTTGTAGTTTTATATGTTAAAAAAGTTTTATTACTCACTATTGCTGATAAGGGTGTTGCTTTTTCTTGCGTACGTTGTATTCGACTATTACACGATGGAAATCAAAGCATAACGTGCTAAATAAAGAAATGAATTGCTGAAATATACTTTTAAATTATATTATCTTTATAAGAGTTACGAATTGTTTAATATATTTTTGTCTCTAAAAACAGTTTCAGTCAAGCGTTACTGCTTTCAACGTTAGTCTGCCATAAATTGATTCAAAATATACAGTAGTACAGTTTAAGAATAAAAGTAGTTTAATTTATTGAATTGCTGGTTTTAGGTAAGGAAATACTCATAACTAGTAGGCGGTTTCTTACAACAAGTAATAAATTCTAGCTGAATAAATTATACTGGAATAACTCGTCAACTAACAGCTATAAAAGAGCTATAAAGAACTTCGCCAACGAATTTTTGTATTGTTTTCAGCTTCTGATTGAATTAATCTCTTGCGATAAATAATATTCTAGTCTACGGCAGTAATCTTAAAGTATTAATTGGTTTTTGAATGTAGTGCCACCTAGTGGGTGTCATATTAACTTCTTGAATACCAAATGAGACAAGTATGACCGAAGTAATGAAAAGTATACAGTAGAGTAAAGAAAACTAGCTAACGTAGTTAATAGTAATAAATAGGAAGGCTCAATAAGATTATTTGACGAAATTAGGGATACAAATTAAAGCAAAAACAGTGGGACAAATAAACAGTTAATGGATACGAGATGTGAAACAATGCTGGATTACCCGGCCTATCTTTATTTTGTTCCTATGTAAAATAAATCTTGGGCACCAGCCACACACTTGTAAACATTTTTACACAAAATATACACCCCGCACTAATTAATTTATTGGTTAATGTAAGGTAGAATACGTAGCTAAACATTTTCTTGTATGCTACAAACTATTATTAGTATAAATACACAATATAACAGTTGTATATTATTCAAAAACCAATTAAAAATTAAAATTAAAATGTTTAATCTAATTTCTGGAAGTGCTAACGTTACCGGAACGACATCTAAAGGCAATTACCTGAAGTATTGTTGCGGAAAGAGTTAATTATCTTCCTAGTTCCTGTTTTCAAAGACAAAGTGTTTAAACAAACCAATATAATAAATTGAACGGACCATCATTACCCAATAGGTAGGAATTTGATAGCTATTTGCATGTTTTTGTCGGTTAACGTCCCTACTCTTGAAACTATTAACTTACATTGACCATGCAAAACCGTTTTATAGAAGATTCACAAAATTGTGAGGTCGAAAAAGTGTACCTATTAATCATTTCAGATATTTAATACTAAGGATTCGAAGGAAATATTTCAAGGAGGAAAAATTTCAAAGGGAATATTTTGTGATTTTATTTTTAAAAATATTTATTTGGGTAATAATTTGTCTTATTGTTTCGAAAGTATTTAAGACCAGACATTAAATAAAAATAGAGTACTAAACACAAAGAATCTATCTCTTAATTAACTAATTAAGATTTACCGAACGTAATGGATTACAAAATTTAAGAATCTTAACCGTAGGTATTGTCGTAACAATTGTTACAGTATAGTTTCAGCAACGATATCACCATTATCAGTTGGGCTGAATAAATTTACGTAAACGTAAGTAAACGATAGAGTCTCTTCGTACAAAATAGCAAACAACACACGAGTAGTTATAAGCAACAAAATCAAAGAACAAATCATTCTCATTCCATATAAGAAATTACTACACCTTATATAAGGGAGTTATGTGTTGAAATTCAGTACTTCGATCACATACATTCATGTACAAGCTTCAATTACAGGATATAGTGTGTGCGTGCGTACGTGTGTGTGTGTGTGTGTGTGTGTGTGTGTGTTTGTGTGTGTGTGTGTGTGTGTGTGTGTGTGTCGTATTAGCTCTACTCACTAACATAAATTTATAACTAGCATGGAGAAAGTAAAAAAAACTTTGTAAATAATAAATATTGGGTGGCAAATGTAGAAGGGACCAATATTTAAACTGCTATTGTCAGTGAGCGTTTGATATAAGACTCAGATATAATGGATGGAAGAGTTTTAAAATTTCCTCACGTAATTATTTACCCATCTATTAAATTAAGCCAAGAATTATATTTTGTTTAATGTATAGATGTAATAGCAGGATAGCGAAATACAACGGATAGAAAGGTGCATGGTATTACTCCTAGCTACTCTATGCGAAGTTTAAATCTTTATAATTCTAAAAAATTTAAGGTTATATTATAACATGTATTTGTTTAAAATTAGAAATAATGGTAAGAGTGCAAAGTAAATGGATGCATTTTAATTTGTTTTACCATTTGCAAATAAAAATGTTTTTTTAATTTCAGGAATAGGTGATTCACAAGTCGCAAAATAGTTTTATCGATAAAAAAACTTAGTAAAAGCAGATAAATATAGTGATAGTTTGTCACGAAATAATCGGTACAATGTATGGCTTAGCCATAGATTTATTCAAAGTATCGCTTAATTTTCTGATAAAATATGGTGAAAACCATAAAAGGAACTGCTTACAACATCTGTGGGCCTCGATATATAGTTCAGATTAGCCGATAAATAATAGCCACTTGAAAATTATAATGGGAGGGGGTCCACTGACTCCACACGGACCGCCACAACCGCTCTGTCTTGTTCGCGGTTTGTTTATATGCTAGATACTAGTACAGTAGATAACTGCATAGTCTTTTATCTCTACAAGTTGACGAACTCCCCCTATGTGAGTCTGCCCATATCAAGTCTCTGGCTATATCTCGTGAGTTATAATTTATAGTACATTTGCATAGGTTATATTCAGGAATATGTTTAGTTTTATTTTGTTTATAGATTTGAAATATTCTTATATAAATTATTCGAAAATATTGTTTAATATAACGTTTTCAAATCGCCTCCACGATGAATGGGTTTTAACGAATAGAGATTTCTCAAGATAAAATATTGTAACTTTCTTACATTTAAAAATGTTTCAAAAGATTCACTACAACACTTTAAACGGAAATAATTCTAGATAGTTATTTGAAAGGAACCAGTTATTTGAAAACATGTTAATATAATGTAATTAATACCATAATTAGGCCGTTCGGTTATTGCTTTGTGTTTATAAACCGTAACACATATATTTTTAAATACGTTTTCCTATAGAACTTGATTGACTCATTCCGAACCGCCATAAGCGGCTAGGTAATAAATTTAGTATATTATCCCTCTCATACCTGAAAGCGTATTAAGCCTCCTGTTGCTTAAGGTACAGTAAGATACTTTCAATGCCTGTAGCTACAGAGAGCCGAGCCGATTTAGTCTGTCTATCTGACAAAATGGTAAATTTCAGGGCAGGTAAGGGAGAATGAAATTTTAAAAATTATTTTTTCTTACCAAATGATATATACGTTGTGAATAATTAATACTATTTAAAAAAATATGTTTCTAGACACAGTGTCCGTTGTGTCAAAATATACTCAAAATATACTATAAATATAGTAATTACTTGGTGATATAAATTAAACCTTTTTGTACCATACCCCATATTTTATAGAAGTACTAGAACAGTAACTAGGGGGATGTGTTTCGCATTTGTATGGTCTTTAATGCCTTTTAAATAATTTTTTCTTCTATTCTAATTTTCTAATTGAATATTTATCAGTTCTTTACTTTAAACACTCTTTTAACAAGTTCCCTTACTTTGGAACCGATGCGAGTCACATGTTAAAATATGAATAAGTTGAGTTAATATTTGATACTGCTGTGACTTTAAGGCGAAAACTTTATCTCGCCAACTATCAGAGGATTTTTAAGGTTCTGATGGAGTGTGGTAAACCTACTTGTATTTAGGAGCAGGTTGGTTAGGTTTTTCTTTATAACTGTACAGTCACTCGATTACTGCTCATCAGTATTGTGAATTTAGTAACACACCAGTTGTCTGAATCTGTTCTGTCGGCTTTAAAAAACTATTTTAAAAAAATTAAATTTCAATAATTAAACATGTGTAAGTTAATTATTAATTTACGAACTCTGTCCTTATAGGGTCGTTGATTATAAAGTTTTTTTATTTATTTTGACACGCAAAGAGGAAAATATATTCGTGGGTGTTGAAGATACTTTAATGCAATTATTTTATAAGGAATTTTACTGCACGAAGTAACTTTGCACAGTGTCCTTTAGAGCTTCTGTATTATTTAGAAATTGAAACTATTTTTTACTTCTTTATATTGTTGTTACTTCTTCATTTCGAAAAGTGAAACCTTAATTATGACTTTTCATTTCAAACGTAAGGTTATAACTTTATACAGAATGTATTAGACATAAAACCAAGCAGAAAGTGGAAGCACGGTGTATTATGTAAATATTCAAGGAATTACTTTTAAAAAAAAACAAATACTGTTGAACAATACCATCTGAATTGGCAATAGAAATTATCATAGGCTACTCATTTCTCTTAATCGTTTACTTGATACGGAAAATATTTTTAAGACATTTTCCCACATTTTGGTTACCCTGTTTCTTGCTTTACATCAGCCACCGTGCTTAACTCTGGTTTTACTATACTAAGAGACATAATATTATGCAACATTGATAGAATCTATTCATTACTTTTCATTACTAAAATGTGGAAACTGTGCAGGAATTTTAGAACAAACAAAAGTTATAAAGGTATTGCACTTAGGAAATAATCCAACTGTTGTATTCACCCGGAGAGTAGAAATTTAATAAAACGTATCTCTTTACTAAGAAAAACTACTATTTATTGATCAGGATAGCTGTTTCTTTTGAGCCCTTATAAAGGGGCTCAGAGGCTTGTTACCGTCTGTACGTTTTAATTTCTCCTTCTTGAAAAAAAGAGAGGTATGTTTACATTAAAAAACCATTTGTAGAGTTGAAAACAACAAATTATTATCACAATTAAAGTTTCATAACAAAAAATAGTTTTTAGTTTTCAAAATATTTGACTGCAAATATTTACGTCGCTTTAAGATAGGGATGATTGTGTGACGCATGCATTACTGCCTGTGTTAACCTAAGTGTGTCATAAACGTCTCCTAACATAGCTTTCCCATGGCAGATAGGAATGAAATATCAACGAGTAATTTAACAACGTGCAATTCCATATCCTCTGATGCTGAATATTCGTTCACTAATAAAATATACACACTTACCGTTCCACAAAATAGGATACCTAGCGTCGATTTGAGTTTCACTACGTCTTATCGTAAAAGATATGTATGTTATGTAAGTTACGAATGGACTTCAAAGTCAAGTAAGTAAAATACTTACTATGGAAAACTAATAAGATAATGGAAAAGTACATTGAAGAAAATGTTCAAATAAATTGAAATTACAGAAAACTTTAAAACACACAATTCTAACTATAGCTATCCGAAATGAACTTCTAGTTTGTGTCTAGAGATCAAATGAAAAGGGTTTGTTTTCGAGTGTTTCAAGCTTGGTATCCCCTTACCCTTAACGTATTGTGTAGAGCCGCCATTGGTTTAGGCTAACTAACCCGATGAGCGCTTAGTAACGCTAAAGTTGGCTTTCTAAAACTTTTTAGCAGTGTTGTCACTAGGGTTTCGTTACAAAGAACGCTTCAATTCCGAAGCTCTCCAATCTGGCAGCGCTTACATCTGTAATTTGCATCCCCCCCTCCCCATGAGTTCTAATTTATAAACAAGTATAATCTAAAACATTGTTAAAAGTACAACAAAAAAGGGAACTCTTTTTTTCTTTTTTAAGTCAAATATACATACAATTAAAAAAACAGATGTAACATACTCCAAAATATATGTATATGCTAAACTTATCCTCTTTATTCTTAAAATTCATTTAGTTTTAGCATTGGACTGTGTCAACCACACAATAATTAGAAAGTAGGTATGAATGGATAGTCAAGTGTTGAAGAAAGGATTAGACACGTGACGAAAACAAAAGATGTTACCCAGCGATCAATAGGGAGGAGGGGAAATAACTGTTGCTTGGACTTACAAGAAATGTCTTTAGTAATGTTGTGAAGTGTTGGCGCTTACGGAACTCGATATAAAGGGAAAGTCCCAAGTTTTAGGCCTCCTATTCTTAATATACGTACAAATATAAATTAAGTTATTAATATTATACCAGTGAAGGATACCGTGTATTTGATAATACGAAATAATTGCCGTAACTCCCAAAGCAAGCCAATAAAATTTAAAATTTTATTGAATGGAGGTGATATTAAAATCTTTTGTCTTCGCAAGTGATATTTAAAAGTACTACAGATAATGGATACAGTTAGGACTATGTAAGTAAATTGCCGTTTAAAGTAACTTGTTTCGCAAAAAAAAAGTTAAAATATACGTTTCAAACAAAAACTCATTTAAATTTTAGAAGTTAAAATTTTAAACGTACAAATGATTGCATTATGTAGCAAGTGTTTTCCTTTACTTTATTAAATCAATAAATAAATAACGTTTGTTAAATAAATAAATAAATAGAAACATTTATTTCAAACTTAAACCTATTTTAAAATAGAGATTTTATTTATTTTAAACGTACAAAATCGTAGCATTAAATAGAAAGTTGCTCCCTTTACTTTATTAAATTAATAACTTTTGGTAAATAAAAGAAAACATTTGTTTCAAAATAAATTTAGTCTAAATAAGAATTTTTAAAATTTTAAACAGACAAAATGATGGTATTATTTGGAAATTTTCTTCCTTTATTTCACTAAATACATAAATATTTACTAAAAAAGATTGTATCAAATTATTAGATTATTTCAGATTGAAACGTCTTCTAAAATCGATTATCTACATATGTTCCTATTCTCTTGTATTATATTTCTTGTAAGATGCCTGTTTCTGCCTGAATCTTATGGTGTGAGCTGCTTTGGGGTTTCGGCTTTTTCCTGGCTAAGTTCCTCTCCCTCCTAAGTGCGCTGAGTCCTTTGTTACGGAAAGGCCTGTATTTTCTGAAGAAACATCTATGTATACAGTTCTAGGCAGCATTAATAATGCCTTTAACAAAGACTGATGCGGAGAGATCTGGTTTATCATTTATTAGGCTAAGCGTGACCATTTCGTTAGTAACCGCTTTAAACCTTTCCCAGTCAGCTTTATTGAAATTCCATCTCAATAGTTGGACTTTAGGAACAGAAAGATTATTTGAATTTACTCTAAGGAAGAGGGCTCGAACTCCACATCGCTCCATAGCATTATTAAGGTGTAGGGAGGACCTATTAGACAAACCAGCCTGAACCAAAGCCAGATCTGGTGTGGCTCTGTGACCACATCCTTTCATAGCATCCTTAAGGTGTAGGGAGGACCCGTTAGACAGACCTGCCTGGACCAAAACCAGGTCTGGTGTGGCGTTATGTCCGGCAACGGATAGAAAAGTATGGTTACACTGGAGCCGAATTAAGCTTGTCATATCCATCAGACCTTTAATTGTTCGACCAGGAACATTTGCGGTAGTATAGCCCCAACAAAGGGAATGAGCGTTGAAATCACCATTCACTATTGAATTTTGATGTCTTGACTAGTTAGTTAATTGAAATGTACTAAGCCTTACATCCCTAGTGTAAGTTAGAGGTGTTACAACTAAATTAGGAGAGTTGTACATCCCTAGAACTTTGAAATGTTGGCCACTTTTCCAAATGACCAAGAGTATTGCCTCGTGTTTGTCATTGTCAGTCATTTCATGCATTTTAGTACAGCTGGCAGCTAGTTCATTTTTTACTCCGGTTATGATACCTGTCTCGATTTTGGTAAAATAAAGTTGATGTAATTAGTCACATTATAAAACATAGGAGAATATAGGAGAACATAGGTTTGAACTATAATATAAACATCAGCATCAACATTAGATAATAAATTTATAAATTCACAAAACTTTGAAATGTTGAGACCGCCAGCGATCCAGAAAAAAACGCTGAGACCATCGATAGAGTCCTGAAAAGGACCTTTTAGTAGTTTAGCACGTCTTGCCCTCATTGATTATCTCTATTAACGCAGTGTCCCTGTAACAAATTGAAAGTTAACCATGGTGCACCAAGAGGAGGCCATCTGCTTTACACACTGATATATATATTTTATTGAAAATACTACATCATAATTGGAGTTCTATTTAATAAATTAATTTTTAAAACAGCTATTTTTCTACAATATTATTATTGCTATTTACACTAAACTAGAGCCAAGAAAAATATTCTCTTCTCTTTTCAAAAGTAGTATTTTCTGATCAAACGTTGTAGATTTTCAGATTCTATAATTTAAGAATCTGATACAGCTTACATTGCATATTTTCAAATTCTCCTCTCAACATATTTTTTTCAAATTCCTATATCTTAAAGAACTTTAAACTTCTCGTACATTACACCTTACTAAATGGACACTTTAGGGGAACCAGAAAAGCTAATAAAAGTTAACTCAGATAACTAGGCTCTAAGAAACAAGAAACTTAGTTTTTATTTGTAAAAGCAACATTTTTTATACTTAGCCATTGTTTTAAGTAACTCTACCTGAAACCTTTACAATAAAGCTAAGCAATCAATATAAAGTTTCTACAACTCTTTAAATTTAAATAATAATCATTTAACTGCGGCCATACAGAAGGAAACTGGTGACGGCAACACAACGCAAACTTGAGTTGCTTTTTCACAGCATACGGAATTGCATGCAAATATTCATATAGAAGTGATAGCAATGCGATCGACTAGCGAGTGACGCAGAAACTAGAGTTGCTCTAGTCACGGCACGTTGTATACTCGTTGCTCAATTTCTCAGTTGCCAGCAGTATTTATTCTGTTGTGTATGCGTTTCTCAAGAGTGATACCGTATTTATATGATAATAATTTTTATTTGTTATTATTATAAAATTTCATTTGCTTAAAAACTAATTTTTATTTCATTGTAATGTAATGTTATTCTACGTTTTGCAGTTATAAAAAAAAATAAATACATAATTGAGCAATTAGCCTTAGCAGAGTGTTATTGGTAATCTTTCTCCAGCTGAAATTTATTTCTCCATCTTTCTCGCCAATTATTTTTTTTTCTTTTATGTTCTAAAATACATTACTTAGAAGGTAATCGTAACTGCTAATACTCATTCAGTAATAATTAAAAATGAACAATCGTGTAAACCGGCTAGGAAACTTTTTAATAGCAACTCAAGTTTACGTTGCGTTGCGATCACCAGTTGCTTTCTGTATGTCCGCAGCCTTTTACCACACGTATTCAAACCATCTTACCTGATTGCGAATTTATACCTGTCTAGTAGGTTAAAATCATCAATACGACCCCCCCCCCCCATGGATGGTAACACATTGTCGCTTTGTATAAGCTCCGTGCTAATAAAAGCGCAGCCTTCCCATCTTACTTTACAAGTTCAAATAATTGTTCCATTGTGAACCCATATCAGGTTACGCTTCAATGTGTAATGTTATTGTGAATTATGTTATCGCAAAACAATATAAGTTTTAAATGAAACTATAACGAAGCAACAAACAACAAAATATAGGCCGAAAGTAAAGTAAAAGTACTGGGAGTTCTAGATCGATTTACATATACTGCTCAGAATATTTAGATATTATATTGGTTAAAAGATCGCTTTATAAATTCCAATAATCAATCGATGTTTTTAAGATAAACATAGCTCGACAATATTAACAATATTGTGAAGTTGGAAACTGGCAATAAAGACGGACATTACTGGACCATTTTACAGAGATATGAATAGGAGGTACTTATGTAGAAAATAACGAACGACAGTAAATTAAATAAAGCAATTATACAAAAAAAAAACAATTAACGTAGAATTGTAAAAAAAATGGTAACCATAATAATTTGAGAAAAAACATATAGAAAATAATTACAAATTTCACCGTAGCCACATTCATTGTAAAGTCTGAGGGCGAGCAGGACCTCAGCAGAGCAGAGATTTATAACAAGATAAGTAGAGATGGAAATTTGGGTCGGAAGCTGTTACATGTATGGAACACACACACATAAATAAATACATACATACATATACACTCTTACGGGCCTCACCTCCATTCTGCCAAACAATCGACGCTCTCCGCTTAACTACTTTTCATACCAGCTTTAAGGTAGAAATCAGCGGGTAGTGGCTTGCGTTTAGGCGTGGCAAATAACGGGTGAACACAAGACAAATATTAAGAACGCTCGAGGCTACATGAGCCCGAGAGCGGAACGGAGATAAGCAGGTGCGAATAAAAAGTAACAACGCCGTAACACCATTAACGTTGTCACCGCTTTTACTGTCACAGCAATATGAGTGATGTATGGGTCTGCCATACGACAGCTGTTTGTTGGCCCATTTCAGTGCAGTTCGATCAGTTCCACAACATTAGCCTTTGTAGAATTCGTCCGCTACGTTTGAATTTTGCAATGATATCATTATAGGCAGAAGCTCCACTGGTTTAACTCTGATTATTAAAAGTATCGCCTTTTTGCTTTTCCACAAACCACACCCCCTTTGATTACACATTTATCTGCCAAATGCAATCTTCCGATGATGTTCCTTACCCCAGTTTAAACAGAGTCAGTCCTTCTCTGAGGAGTTCTACTTAAAACATTGAGGTATAAAACATAAGGAAAACCATATGCAAAAGAGACACTAAATGTTGAAATAGAAGGTGGAAACTGCATAGGTATGAGCATATGCAAATACTGGTGAGAGACCAATGAGAGTAACAGCATGGGAATTGAAACCAAATGGAGGAAGAAATAGACAGTATCCTAAGTTGCAATGGAACAAACAAATACAAATCTTAGAGAGGAAAATTTATACGGAGATAGGGCTATGGCGTTGTTTTCAATACTTCAAATATTAAGGCAATAAAACAGTTTCGAGAAATAACATTGTTTCCTAATTCTAGGAATATTTCCATGCGATTTTACTAGGAATATTCAAAGGGATGAAAAGTAAGGAAATATTCTGTTTCAACTAGCAATAAAATATTTTCCCGGAATATTTCGTCTACAGACTTATATTATGTTTAGTTATAATAGCAACTATAAAAACTAGAAATGTTATATTGCCATTACCTCATCAATGCAAAGCGAGTGCAATTCATGCTCTCCTAGATTTTAAAATATCCGATCAACCTCAGTGGTGGGCACCCGTTTGATCTTATTTCGACATGGGACCGTCATTGTAAAGCAGGGTTTTAATAACTTCAGTCCGTTTGTATGGCAAGTTGTGTCACATGACTACATTTAACTACCTCAAGGATCCTAACCTCAGTATTACTTCAGACCAGGTTTTTTATTGGTAATTACTTAAAAAAGACATAAAAATATGTTTTTTCTTAATCATTATATCATATCATCGTCAACATTGAGTAGTAATATCTATAATAATTCGGTTCTATTTTTATTAGTATTATAAGTAATGCATTATTATAAAACTGAATTATTATTATTAAACTTTCGCATATTATTATTATTCAAAATGTATCTTTCAGAATTATCTCCGAGTTCATATAATAATGAACTCAAAGTTTAGTTGCTTTGAAATATTTCACAATTGTTTTAATAAAATGTTTGCTTCTGATAATTTATAACTCATAAGTACAAAACTGAAATAATCGTTTGACATAAATAAAAACTATGGAATTTCGTTGGACTATAATTATGTATCAAGATCTATAAGTCACTTTATTCTAATTGTATCTTAGAAAGAAAGATTGATATAATTTCTTATATTATAAAACCAAACGTTTTACCGTTTGAAATGAAAGCCACAATCATAATAAAACATTTACATGAGTTCTTAGCTACAGAAACCATTCTAGTCGTACCATAGTTCTGTTGAAGGAATATCATCTCAATACCTATTACGCCACCAGTTGGATTGTTTTACTCGGCTTAACCAAAAACATTGCGTAGTGTTTCTGTGGGAGTGATTCAAAAAATTTACTCACGTTAGTAATAAAGGATAGCTCGTGTCAAGCTTTGATTTGGAATGCGCGGAATTGGATTCAAAGCAACGTTTTCCATTATCTGCTGTCGAATACCAAAGCAATACCTCCTGCTCTAAATTACATGCCTTTGGGAAATTTGTTATTGCAGTTAAAAGAAATCAAAATGGCGAAATTGTTTTTACGTATAGCGTGTACATTTGCAAGGCGTACAACACTTTTGCAGAACATCGAAACTGATAGCAACTCCCTCAGTAGGTTTAGGGACATGCTAAGCATTAACCTCAATGTATTTCGTAGATTACAATCTCTGGTTTTATTTTGTCAAAGCTCCTCAATATTTTATAAGGCATTTACTCAATTTATAATAATAATATGCATAAACTCAATATGGTTTCGTTTTACAGAGAATACTTCCAGCACACCACATGATGCTTTCTTGTTTCTAAGACACTGATTAGACTATTTGAAGTAATATAATATATACTATATAAATTTTAACTATCATATTAAATCAATCAAAGATACAAAATGTCCAAAGATATATTTTTGTCGACAAGTGTCAGTATGTGTTGGACAATTTATTAGTAAAGTCTTCTAGCAAACTACGTATTGGTTAAATATTTTAGTATTTTTTTTATTTTGCTTAATATTAAAATGTCATAGGCCTACATACTATTGCAAATACCGTAGTTTTAGTTTTATTTTTTATGAATATATTTTTGTAGTATGATAGGCCTATATATTTTTTCTATCTTCTCTGATATATATTTTGGAATTTTTGTATATTTTTTGTTCTTTTTTTTTTAATTAAGAAATACGCTTTATAATTTATTGTTGTTGGGCCCCTTCATGTCAAGCCTGTTATCAATTCTTTATTGATAAGTTTTCAGTTCGTTTTTGGTTGTTATAAACTGTAGTTTCATGTTGCGGTTTTGTGGGAATTTTGGCTGGTATCATATATGATGCGTTGGGTTTGGTAGGTTCTTGCAAAATAAGACGGTTTTGTCTGACTTTGTGCATAGTTTATATTTGTTTTGATATTTATTCTTTAACTACCATGTGAGCGTAACCCAAGCGGTAATTGTACGTTCATATAAAGTCTCGGCATGTTACTTCCCACGCTCTCTGAAACACCTACATACTCTTATACTGAATCAGAATTCAATAATTTTACCGTGTATCTCTTTACTATTAATTCAAAGTTAAAGATTTAAATTTATATGAACCTATTAAAACCCATTTACATGAACCAAAATATGTGTATAGTTAAAAACTAGACAAATATAAAAATTACTGAAACTAAATAAAATTACTTCAAAAGATATCTATTTCTACTTTAGCCATATTCTGAATTAAACTATAGCGTGAGGATGGACAATAAATTATCCTAAAATCGCATTACAAAGGTATCCGTGTGACGACTGCTGTATCACATTTAGGCTTAGGTCGTTATGCCTTATTTTATAACTATACTACATAAGAAAAATAATTTGAAACTTTAACAACATAAATTCAAATAAATTGTTCATTTAACAACAATAAACTCAGTATTTTATTACTCAACAGGGATTTATTTCTTCCAGTTATTAAAGAAACACAGTTTTCTTGGAGTTAGTTCAAGTAAAGTTTACGCCTCTCAATCAATTAAAATCTTGAATATACATGTTTCATTTACTCGACAAAACTTAAAATGAATTTATAATTATTTTACAAAACGAATGCAGATTCTATTCCTTGCAGAACGAACCATTTCCGCTATTCAAGAGCAAAGAAGGAGTTTATTTATTCACGAAAGTTTTTCAGGAAAATTCATTTAAATCAATTTATTAATACAGGATATTATTAATTGCGTTTAGTTTTCCTTATATATATATATATATATATATATATATATATATATATAACATATATATATATTTCTTTACCGAAATTGCAGTAAAGCTCATATCTTACTATCATTTCTATAGGCCATGGTTTACTTCTTCGAAAAAGGTAGTTCAACTGAATTCTAAAATGTCTACTCAATTTTGAGTTCTGTGACCATAGTGGAGCCGGCGGGGCTTCAGAATGTTTTGTTTGGTAGGCACAGTTTACGGGAATCGTGAATATGCGGGCAGGGGAGTTCTATTCCTGTACTTGTTTAAAATTAAAACGGTGTGTTTGAGGGCATTTTACTCTCACAGCAAATAGGTATAATAAGCTAAACAAAACCGAGAATTTATTGTTGTTTGGTGCATTCTATATTTCACTATAATATTAAGAGCTTTTCTTATTGTCTTAGATAACTTTAATTCTTGTAAATGAATGACCATAAAAAATATATCACTCAGTCACTGTTACTTTTAAATCTATCGACGCAGGCTCACACTATGAAAATTAAAACAAATTTCAATTTAAATACAATATGTTTGATTTTCCATATGAGTCATAAAAATAATGTTGAAAAAATCATATTTAGAGTAAAAATAAATCATATGTCCTAACTCAATTCAGTAATTCAGTTATGTTATAAATATTATTGTTAAATATTAAGTTCAATGAGGGCGCGGAGTAGGAAGGTTCGCAATGAGAAACATTTAGTTTGCTTCAGAGAATAGTTCATAATGTACGGAGACGTACGAAAAAATGTTTGTACATTCCAAACACAATATATAACTACTAGAAATCGATATATTTTTAAGTGTAGACGATAACTCCCCGTTTTATCCTAAACGCTCTGGTGACTGTTGTACAGACATTATTCAGTTATTTCACTCTAAATTTGAAACAGCATTTTATCGAAACTAATATGGTAACTAGCATTTTTTATGCCGACTTTTTTTGCACTTAACTTGCTAATTTAGACATGGTAAATAATTCTTTATAGAACTAACTGTCATAGATCTGACAGCACTTTAAATTTGTATTAGACGATTTACATTCCTTATAAGGCCTTTATTTATAAATGGCTAGAAAGCCATAAACATATCCTGTTTGTAGAATTTCACAAACACAAAAATAAAACAAAAATACTAATATAATAATGATAGAAGTATTTCTAAACTATTAAATATAAATATTCCTCCCTTCTGAATTAATTTAAAGTAATCTTCTTTATTTTTAAAAAACGTAGACTATAAGGGAAAAGGTACATCAGGATTTTATATATTTACATGAAAATATTATAAAACATAAATGCACTAAAAATGTATAAAAATAATTATTAATTTAAATTAACTGTACCTTACAATAAAAATATTGAAAAGAACCCCAATACCACAAAAATAATCAAAAATAACAAATAAAACAAGTTACTTAAGATTAAACCCTTATGTACATTTCGATGACCATGTCATCATCATCAGAGGGTCTTGTTACAAAACACAATCTAGCACACAAGAAGTTACAAACTAGAATGATGATTTTTGATTATTTTTGTGGTATTGGGGTTCTTTTCAATATTTTTATTGTAATATATTGTACCACTGTGCTCTTGATATTGTGTAACTGTACCTATTTAATAACTTTCCAAACTCTTTATACCTTTCTTTCTGCTTCACCCAAAGTCTTCTAGATTCTATGTTGTAATTGCCTCGCCTACTTCATCTGTCCAGCATCAATTTGGTTCCCGTCCACCATCTTTCCTGTGATGATTTTAGATAAGCTTAAAAACACCCCAACCCTTCGAGCTGAATAAAGTGGTTCAGTCATGACTCTATAGTATCTTCTTATGGTTTTATAGAGAGTAAATTGTTCAACCCCTAATCATAGTTTAAACTTGTATTGATTTGACCATGAATTTCACCTTGTACTTATAAGGTAGTGCATTATAACTAAGTAATCAACTCTTGATTTTGCAGTCTCTTTTGTTCGTCAGACACTGACGAAGATCGCCACTGTTTTCGAAGAAGTTTTCGAAAACGTTTTATCTCAGTAAGTTTTACAAATTACAAAACTTAAAGTTCGGAGTCATAAACTAATGTAAAAGTGATTAATTAAGTAATTAAAGTATAACAGGAAGAGAATGGAGTGTTGAAACTTGAACAAATTTCTAAGACTTGAATTACATTATGTGAGAAGTTGGACTTGACTTTTCCGATGATCTTCGTCCTTTAGTTTCTCTGTAACTGCAGGAAAGTTTCAGGTAACTTTGTCTTTGTAAAAGTTGCATTACGTAACCTCCTTTCGTGAACTTAAAAATTAAAACAAAAGGTGACCGTTTATTTCAATCCCTTTTTATTGTTTTATGAAACACATTGTAGCCTTATGTAACTTATGTGTAACACATTGTAACTTATGCTTTAAAAGTTAACAATTACTCACAGAAATTGAGTCTTTGTAAGCCTAATCGGTAATATATAACGTTATATTACATCTAATCCAATATCTATTGTTACATTTTTGTTTTGGCAGTTGACAGTGTGTACGAATGTCTTGAGAATATCAATAAGTTACTATCATCGATTTAAGTACTTTTATCGTTCGAGCATCAACTTTTATAGATAAATATTCATACTGATGAAATATGTTTGGAATTATAAGCAATTAATTAACAAACACACACACACATACATACACACACACACACACACACACACAGATACACACACACACACACACACACACACACACACACAAACACACACACACACACACACACACACACACACACACACACACATACACACACAGACACTCACTCACACACACACACACACACACACACACACACACACACACACACACACACACACACACACACACACACACACTCACACACACACACACACACACACACACACACACACACACACACACACACACACACACACACACACACACACACACACACACACACACACACACACACAAACACACACACACACACACACACACATATATATATATATATATATATATATATATATAATCATTTAATTGTATCATTTGGGCAGATATTTTCATATATATACATATACATATATATACATATCCCGGATCGATAAGGGATGCTTACTAGTGTACTCAATAACTTCTCAAAATCGAATGCCCACCTGAGTAATGGGGTAGTATTGCTTAAATGACAAGGGGCCAATATACATGTATATATTGTATGCATATTTATAAATGTATATTTAATGAATTAATAATGGCTTACCCATTAATTAACCTATTATAAATAAATAATATAGTACTCTAAAATAACTATTGTATTTCAAATTTGGATGGAATAGTTTTATAACTGACATGAAGTAGGGTTGTTAAACTAGTGATAACAATAAATGACAAAACATTGTTTAAGTTTATAAGAATAACCCTTTCAAGAATTTTAAAATACATTTTGAATCGAAAAGATTTAAGTTCCTTCAACTTATAACGTCTTTTATTGGGTCCAATTTGCGAAACAAGAAAGGAAGGGTTTTGTTACAGTTTGTAAATGTTTGAAGATATAAAACATTTGCGCTACATTGTTTTACAAGTATTTATAACTTGATGATAAGAAAATCTAATGTAATACTTCATCTTGTTTGTAGTTAGTTTTTAAGATAGCAAAATAAATTTTAGTAAACTGTTATAAACTTTACCTTTTGCAATTTAAAGTTTATTGAAATTGTCTATGAATTTAACTTTTTGTAATTAAATATCAAACATTTATTTAAATACCATAATTAATATATAAAGTACTATATACACATCTCTCTAAAATCCTTCACATCTTCACTACTGGGTCCTTCAGTAATCCGGCTATTTTCAGGATTTACGACGGTATACGACCCGGATACAATCTAAACACTAGAAAAAATGTAATTAGGTTAAATCTTTCATAAAAACCAAAGACAGTTTGTAAAAGTGGAAGAGTAACTTATTAAACAATTTGTTAAAGTAAACAATAAAATAAAAGTAATGGAACAGGTTATATACAAAACATAACAACGTAAACGTCAGTTGACAACTATTTTATTGGTCCAAGTCACTTTCAAAACTTTTTTTTCTACCCAACTTTCTAAATGTATTCATAGCCACTGATTTATCAGCCTACTTACCAATTTTGCTTGTTTTTATCTTTTTTCCTTCGTTGATAAAAAGCTCTTATCTTCTATCTTAATGAATTGGGTGATTCATAATAAATCAAGATACATAAATCGTTGTTGCATGACTAGTAGTATCAAAATAAACCACACTCGTGTAAACTAAATTATTTTTTTGTAACTTCACGAGTGTTTTCAACACTCTTATTAACACATCGACAAGGCCACCTACTTTATAAAAGTAACACAGCAATATATAACACACATATACAATGTCAGCGCCGGAGACGATGAATGGGTGTGTATTTGTTCCGAGAACCTAACAGGCTTCATTGTTACGCCAGAGCTAATACATTGATTTACCTTAACCAAGGAACTGATATATGCAAATTACAGTAACATACGTTCAGCAGGTACCAAACTATGCAACGGAGAATAAATCAAAGGTTTATCATCCAATAAGTACAAAAGTTAGTCATATTTTACTACTCATATTTGTTCTGTGGATAATCTCTCAGTAACCCGGCTTTACTCGTGCTGGGACTTGACTTATTCCTTTAATATTTTGTCCAATATCTTGAAGACTACTGACGAACCACTGTAATTACAGGATGGGTTTGTTTTGATTATCATTACACATAAAAAAATGTATTAAAGAAATAACAAAGTAACGTAATTTGTTAGTTTTTCAAATGCGTATTGTCGGGAACAAGTTTTTATTATCTCCTGTGTTTCTGAAAGCTTTCTATAGGAGAAGAAACTTTATATCTATAAAATATGATTTAAGGTTCGGGTCAATAAACAGTAACTACAGTATAAAGCTGTTTAAAATTTATTGTTCCAGTATTAAATTAAGAGATAGTTTAAAATTGGATTGTATAAAATCTAAAAATATAAAAAAGGATAAAGATATTAGGACCCTAATATTCAAATTTTGTATAATTCGTAGTGAAATGATAATAGTAATTGTAAAACTGACATGACGTTTTGATAAGGACAAACTTGACTCTAGAAATAAACTGGATAGCCATTAGTAAAACCATAAAGGAAGGTTATGTAAAAATAATATTTCCTTATCTCATACGTTCAGATATAGAAAATCCTGTTACTTTTATTGAGGTGATTCATTTAAAATCATAAAGTTTTTTTTTATTTCAGCCAAAGCAGAGTAATACTAAAAGCAGAAAAGCCAAGAAATAATTAAAGTTAATTTTGTTAAAGTTTATACACCCTACAGACAGGTTTTGGATTTTAATAAAATATTTTTATTTATGAAAAAATAGCCATACAACTAAAATATTCTTTGTAGCATTTATTGGTGTACATATTTTTTCTCATCAGTAGGCCTATAAATATTTATAAAATAACTAGCAGTTTTATACCTTAAAAATCTCAATTTATTATTTCCTAAATGTTTGTCTATACATTTTATGTAGCTGTACTCTCAAAAATCTAACCTACTAGAACAAACTGGTTGGACATAAGACGATAAAGCGATATATCCCCAATTCATTTCTAATGCATTTAGAAGTAATGTGCAAATAATGCACGAATTCTGTGAGAAAAGCGCACAACAACGAATAAAGACAAAAAAAGGAAAAATGTGAGATTAGCAAACCAGAGAAAATGTGTAAACAGCAAATCAGCAAAAAGTTATAACAACAAAACAGAAAAAATGTAAGAGGAGCAAAACATAAAATATGAGTAGAGCAAAGAAAGTGTGAGAAGACCAAAAAAAAATGTCAGACATCCAAAACGGCAAAAAACACGTTTAATACAAGCAGAAACAATGTATGTGGGGTAAAATAATAGAAACTAAACATTGGTAAGACATGTTAAAGTCTGTCATACAATCTACAGTAAAATACCAACATTTGTTCTTGTAAAAGATGAGTTCATAAAGCCCTACACATTTTTAATTGTATCTAGTAACACGTAATCTTCTTTTTGAAGAAATACTGGGTTTATTAGTAATTGGAATTATGAGATTTTCGTAAAATAATATGAAGGTTGGTGCGGTACATTTTAAAATTTCTGAAACTTTTCAAACTATTCAATAAAAATAATAATGAGGAGAAGCAAAGAGTTTGTATTGTCTTTATGGATTGTTGGTTTTATGTTCAAATTAGTTTCCTTCAGGACGTTTGATGTAACAGAGAGAGAGGAGCTTTTGGGGCTAAAATTTCATTCCTTTACTTCGTTCTTGAAATGTCCTGCAAATAAAAGCGTGTTATAAATATAAGAAATGAAACTGTGAACATAGAGTACAGCACTGAGGCTTAAATGGGAGACTCATTTTATTTCGTGCAATTGCGATGACAACTATATCTCGCTGTGTTACTCTTACCGATTTAATCATTGAACAGTATAAATTTCCAGTTCAGTATGAAAACAGAAATTCTCTATTAATAGGAGAACTAATATTGCTATACACCAGTCAATATTCAATTAATGTTTTTGCCCCTTTCCAGAGGCAACACAAAGAACTTCGTTAATTTAAAATTTGAAGGTTTACTTTAAGCCATTAATATAGTGAAACCGAACTTTTCTAGGAATAAAATCTATGTTAAAATTCAGATTATCATTAGAGAGTATTTTTTAAGAATATATAAACGGGTCGATCAGTAATATCTAAAAAAAAAGATCTAAAAACTTATAGCTTTTACAAAGTTTTTACTTATACGTCGTGTTTACACTTTTATGTCCATTATCGATAAACTTTTGAAAAATAAACTACTTTAGATTTTATTGTACACTTGGATTCCATTGTGTTATTACATATTACCGTAGAGTGTTAATTGTAAACTATCATTTTACAACCAATTGTAAGAACTGTTGCAAGAAACCTTTTTTACGGTATTAATAAAAGACATTTTAAAGCGAAATATATAATTTGAATATTTTCTATAATATTGCTAAATACATTAATTAAGTGTTTTAGTTTTAAAACATATATGTTTTGTAGTTAAAACCAAGCCGCTAGTATGTCTATAATCAGCTAGGAAAGGAATATGTATGTAGAGATGACCAAGTAAAGCCATAAAACAACGTCACTTTTAGACATGTTTTATTACAAACGACACCGTCAATATAGAATGAACATTTTGAAAAATAAAACAATTAAAAATCTCAAATTTGTGAACGCTTTTATACACGAAATCAATCTTTTAACATTTTTTGTTTATTTTATTTTTGTAGTACCTTAAATCCATTGAAATCTAATGGGAAAATAAACAATTTTCTTGTATCAAACATAATGAAATTACGAAAAATGATTAGTTAGAACAAAATGTATTAAAAAAATAAGACAAATTAGTAAAAACCGTAAAATAATGTTATAAATAAAAGTGATATCTCTTCCCATAACAGATAATGAAAAACTGTGTTGAAACATACAATAGGAACAAACCATTATACACAAATAATAATATAGTAATAATTAATTAGAATAACTGGAGTATAACAGAGTAATTTAGCTTGAAGCCAACGTTCAGCCAGGACTTAAAATCCTGTTCTATGTGTAAGTCTTTTAAACTTTATCCGAGGGAATTTCCAGGTAAATAACGGATTCATCTTACATCCTGCACACATCTACCGCCACCTCTTTACAGCGAGGAAGACAAAAGTCTTTTACTTTCTAAGTTTCTAGCTTTTTTGAATTATCGACTGCCTCTTAGTTATTTTCTGGATTGTGACATTTATGTACTTGAAAAACTTATAACAAAACCAAACTAATACAATTGAATACTATAAAGTATTGGACTGTTTTGTAAAAATCATTAAAAACGTAACGAATGCAATTAGTACCCTATAATCATTATGTGACTTGCGATTATATCGATTCGTAATATAAAAAACTATTTATATATTAGTACCTTCTTTGTATTAAGTCTATAAACAGCTAACATTACATATATTATAATTATGTTGAATAAATGTAATATATTTATGTAAATATATATATTTATATAATACATTATTTCTCCTATGGGCTGCATGACCTCGACGTGGTGGAGAGGCTTAATACGCGCGTGGGGGACAGATGGAGCGGAGCTCTACGTGTGTGTCTCCATATAAACGGGAAGTACAGGGAAATGCGTAAGTGCATAAAGGCGCCTCAAAAAAAGAGGTCAGTCCTAGCACTTGAAGGGTTGTTAACTGCTCGGCTCTCGTCCTGCCCTTCCCTCGCGGCTGCAACCAAAAAGCACCCCCTCCAGGTTGGTGGTCGAGATGGGTACATACACCATCCCGATGGGTATGGTCCCCGATCGGGATGGGTACATACACACGATCTGAAGGTGTTATGCGATCCGTGTGGATGTAGATTCGTGGCCCTCAGAGTAAGGAGGGTCTTTAAAGTAGCCTCACTGGCACCTGGCGCCAGCCCTGAGTACTTACGTCGCCTTACCACCGTAAGCGAGGCTCTGCGGAGGCGGTCCTTTCTTTCCCCAGCCGAACGGGGGAATACACATGGCAGACAAAAACGAAATAAATTCAACTGGTCAGCTCTTAGAACCTACCGTCAAATCTGTCACTTGGCCCCCGTAGAGACAGATGGAAAACCATTTGCGAGGGCAACAGGAGGAATGAGTGGTGCACAAAGGAGGAAAGCTCTCTGGCATGCCTACCAGGAGGAAGCAAAGAAGACGGTGGCGGAGGGCAGAGAACCACCACTAACCCCTTTGAGGAGACACCGGTCCAGGATACTGAAGGGTTTGACGAAGGCTGGGGCTAGAACCCGGCCTGTCGTGACGGAAGCCAGTGGATTCGGTAGGACATTAATACGACAAGAGAAAGAGAGGAAAAGGAAGGATAGAAGTACTTCTGATCCTACTCCAGACCAAGAGGAATAGACAAGGATCTAGGCCTGTTGGGTCGGGAGGGCCGTCTTTCTTGTTGATCTCCCCCAACATAACGAGGGTACTAGTAACCTTTGGTGGTAGTGTAGGCGTGAGGATGGAGATGGTGGCGTTCGACCATCTTAAGGGCACCATCATGGACCGAATTTCGGACATTCCCAGTGGAGATTTTGTTTCGCGGTTCAGGGACACATACTTAAGGGATGGAGTCGCAGCATTTATTTGTGCTGAGGAATCGGCAAAATGGCTGAGAGAAGTGGTCCTCAGTTAAGCTCGAGGACGGGACTCAGGTAAGGCTAGTCTTGCCTGATGAACTGATAACAAGTGTGAAAGTGACGGTGCTCGTACCACCACCAAAAAGGGAGGCCATTCATTTGGTTAAACTCATGGGAATGCAGACCCCAGAAATTGACACTTGGAAGTGGAAGATCCTACAGTGCATTGCAGGACCTGCAAGCCTCCTCTGCCTAGGATTGGATGAGGAATCAGCCAGACAATTAAAGGCAAGAGATGGGAAAGCCTTCCTGGCTACTGCAGAGGTCACTTTTAAGTTGAACTCTAAGGACCCGGAAGAGAAGGGCGAGAGAGGGAGAATCAGGAGAAGGCGTCCGGGTCAGTTGGATATGGCTGACCCTCAAGCAATGATCCTGCAAATTAACTTATACCTCAGTAAAAGCGCCTCGGTGGTCCTAACCAGGTGCCTAAATGCGAGGCACACATTGCCAGCGCTTGCGCTTGTGTAAGAACCGTGGTCAGGAAAAGTATAAGGGGTCTGGCTGCAGCTGGGTTCACCTACGAAAATGGGGAACTTGAGGGGCACAGGGCAATTTTACAATTGCAGAGCTTTTAACAATTTATTAATATTTTCAATTTACTCTTTTAAAACTCTATCGCGTTGAAAAAAAAATTAATTTAAATTGGCAACACGATATAATTTTTTTAACGTATACTTTCAATTGACGCATTTAATAAGTAGACATTGCACAAAGAAAAGGTTACGTTAAGTGCATTACGGAAGTCACCCATTTTTCGAAAATTTAAAATAATTTTATCCTCATTCAGTTCCCCACTGAATTCTAATGACTTAATATTTATTAGAGTTCTGTATCTCCATTGCCTTCCTTCATATAGTATATAATAGAATTCAGTGGTTTACTTTTGTAAGATATTTAACTTTAAGGAAATATAAAGAAAATATTTCCTTGAACGTCGAAACATTTAAGTAGGCCTAATATTTTACACAAATTAAAACATTTTTAGAAGTAAAGATAATGGTAACGGTGGAATTTAGTATAATAAAACACTACGTAATTTTTGTAGTCTTCTAAATCTTGCACGAGATTACATACTGTGATGCATATCTCCATAAATAAAACATTAATCGTACCGATTCTAGAATCTGTTATTTTATTCCTAAGCAATATGTTTTTTGTACATTTAAAGAAATTCACATATTGGACTGATTTATGAGGCAAATGCAAGTAATTTAATATATTACATAATCATTCCTTAAACTAGCACCTCATATTTTATCCCATTAGATGATATTTTCTTCCTAAATTCGTTCCAATTTCACCACCAAGGAATTTATGTTTTTCTTAATTTGCCTATTTGGCCATTCAAAGATAATTTTCAATGTTTACTGTATTTATTTGTTTGTATAGAATTAAATTCTTAGAATTCATTACATCTCAATTTTGATACTCACATTGTTACACTCCTAGTGTTTAAAAAAACCTTAAAATATTTAGGTTCCTTATTAAGACAAATAATTTCTTAGCGGAGCGCTTCAAAAGATTATATCAATTGTTGAGTCATCATGACTAAGCACTTAAAAAATATTTCAACTCCCTAATCACCAAAATCGGTTTATACTCCTCCCTCACCTTTAAAAACCTACCGTCTCCCCTTTTTAATTATAAACGGTATTATGCCTTGGCTTTTACACTGATAAACGTGTTTATATCCGTTTTTGTTATATTCGTTTTCATTATAAACGTTTTTGATTGATTAATGTTTATATCTCTAAACATTAAGGCAAAGAAACACTTGCTGTGACGAAGGAGACTTCCCTGCCTCCCGTCACTCTTCGCAGCAATGAAATTACAACTCATTAAAACTAGGTCCCGAGTTCACCTGTTACATGGATATTACGTTACCGTTAACAGCTGTGCCAGAAATAGTGCTTTCTCCAATCACATAGATCTATTCGGTCATTCAAGTTTCCTGCTTGTTCGTTATTATTGATATTTAAATTACATTCAACACGGCGCCACATTAATAGTGAATCAATCATATATACCAGTTTTGAAAAACGTACCTGATTTGGAATTGTTATGTAAAAAGGTAAATATAAAATCAGATAATTCTTAGGTTAAACAATCAAGTATTGTTTTCCTAAAATTACCCAAGGAAACCTACAAAGAACTCCCCGTGTAATATAAGCACCATAACTTATGCAGGTACATGAGATTTATAGCTTTAGAGTATGTACTCATCACTCTTAGTCAGTTAAAATAAATCTTTAAAAGTAGAAATATTGACACTTTAAGCATATGTGTCAATTTAAGTGATTGTCAGCTTTGAACAAATGTTTTATTTTAAAAAATGAAGAATTTAGTATATAAAGGTTTATAGGCATACCACCACCTTTAAAAGTTTTTACAGTTTTATAAAACTATCTTTAAGTTTGTAGGTTTAATATTTACTCGCAATTTATTGTAAAACACTATTTCTAAATGTTATATTGTAAAAAACATTTTATTGGTAATTATTAATATTATAAAATAAGTAATTAAACGGATTTACAATAAGATCTAAATAACGTCTAAATAACAAGGCAAGGATAAATAATTGAAATAGCTTGTAGTATTTAGAGATTTGTTTCGCTCTAAACTATTTATGTTTTTTTATCTAAATATATTTTTATAGACATAAGAAAATCATATTTGTATCCAATCAGAATTTACAGAAATACATCCGTTAAATGTGACGCAATCCCTCTCCTTTTTTCAATAGATATTGCTATTACATTACGTTTATTGCACCTTTACCTACAAATATCCTAGCCGTACGTAGTTATCAGAGTTTTACACTGTGTATCATTTTCCTCCTTAAAAACATTTAGGACTAAATTCATTTATTTATTTTATAAATTTATTTTAGTAATTTATTTAAGACTTTAAAGAAATTATTTTAGAAATTTGTTCAGCCTTTATCCTTTACAAAACACACTGTTATGAACAGCTTGGTAACTGTTTGCACCATAAAACGTTTTTAGAATATAGATCACTCGATGAGATTTAAACTCTGGTTTAATGTTTAGCAAACAAGAATTACTACCACACGAGAATCGCTAATACATTCCAATTTTAATGTGAAAAAAATCCATAGCCAAAATTGTAATTGCAGGTTTTCTATCAAGGAAAAATCTCATTTTATTGTATTTGTTCTTGTCATGTGTAACTTTTACACCATCCTCAGTAATTAATTTATTTTAAAATACAAACTACATTTCTCAATATAGTTGAATATAAATCGGAAAAATATTGTATTCACCACTTTCGGTAGGAATAACAACAACATGAGGATATGTCACTTTATGTATTTTGTAGTTTTATAGTTGTATTTTATAATGCATTAAAAACGTATTTCGTTTAGATTATAACAGCATTCGTGAGCTATACTTATGACGGTACTACTTTACTCGTTATGGGGTAAAAACCTGACTGCAAGGAATAAAATCCCTTAACATAAGGGATGACGAGGGTCTCAGTTTTAAACTTTAAATACGTAATTATCTACATTTAGTTTGCTATCATTGGTCAATACAATAAAGTGTAGAATATAACGAACTTGAGTGAATCATGAACGGTACAATGAACGAATTTTGTCCTTCCCTCCCCTTTTTATCGTCTACCGGGCAATGTGTAACAAAGTATGAAACACAGGATTTTATTTAATCTAACAATGGAAAAAAACAAGTGATACTTTTGTGGAAATAGGAAATGCGGAAACGAAACATTTTTGCCTTACAAACGTAAAAACGTGAGAGAAAATAAATATAAAACTATACAATATATTATAAATGTTATAACAAACACTGTTAGAAATACAATTTTGTAGCTTTACCGTAGAGTATTCACTTTTTGTTTACAACTTTTTATTTACACTGACATTGTAATTTATAAGGAATCAGTGATAGGCTATTCACAGACGTTCATGATCTTGTCAAATTTACTACTGCTGAGAGCTTCATCTGAGTTTTTTTGTCTAAATACTTTCTGAGGATGGTTACTTGGTAACTGAAATGTACATAAGAATAAAATAAAATACGTTATGGGGTTAGAGGTTTTTATGTATTAATTATTAAATTCAACCACAGTATATTTCTAATAAAAAGTGTTATAAATATAGGTAGAATAATTCACTAGCCTGAGTAATTCATTCATAAAATAGTAAAAATTGCTTTTGAAACTTTTATAGTAAATGGAAGAGTGTATAAAGGGGTATAAATGTATTTATGAGTAATTGTACTTGTTAAACTATAAGTAGATAGCTGATTTTTAAAAGAGAACTACTTTGATGCTCATAGAAGGAAATATACGAGTTATTAAAAAAGTCCTTTATCTGCTTAATTGTCATAAAGTTACTGGTTTCATGATGAATTGTTCTTTTCATAGTCTTGATAAAGCAAATATAATGTAACGAACATAAACGTATAAAAGAGAAAATTAAGCTCTGACATAAATAGCAATATATGAAACGCCAATGGGAACACAGTGACAAGCTGTCACGTGACAGCTCGATTAACCGGGACAGACCAAACGAGCTCAAGGTTTTGAATAGATATGTAAAAGTGGCTGTATCGTTAGGGTTGAGAGGATGTACTCACCAATTCAAGTATTCAGCAAGTACAGAGGGGTTAAAGTAATCAGCAATGAGAGCCTGTCTACCCAGCAAAGTACTCAGGAATTTATGCTGAGTGGTTAAAATGCTCAGCAATGACCGCTTGTCTATTTAACAAGTAATAAAATTATTTTACAAGTCAACGCCTACTGTGGACAACAAACATTTATTTAATTTAGTTACTTTTAATTTTATAATTACAAATTATATAAATATGTATATACATATGATAGAATCACATTATTAAGTGGATAAATAGAAAGCGAATTTCCTTGCAATTTACCATTTTCCGCTCTATAGGGTATATGGTGTTATACTATTATCTTTGTTTGCTACTAATAAACCGCTTCCTTTTATTTATCGTTTCTAATATATGAAGCTGGTGGTGGTTTATGAGTTCTCTTTCTATCCATCTCTTGTAACGGTTCATTATTAAAGGAACCTTTCTCTTTAAATTTCATATACATTGAAATTATCGATAAATACAGGTGGTTCAACTAAATTTTAAATCTTTAATTAGTTGAATTTTAACTATGGAAAGTTGGCTCAATGCTAAAGTACTACAATGCAAACATTTAGACATTCATTTCTAAACGGATCGAGACCTCACTTTTATAAATTTATTTAATGAATAAGTATTTTTAAACTGTTAACATCAAATTTCAGCCACTATAGGTTTAAAAACATGTATTTAAATTTGATTGTGTGAATAAAAACGTATTTAATTAACGATTGCAAATTTTTACAAGATATTTAAATTATCGATTTTGTATAAAAATAATTATATTGTTTTGTAATAAGTTTACGTCTGTAGTTATTAATCAAGGAGGTTTAATAACGATTTGTTATATAAAACACCTTGATCATGAAATAGATATTAATATGTATGGTCAATGCTTCTATATCACTATGGGTTCAGTCATTAAATACAATACAAAATTCAATCGAAAATCCGATTTAGAAATTAATTTGAAACCAAATTCAAGATATTTTAACGTACCACATTAAATCAACACGTATTAAAATATTGCATGGACAGTCGATAACATGTAATTATAAAATACAGAAATTTAAATTCTTGCTAAGGTAATATGTTCCATTTTGTTTTTAATTTAATTTAAAATTTTGTTAATGTGGTAAATGTTGTGAAATTATAAAAAATTGGGGTTTTTTATAATTATTTAATAATGTCAGGCCTTGTCAATAAAATACCATAGTGATATTATAATGCTAGGCATATGTATCAAGGTCTATTTGGTAATAATCTAAAGTATAATGTTTACATTTGGTCGTCATGGATCCTATTTGATTATATTCTCGGCATATAGAATCATCAGCGAGAGTTAGTATGGAACTTTAAAATTAATTGTTAAACATCATAAAAATACACAACTGCTAAATGATGTTGTAACATAATTTAATGCAGTAAAATAACATTAATATTACAGCAGCATTCAGATAGTAAATCTGTATAGTTATTTGAGGAGGAAAGTATTAATAAAATTGTTAATTGTATTATTATAATAAATTTGTACAGAAAGGTTGGTTGTGGCTCCTCAAGCCATTACTCTACTCAAGGGATGATTAAGTCAGTTGTTCGAGATGAGCGAGACGGAAAGCGAAGAAGGCCCTTGTTTTCACCATGGCAACGCTAAGCGTTCATGGTCTTCCGGCAGCCTTCGTAGTGGCACCCGTTACGAGATGTAGCGATTCAAAGAAATTTTTTATTTTAAATTTATAAGTTTTTATCCTTTTTAAGTATGAGGTATCATAAGAAGAGGTTTCTTTTTCTTTTAATTATGCTTTGGTCCATAGATTATTCAATTATTAACTTCTTAACAATAAGCGCGAAACTACCCAAATGGAAGATTGGCAAGCTGCATTCAGGAACCACGCTACCACATACGTTATTATCAGCTAAGTGATCAACTATTAATACAATGTTTGCTGTCAAAATTCAATTAAATAATTGTCTAAATCAACCTAGGGCCGGTAATATAGTGCAAGTTTTGAAATTTCAAGTCGATGTGAAAGTTATAGTTAAATCCACATAATGTAATTAATTGCAATTTTCAACACCCAAGCAGAATCAATATCGTTATTTTATAATCGATTTGTAATGCATTTAATTAATGAAGCAATCTTGTTGTGGATATCTCATATCTATACCACTTGTTCTAAAAGAATAAGGATAATTATTAGTTATTTTTACAAGTTATATGTTTCAAAAATGAGAGTAACGGTTTGTATGAATTTCATTAAATGTATTTCTTTGTATGTGAACTCACATCATGCTAAATAAAATTTTGAAAAACTCAATTACTCAAAACTAAATAAGTACCTTTTATTGAACGTTCCACTCATAAAATTCAAACTTACAATTTTAACTTTGCAGGTCAACTCTTGACTATGTAACATTGTTACTGCAATAATTCAACATCTAACATATTAAAACTAAATAATAATATTTTTTAAGTTTTACAATGTGACTAGGAATAAACCTAATTGTATGACTTTCCTACAAATTATTTTTTTTTAGTTTAGTAATAATAAACTACAAATATATTTTGGGAAATGGTGCAATATAAATTCCAACCTTATTATTAATTTTGTATATTATATTTTAAAAAGTAAACGCACTAAATAGGTATTGTAGAGCAAAAGATAATATTTATTTTTACCTAACTTATTAATATTGTTCATGTCTTCATACAAATATTCTATTATTTTTATATAAATATATCTTAAATTCAGCAGAAGGCTATTTACTTCACAGTTTAATAAAATTTAAACAAGGGGTATTTATAAATAATATTCGAGCTGGCTTGTAAGTGAAAGTTATAATTAAAGAATGAAAATATGGTACAACTCACAAATATAACAATTTTTATTTCATACACGTTTCAACGACTAATTTGTCGTCATCCTTAGTGAAGATACACAAATCAAATTAACTAAAAAAAAAATTAAACATAACCTATAAAGTTTTACCCGTTAAAAATTTATAGGTTATGTTTAATATTTTTTTTAGTTAATTTGATTTGTGTATCTTTACTGAGGATGACGACAAATTAGTCGTTGAAACGCGTATGAAATAATAATTTTTATATTTGTGAGTTTTACCATATTTTTATTCTTTAATTGTAAGGGGTATTTTGCTATATTTTTCTTCTTTAAGTGCCACATTTTTATTAAATATATTTAAATACTTACAGGAAATATCTAGTTCTTATCAACAGATTTGAGACTATTCAAGTGTTCTCTCGTTATATATCAATTTATTTTAAAATGCCTTTTTAAAATTTACTCTACTTATAACTTAATATTATCAAACAAGAAAATTACAAGAAGAATATTAATCTAGTCGTCTTTAAATTGTATAAATCTCTAATTGCCATGCCCCAGATCTGTAAGAAGAATATCTGAGCTGTTCAATATCAATTAGAGGGTAAGTTAGTCGTACAAAATTAGCAGAAAACATGTGAATAATATGTTAGTAAATAATGTAATCCGTATTGGGATATAAAACTATATCTGGTGATGCAGATAATATATAGGAACAGTGAAGACAAATTTAAACTGGCGGCCTAATAATTTAAACATTTAACAAGGAGAAAAATAGTATTAAATGCACACAAACAAATATTTTTGAATGCAATGTTTTTTCTTATGAAACAGGGCTCTACATTACAACATAGGTACAAAATGTATTAAATAGATTTAATTTGAGAATAAGATATTTAATAAATTAGGTAAATAGGTGAAAACGTTAATCACGGCTTCCTTGAACCAGAAAAGTTACAAACTATTTACTATTAATAATACTCTACATAATAACTAGAAACAAATTTACAAACTGTGCAATTGTCAGAAAGAAATGTGCAGCGTTCATAAGAATATAACAAAATAAGACTACTTTACATATAAAGTTTTGCACCACATAATTCATATCTATAATTGTTTATATATGAATCCCATTATTTTATTTTTAAGTAAACTATAAACCACAAGTAAATAAATAATATAAAAACATTAAACAATAATTAAAAATGGTTTGTTGCAAGCGTCTTCAAGGTTATATCGTCTGTCTTCCGCGATACCCGCTGAGGCTAGATATATGCTGGATCAAGGATTATAGGCCTATAGATGTATGTGTGTTGGTCTGTTCATAATCACTTATCCAGGTCTTGCTGCTATTGGAACGGGTTCGTCCATGTGTTCCGATCACTATTTGTAAACTAAAACCTTTTTATAATACTTATTTTAATTTTTGTTTAATTTTCTGATTTTATATATTGCATAAATTGATTCTGCATTTTTAAAATTAATTTTATTATTTGTAACCAACATTTAAATATTTTTTATATAACTAAGGATTTTCTTTTACTCTAGCAGAATATTCTTTTCATTGCCTTTTCTATTTCCTTGTCTATCGTCTATGATGTGTGAAGCAAAGTTTTTTAAAACACAACGGGTTATTTTAACATGAAATATGTTATGCAATATTTAAATGACGTATTAGTTCTTATCATAGTAATTGTTTTAATCTTATTTGACGACTTTGTTGAATAAATGGTTCAACCCTTAGTGCTTGGACAATTACACCCCCATATATCCTTATAAATTAACTTTCATAAGGGTGTATTATCTGCTTTGTATTTCGAGTAAACAAATTCTAGTTTCGGATACATTAAACAAAGCAAACGCAGTCTGCCCATGTGAACTTTATTTGCTTATACGCTTTGTGAGTGATAAGCAAAGTTTGTATAAGGTGTATGAGGGTAATCTACTGGAGCACAGTGTTCGAGAGTGTTGCTACTTTGTTTATTGTAAATGTTACAAATATACGAAAAGTAATTAACGGAAAGTATAGCAATACTTTTTTTCTTAATTAGACATGTGTTCATTAGTTTAGGAAAAATAAATCTACATTTACAGTACCCCTAATAACAAATAGTAACCTAATCATAAATATAAATGGTATATTTAAAGTTAAATGAATTTTTAATAATTGGTCTTACGTTAAACAATTGAATTAGGTAAATAATGTTTTAAATTGCTAAAAAGTTATATAATATTTTTATTGCTCTTAAAGTGAAGATTTTAATTTGTCACGTTTTGCGCAACAGGCATTGTTCTACTTTTGGTAATAGTTTAAATTTGCATCTGAGGATGGTTAAATTGTAATCGAAACGGAAAAGGTTCTTGAAAATATTATTTTTTCCTAGCGAAAAACCAACTCAGGTTATTACCGCCAATTAAATGTTCGTGTAGAATACTAATATTAAAATGGAATTAACAATCATAATAATAAACAAACAAATCATTCGATTATATAAATTCTATTATAAATCAGTAAGTTTATAGTTTGATATATTTATTGGGAACTAATCTATACTACTATATACAAATCTAATGGTGTCTGTATGTGTGTGTGTTACTCAATCACAAAAAAAATACTGGCCCCATTGAGCAGAAATTTGGTATTTATTTCTCGCTCACACGTGTTCGATATTAACAAAAATATTATACCGGGTGACGAAGAAACTCATGAGAGATACAAAAATAATTATGAAAACTTTCACTCACTTCCCAAAAGCTTACAATTTTGGAAAAATATAATTCCTCCCAAACGTGGTGCTAATAGTGCTGGTAGAAATGCACATTGCCCAACCCCAATATAATGCATATAAAATGAATCAAAAACATTTCCTGAAGCTATATTGACAATTATTGTTTGTTATAGCCACGGAAGGTTAATATTATATACCTAAGATGTATTCAGTTAGGATA
>JBAIZL010000005.1:152576885-152714385 GCA_036971475.1 Prosapia bicincta | reverse complement strand
TAAACCTAAAATATTTGATTTAACTAATTTAGTTTTTGACATTAATAAGTATTTTACTCTAGGAAATATAGTCAAGTATTCTGATTTGTACATCGTAGGTACTGAAAAAAAATTTGTAAATATCATATTCTGTTTCTTATCCACAACAAGAGGTTATCACAGCCAGGATCAGCATCTGGACCATGTTACTATACGGAAACCTACTATCACGTGTCTTCTATCTTGCTTATAGAAGATTCCGGAAGAAAGACCAGGACATCTCTTAACAACCCCCGGAAGTTTTATTTAGGGATGGAGCAGTTATGAAACCTAATTTAGTCTTAAGTGTAATAGACAATGTGTAGCACACGTGTTAGTATAGGACACGTGTATTGTTTAGCTTAGTAATATAAGATAATCAGGTGTTCATAATTCATAGAATAAGTACAGTTAGCATCTCTGTAGACAAAGCTTGGGAGACGGTTTAGACAGTTCGTGTATGCCTAGTCACCTCTGTGAATAAGAGGTCTACCAAGACCTGTCTTTGTAATTACTTTACTTCTAATTATATTAAAAAAGTTGTAATTTTAGAGTCAGAAATAAATTGTGTTTTTTAAAAACCAATCTGCTGTGAGAAATGACGTAATATATATATATATATATATATATATATATATATATATATACACATACTGTCCAAATTAAAGCACCAAAACCTAACCCATCAGCATTAGAGAGTGCATAGTTAACAAATCACCTACTTCAAACTGCTACCCAGTCATTGATGGAATAACTTTTTGGAAACACCTGGTCTTTGAGGTATATATATATATATATATATATATATATATATATATATATATATTGTACTAATATTCAATCTTTATTTGAATACGTTTTTATTCGTCCAAAAAATGCAGTTGATTGGAACCTATACAGGTTTTTAACCTATAGTGGATGACTGTAATAATGTAATACAGTTTTTGCAAATATTTATTGATTAGTTTAAATATTATACAAATAATGTTATTATAATTATCATAATATCAACATGACATATAATTTGATGTTTATATGTCTGAGTATTCATACTAACTTTTAAAATATAGAAATACAGATATTTTGTTTCATAAACTTGAATTTAAATATCATAAAGAAAGCAAAAAGTAAATGAATATAGCGTAATAGCTCAATATAGGTTAGGTTAGTAAAGTGGTATTACTTGAGTAGCCATTCTTCAGCGTTTACACTTTTAGCAAAGAGGTTAAGTAAGTAGGAAATAAGGAAGCATAGTTAATATAAATTAGAGTTGGATTAGTAAAAGGAGAGATTTATTTAAAATGTTAGTTAAATAAAATTTTTAGGATATAAAGTAATTTAAGTATGTACAAAATAATCCAATTGAAAATAAAATTATATAAAATCCCGTACTGTAAAACAAAATTAAAATTACTTTTGAACAATGACATAAAAGTAAAAATTGATATTTTCCAATTAGCCGTTGTTTTTTTTTTATGTGAAGCAATCTCAGTTGAAAGTATTTAAGTAAAAAATAACTTTCAATGAATCCGTGACAATAATAGGAGTCTAAGGTCTTATAGGTGGCTTTCATTGTAAATTCAGGTGCCGGTTCTTCTGAGAGATTTATTTCTTGAGTAACAGGTTTCGAATCAGAGTTTGAACTCGAGAAATAAATCATTACTTTCCTACGGACAAGATGTGGTGCAACATCGAAGAGTAGAAGGTTGAAACTGAGCTGGTCAGAGTTGAGAGTAGTTGGTGGTTCAAGGTAAGGTAAGAGAAGGTCCATAAGAGTACGAGAACCGGTTTTTGAGTGGAAAAATCAAGTCACCTCGTTTCTATTCAGTTGTTTAATTATTTTTACGAACTCTCATACATTTGAACTCCATTACATACATACCTTTTGTATATATATATATATATATATATATATATATATATATATATAATATGCTAGAGTTTTAGCAAATACGATCGAGAGCCCTTTAGATTACACGGAAATACGTTACTGTCCATTAACAAAAATAGTAGTTTTATTGAACATTAATACTATATTTAATAATGCACAATAAAAATGTATAGACGTCTTGTAGGTTTAACTCATTTCCTTTGCATACCGTATTGATATAAACATTTATTGAAAACCTGATTCATTTTCTTTGCATACCTTATTTATATAAACATTCTTGAAAACCTGACTCATTTTTCTTGCATACCGTATGTATATGAACATTTCTTGAAAGCCGGACTTATTTTCTTTGTATACCGTGTTGTATAAACATTTCTCAAAAGGCTAACTCATTTCCTTTGCATCCTGTATAATATAAACAAGGAAATGTAAACAAAACCTGACTCATTCCCTTTGCATACGGCTGTAAACAATTCTTGGAGGCCCGAATTATCATTTTCTTTGAAATAGATAAAGTAGGCACAAAAATAAATAGGTTCAAATTTAACAGAAGCTCGAAAATCGGAACTCGGATTTTCGAAATTCCACTCTCTCTCTCTCTCTCTCTCTCTCTCTCTCTCTCTATATATATATATATATATATATATATATATATATATATATATATTTATATATATATAATGGATATAATATCGGATGGTCTACGTTTTATCAGTCGATCGGTGAGCTTGAAGGACACCAAACGAAAGTTGGATTAAGGAAGAGGCGGAAGCCGAAAGGTGTTGATTTGACTTCGAGGTTACTTTTCATTCTGACTTTACAAGACTGACAGATCTACACCTCCAGGAATACCTTACCTCGGATAAAATGCTCCCCTTGTGTAATTTCGTATTGTATGACATTTAGTCGTCAGACATAGTACATTTCTACTGATTATGTCTTTACCGATAAGAATAACACTGGTTGTGACCCACACACATAGACAATCACACTACACTTTAATTGGGCAAAAACAGGAATCATTTTGTGAACCGCCTTTTAGAAGTAGGTTGTGTCCTCCATTGTTGTCGTGGCAGCATAGTTGTAAAAAAATATCAGTTAGGTTTCTGGTAATATTTTAATAATGTGTAAATTATGATTGTTCCATAAATTAGTTTAATAATTAATATGTAGTTATTAAATGTGAATATATATTTACATACAGTGAAGTATTGAATTATTAATTTCCTACAGATAGTTTGGTGAATGGTTCAATATAATTTCGGTAATTTTAGCTATAATAATATTAGGTTGCAATTACGAAAATAAGTTTAATCCATTACAGGCGTGGACAAGAGTATACATCAAGTGTTTTGCATAGTTAAGGAAGCATTAGGAAATTAGACATCGTAAAGTTGTGTTATTTCTCATTCAGTGCAATAAAGCGGGCAAATGCGAAGCAGGACATGAATTCAAAACAATAAATTCATGGACAAACTTATTTTGAAAAAGGTTAGGCTCCAACATTTTATTCTAGTTTTTAACGTTTTGTCACAGGTATTCTTGATGAAGTCGCCTTTTTTCCATAGTGCATTCACTAAATCAAGAAAATGCAAAATTCTCCAATCTGTATTTCTGTTTCTTTTTTCTCACAGTGTCAGCTCAGTTTTCTTACAAGCGTTTTACGGCATTTTAAAAGCAGAAGATATTCACAGCTTTGTAAAACATTGCGGAATGCTATTTTCTTTCATAAGGATGATTGCCATGGTGCTTACTTATCATTGGTTGAATCAAAAGTGTGACAGACAAATTCAGGAAAAAATTTCAGTTCTTGAAGAGAAATTACACGTTCCCAGATTGTCTTATAAATCAACAGCTATCTTATGCCTTGTTACAGCACTTTGTGTTTCCACATTAATTATAAACATGAATAACTTTCACTTTGCCAGATTTCTAAACATAATATTCATTTACCTATCGGAATTCACAGGCATTGTCCTCTATCAGTTCGTCCTTGTAAATGTATTGATGACAGAGAATTATAAAATTGAGGAAAACAGCCTGGACTTGCTGATAACGCAACATGTTTTACATGACGTCACAATGACTGTACACCAAATAGTTGGGAACTGTAGACACATCTATGAAACATTCAGATTATTCACTAAAAAGGAAAAGTATTTTCAGAGTCTATTTGTGTTTAACATCGCTACCCTAATTTTACTCGATGCATACACAGTATGGGTACGAGACGAAAACAGGGCAATGTACATGGCTTGGATATGTTCTCATGTTGGGATGCTATTGCTGTTTGAAATTGTTCTATTAGATCTGAGCTCTCAGGTAAGTAATAACAAAATCTAGTTGATAATGTACAGTAAGGTACAGACCTTGTAACGATTTGCCCTTGTACCTAGGAATTTATCTTTATTTAATATATTATTCTGCTTATTCGAACAATTAACATTTACTTACCAGGGCTTCTAGTCCTACGTCACAGCTCAGGCAGAAACTGTCTGTCTGCGACGCCCTTCCAAATCTTGAAGATACAACTAGGTTACGTACGCAATAGCTATTGAATGTTTAAAACACAATAAAAATGTATTTTTAATGTGACATGTCAGAATTTAAACAAATTACAAATCAATATGTTAAGAAATCACCCATTAAATTACTGCTAACAAATGTATTATTACAAGTTAAATATCTTTGAAAGTACCGTTTGGTGGTAAGTTAAGTAATAAAATTTAGTTTTTTTTTAATCTAACAATGAAGGAACGATTGGAGGTACCGTTTATGTATTATACAATTGTCATGTCGGTATTTAATTTAGGTAATATTACGATACATTTATCCTTATTACACTAAAACGTACCTTGTCAACCACGTAGCTTGTATCACACTATTATTTTCAATTTACCACAGCACATCATTTTCACATAACTCCACTTACACGAAAAGGTACAAAATTTAATTAAAGAAACTCATCGAAATGCTTCACCTTCTTCCTTACGTACCCCTTATTAAAGTACTGCCGGCCTTAACATATTTAATTCTTGAATGATTGCTGGTTTTTTATAAAATGTCCGAAATATTGGGGTAATCTGCCCTTCACAAGTGTCTCGTCCAAAGACCTGTCTTGCAGTTGGATAGACGCGCGAAGCCAGTCACGCCAGCACCCCCTACTTATATTCGTATTTCATTGGTTCTTGAAGTCATCCCATGTTACGTAACATGGCGTGATCTCCCCCGATTCCCTTAACTGACCACCATCGTACGATATTTTACATGATTTGCCCGCTAGGAGCGCTTTACTCCCTAAGTTACATTACCAAGTGTTCACATAGAAAACAAATTTTTTTTTGTTTAATGTCGGCTCGATCTTATTATTAAATAAAAATTAAAAATATAAATTCTTTTATATGTAATACCCAATTACTTGAGAGTATTACAACCTCTGTTTAGGGTTTGTTTTTCATCATGTTTTTTTCATCACAATCTTTAATATCAATATAATTTCTAATATAAACTTATATTAGAATAAAGCCTATGTGTTGCATAAGTTTTTTACAAGAAGGGCATCTTTTTATCCCTTTACAAGAAAACCACAAAATCCACAAGTAAAATGATTGTCGTATAACGTTTACGTTATGCTACGTTTACGTTTGGCTTTAACCAAACTATGCAAGTGTGTGTTAGGATGATTGTCTAATGCTGAAAATAGAAGCAAGAAGATAATTTTACGTTTCTGAAAACTGTGTTTTCTTAATCTAATATATTAAGAAACTGTCAAAATACCAAGTTTTAAATTTCTCATGAGTAACACATTAAGTTCTATTATTATAATATGATTTTGTATATAGTAAATGATAAATTATTATTTCGCCGCTTGTAAACGTATGCTAGTCAAACAAAGTTAAATGGGTTCGGGCCTTAGCCTTGAGAAACGGAATTACGAATAATATTATCATAAGGTTCCGGTTAATGTAATGAAACTTGAATAAATTGTTTATTCATTCTGTTTATATAATGTAATATAAATATTTATATATATATATATATATATATATATATATAATACATACGGTCATTTATGCAGTGCATAAAATCGCATTTCCGACGTTTCGCTAGAATCTTATCCAGCATTGACGAGGTATTCTATCAAGAGTTAAAGTGGGAATGAAGAGCGCATACAACTCTGCTCCTATATACAGAGAAAAGAAACCCCTTCTATTGACGTAAATCCACACCACCAATTATTTTGCTTATTCCTCTATTAATAGTAGCGGAGTTGTCTCCGTTCTTTATTCGTACTGTTGTTGGGCTCACCTCACCAATACTAGATGAGATTCTAGCGAAAATTTGGAATTGCGATTCTATTCACTTCAAAATGAACGATTTACTCCGGATAGTAACTATTCAAGATATTGGTCCACGTATATACATATATATATATATATATATATATATATATATATATATATATGTGTGTGTGTATATATGTTTGTGTATAATATATGTTTGTGTGTGTGTGTGTGTGTGTGTGTGTGTGTGTGTGTGTGTTTGTTTGTGTGTGTTGCAACGAACCCTCCTAACCCTTTTGTGCCCGCTTCTCTGAGCAACGCTTAACCATCTACCTACTGTTTAGTATCTACTTAAACTCATGTAACGACAGGTCGACCTGCATTAACAATCATCATATACATAAGTCCTACAATATGCTATTAATAACAGGTCATCCAGGTTGGGATGTGCTAAATATGATTCTGCTTAGCTTTACCTTTTTATAGGCTCCTGCATTACACTTAAGCAGCATCTGCCAGTGGTACATACCCCTCGACTTTGATTTAAAAACCAACTATCTTTTGATATACCTCAAATATTTTAAATTAATTTATTCTCAAGAGGAAACTCTCCTGTTGTAACACTAAACTTTTATTTTATTGAATTTATTGTTTTATGAATTTAAATACTCTTAATAGCTAACTTTGCAACTTTTATTTGATTAGTTGTAAAACTTTAGGCTTTTAATTATTTACTAACACAGGATAGAATCAAATAAATTAGGAAAATTTTGTATATTAATTTTAGGGATAAAAGAATACAATAAAATTTAATATAATTTTACACTTATTGATTTCTCTTTTGTTATCATTGGAAATGACCAAGTTTTTGTCGCAACCACTCTAATAAATTTAAATAATTATTCTTTTCGTATTTCTTTTATGACTAAGGTGGTCTAGAGACTTTAAAACGAAATTTGAATAATGTACATGTAAAACTTTTCTTTTTTGGAAAACTGACTTTAAATTTAGATGGAAAGGTTCCTGTAGACGCCATCTGACCCATCGACTGTTTTGCCTAGCTGAAAACCGGCATATTTTCCTTCCGCACTTGTTCAAATTTTATTTTTTCGGACTCCTTCAAAAATCCACCTGTTAACGTTTATATTTCCCTCGTCATATCTTCCCCCTCCAGCCTCTTGGTCATACGACTCTTAATTTCTTAATTACCTTAATTATCGGCACTACACTTCCTGCGTATCAAGTGTATTTCTTAATTACAATTTTTTATTACTGACTATAAAATATTGGCATTTACACTGTAATTATATCCTCTGTTTTAACTTTTATTTAATATAAAAATTTTAACATTTTCTATTTACAACTTACTTTGTGAAATTCAAATTTATAAAAATATTAATTTCTGTAGATTGCAAAGGCAAACTGCCCCTTGCAATGAGTATGGGGTTTGTTAACTAAAAACTTGTGTTGGTTAATAAAGTATAGTCATAATAATGTGGTAATGATGTTTTGATATTTAAAAAAAATGTGGTGTTATTTGTCAAAAACACAAAAATAATACAAATGTACTTGTCACAATGTAATAAATTATGTCCAATATGCTATTTACATTTTGAATGGTTCAAATTCTCTACTTTGTAATATATCTATAATGTTACTTAGCTCTAGTTGAATAGGTTTTGGAAAATAATTAGAATAACAGGTTACCTCAAAATAGAAAAACGTTTAATTAATTAAAACTGTCTTTAGTAATGTTTTTAAATACAATTTGTTTTTCAGTTCACGTCACTGATTGATAAATTTGATGAAGTCTTAACCTCACAACATTCTGCAGACATCAGGTCAGAGGTAAGCGATTATTGAGTGCTTTTAGAAATGAATTCATTTTTTTAATATATATTTAGTATAAGTAGTGTAGTTGAATTTACAGCTCTGGTAGATCTTGTAGAGTTTACTAGAACTTATAACCTATTTTTCTAAAGGGACTGATTTTTTAAATATTTTATGTATATTTTGATAGTAGTTGCGAAGAAGTAGTGTTATAGGAAATGTTTCCCTAAAACAATTAAGAATACATAATTAAATGATGCCGCAATATCCAATAATGGTAACCTTGACATATCCATATTCGTTTGGCTATAAATGGTAGAAAATTTACAACTGAAATTCATTAGAGTTCTAGTTATTTTAAAGGCATTATACCTACATATCAAATACATTTTATTAGGGTACAAGTAAATTAATAAAAATAGTATGAATGTATACCGCTTTTTTAATTAAAACAAATTAATATTAGATACTGTTTTATTTTTTTGCAATCTCATATCTTTCTTTCTCTCTCTCTCTCTGTCTGTCTGTCTGTCTCTCTCTCTCTCTCATTCTCTCTCTCTCTCTCGCTCTCTCTCACTTTCAATGTGTATGTGAGTGGAAAAGTGATAGAGAGAGAGAGAGAGAGAGAGAGAGAGATAAAACATTTCAGTTTATCGAACGATATATTTTCTCTTGAAACAAACTTGACTTCTTGACCTTTAAGTGTGCGGATTTATTCGTTGTCAGTTAAACGTCAGTACTAGTAATTGTTAAAATCAACAAAAGGTTTTATAAAATAAAAAACCGCAGTTAGCTAATGATTGTGTCAGTACTGTATAAGTTGTTACCCTTCAGCTCTGCGAATACCCGTAATGTTATTCACCAGCACCTATAAAGTTATAATTTTGTTAATAAGTATAATGGAACCATTGGAAATATAAACCATATGTTTTCATGATACACATAAATTCAGCATTGTCTTAGAAAAAACTGTCGGAATTTTGAAATGGCTTTCAAATAAAATTAAGACATTATTTTAACAATTTACTATTTACTGACTAACATTACAAATAATTCCATTTTTTATTTCAACAGTCAATAATTTTCATTTTTGCTACAGTTAAAGGCATTTTAGTCCACTTTATAAAAAAAATAATAATAAGTTTTTAAATTCATAAATATTTTTACCGCTAATATAATAACTTACGTATACTAATTCATAATCATGTAACCATTTTAAAACAGATGCTTATTTCCTTACACGAGTTAAATCACCAACATCATGCAATATTCAAGTACTCTCCATACAATACCTCTGAACGTGGACTGGCTTGGGTAAGTTCTACAAAATATTTATTTCTATTTAAATGAAATAACTCTTATATTTGTAGTTAACTTTAGGACTAAACGCAATGAAGCTTCAAGATTATTTAATTAGCTTTTATTGTTACATTTAGTACTATTTTTAGAACTATAGGCCACACACACATTAACATATATATATATATATATATATGTGTGTGTGTGTGTGTGTGTGTGTGTAAATATGTAACAATAAATATATATATATATATATATATATATATATATATATATATATATATATATATATATATACACCAAACAATAATTCGAAAAGTTGAGTTAATTCCCTAATATCAATTGGTTATACATATAGAAACACATATATGTAAATACATTTATTATTAACCCTATAATATTAGCATTAAAGGCCATTAACTTCAAGGCAGCATTACAAGGCAAACTGTCGGGTAATCATCTTGGTCCTTTTTGATTTCCCATTGTTCTAAACGTGTTGAGTAGTTTGGCAGTTTATTCTTATGGTCAAAATGACGTAAATTAGATACTTGACAATAGAACTCAATTATCATGACACTTTCGCATCACTATTTACTCCTTATTTAGACAGCACCAGGCTCACGTCCAACTAAGTCAATAGCTTGGATGCAGGTACCCCGTCCACTGACGGTTCCTTTGAAAAAAATGCCGTAGTCCATGTGTGACCCCTGTCGTCCAACTTCTCCCTGCCTTGCCTCGTCGTCGACTCCTTTCTGTTTGCATTTTATTTAATTATATTCTCTATACTTTTCTAATAATCTTTTACTTTAGAAGATGTGTTTATTTGCGTTTAAAAGTTCGTTCCAATATTTCATTTGTATATATATATATATATATATATATATATATATATATATATATATATATATATATATATATATAAAATGATTTCTTTCACTGTCCTACTTTCTTTAATATCTTCTCGATTACAGCGCTATTGTGTTCCCGTCGTAAAGTTTTACAAACATTTTGCTCTCGCGTTTGTAATTATCTCAATATGCCATAATACTTGTACAGCCTATTTTGACTGTGTTAGTTTTATGTAATTTTTGTACTTAAAACATTTTAACAATTCCAATTTATTTCATTCATCCTAGTTTAAGCTACACTAATTTATTTAGTTCAATTTTACTACTTTTTACTATAATCTTAAAACTTTTTATGGTAAGCCTTTTGACAGTAAATAGGACTAACAACTAATCTCAAAAAAACTCTTCGTCCGTGACTAACTGCTGTTAAATTTTTTAAGTTGATATCTGGGGTCTAATGTAACTAATTGAAACTCTTTATTATTCCCCGCATACATAATAAAAATTTTTTTAAACATTGGTAAACTAATATTAGTATTATTTATTTGTAAGATATTTATTGTCATGTTGTAAGATAAACCGAAAATAGACACATAAACATTCTATTGCATGTTGATAATAGTTTTATATGCTGATAAACGCTTCATTTGGTTTCATTTCAGACTTGCTCTACAGTAGTGACATACCTCTTAGTGCTGATTCAGTTTACACGAATCAAGTAAATGGCTTTATCATGTGGGTATTTATATATATAAATATAACTGTATACATTTTATTTAATAACTGAATAAAGTTACAACACTCGATTTTGTGGAGTAGAGATACAATAATATTTAAACATTGTTAATGTAGAGATAAAATTAAGTGTGTGTTTTTAGTTTTCACTAGACCCTTGGAATACAGTTCAGTTGTAGGGATGTAAGGAGGTTAATAAGAATATGTAGGCCAACTTATGCATTTTTATTTAAACCAATGTAAAAAAAGTAACTGTGTTTTTAATTTAAACTAAAAAGGTGGAATATAGTTCAGTTGTAGTGATGTAAGTACGTTATTAATATTATGTAGGCCTAATTTTGCCTTTTTATTTAAACCAATGTAGAAAATGTAGCTGTGTGTTTAGTTTTGACTAAAGAGGTGGAATATAGTTCAGTTGTAGAGATGTAAGTACGTTATTAATAATACGTAGGCCTAATTTTGCTTTTTTATTTAAACCTATGTATGAAACGTAACTGTGCGTTCTCACTTTTGACTAAAGAGGTGGAATATAGTTCAGTTGTAGAGATGTAAGTACGTTATTAATATTTAGTAGGCCTAATTTTGCCTTTTTTATTTAAAGCAATGTATGAAACGTAACTGTGCGTTTTTACTTTTGACTAAAGAGGTGGAATATAGTTCAGTTTTAGAGATGTTAGTACGTTATTAATATTTAGTAGGCCTAATTTTGCCTGTTTATTTAAACCAATGTAAAAAAGTAACTTTTTTTTTAGTGTATACTAACGAGGTGGAATAAAGTTCAGTTGTAGGGATGTAAGTAGGTCATTATAATATGAACGCCTAATTTTGCCTTTTTATTTCAATCTATGTAAAACAAGTAACTGTGCGTTTTTACCTTTGACTAAAGAGGTGGAATAAAGTTCAGTTGTAAGGATGTAAGTAGGTTAATAACAATATGTAGGCCTACTTTTGCCTTTATATTTAAATTTAAGTAAAATAAGTAATTATGTGTTTTAGTTTAGACTAATGAGGTGGAATATGTTTCAGTTCTAGGGCTTTAAGTAGGTTATTAATATTATGAAGGCCTAATTTTGCCTTTTTTATTTAATCCAATGTAAAAATGTAACTGTCCATGTTTAGTTTTGACTACAGAGGTGGAGTATAGTTAGTTGTATGGATGTAAGAAGGTTAATAATAACATGTAAGCTTACTTTTGCCTTTGTATATAAACCTATGTAAGAAATGTAGCTGTGTGTTTTTAGTTTTGACTATAGCAATGGAATTGAGTTCAGTTGTAGAAATGTAAGTAGGGTATTAAAAACATGCACCTTTGCCTTCCTATCCAAACCTAAGTAACTTTTTATTGCTAGCTAAACTTATAGTATTATAGAATTTGTTTAGTTTTCTAGTGATGAAAATTAAATATCTCAATGCCAGGAGAAATGTTCAATGCATTATTAATAAAACACATTTATTCCAAAATAACTTTAAATAAACGATCTTCAAGTTTGTAAATACTAATAATTTGTTTTTTTTCTAATTGACTGTAAAAAAAATACAATTTGATGCATGTTTTTTTTTTAGACAGACTAACTATCAGGAGTCCCATACGAGGAGTGCAGTAATTAAATTTTCCTCCAGCACTTAGGTCTTAACCTCTACTAACATGTTTAAAATACTGCATGTGTAAAAATAAAGTAGTTTTTAAAAGTGTTTAACACTATTGCTAGATCGAGTAAACTTTGTTTACAGAAAATATGTGAACTACTGCTATTGTTCTGATAGTAATCCCCACTTCGGCCGGAAGGTTTCTTGATCGGGTAATATGTCATTTTCTAAACATTTATATTATAATATTATATTTATAAATATTAAAAAAATAATAATAATAATAATAATAAAAACTAAACATTAACAGTAAACAATACTTCCAAAAGTTGACTTAGTAAAAGCCGACAAAGGAATACATTAAACAAAAAAAAAAAAAATTGAAAAAAAAAATATTTAAGGCAATAAACAATTTGTAAAACCCTTAGAGAACTAGGGTAGAGTTTTTTGTTAGGTTTTAGAAAGTTGAAAGGGACGGGAGAGAACGACAGATGTGTCACGTACACTTTCAAAAATAACGGATAGTTTAAAAAAAAAGTATAACGTACGAATTTCAAATTTGATTGGTGGAAGCCAAGATAGATGTTTTTCATTGGGTAGAAAATGAACGAGAAGGGGAAATACGCGGTAAACAAATTCAAGTGCAGAAAAAGAGAGGCAGTCTTTTTCCGACCAAAAACGTAGATGGACGTGTGTGGATGTTCCTGAAGAAAGTGTGTGAAATTGTTTAAAAGAAATATAAGTAATTTAATTATCGATAAATGTGGTGTTAAGAAGTTGGTGTATAGTTAATTTATTAAATTTATAATCACTGCATAATAAAGGTATCCTTGAGTCAGAGTACCAGATACCAATTGTGAGTGAAGTGTTGCAAAAAATCGTCGAACTAATGCCAAGAGTTAACGAAAAAAAGGAAAGAACGTCACTGCACTTAAGTAAAAACTTTAATTAAAAACTAATTTAAAAAATTATAAATTTCTGGTCAATAAAACAAATTTTCTAATATACAAGTAACTCTAAATTTCAAAAGAAAAAAGTAATTTCATAAGGCAAGAACCTAAACACGCCCCAAAAGTCTTTAATTTATTAGCTGGTCAAATTTAAATAATAATAAATAAAATGAATGAAATAAATAACAGGTTGTTTACCGTATAAGATTTTGGTTCGACATTATAGTCTGAAATAATTTGTAATTAAATGTAGATTTAACATGTATACTTTGTATTTAACTGGCAACAGGAATTAATAATGTTCTAAAATATTAAAGCAATTGTTGTAACTAAAAAGTCTTGTATTTCTTTGTAAGGCCTACTCTAATTAAGTAATTTGGTTGAAATCTTATAAAGAAAAAGGAATCAAAATAATAAAAATAAAGGTAGGTCATAGTAATAAGAAGCATAATTTAAAATTATACAATATAAGCAAATTGTTTAATTAGAACTTCAGTCGAACAATAGGTAAACTGGCGCCCAACACTTTAAAACAAATTAATTAATCTATAACAATTAAATTAACAAACTTGAAATAACATAGATAAAGCCCAAGGGAATTTATGTTATAAATATATATATATATATATATATATATATATATATATATATATATGTGTGTGTGTGTGTGTGTGTGTATATATATATATATATATATATATATATATATATGTGTGTGTGTGTGTGTGTGTTTGTGTGTGTGTGTTTGTGTGTGTGTGTGTGTGTGTGTGTTTGTGTGTTTATACATAATGATATACCTGATAAAGTTATAATTGCTAGTAAAGTAACAGTTCAGATGGAGGTAAACATAAATTTTGTATGAAAGAAAAGAATTTGACTTTACTTTCTGAAGCCGAGCGAGAATTAAAAGTGGGCAACAAAGAAAATTAATCTTCACCTTGAATTATCTGTCGACAGTTGGAGCATTAATGATTTACCTTTAATGATTTACCTTTAATGACATTTAATGATTTACATTTCAAGCAAAAAGAATGTATTTAGTACTTTGTTTGCATTAAATTTTAGGTCAAAATACAACTACATATTTTCATGATAAAAGGTTTTAATTTTTTATGTAACATTCTTAAATAAGCGCATCTTACGTAACGTGCCGACAAATATCTTCCAATCTAGCATTGCCACATTTACTTTGACCCATCACATTGACGTGTTTCTGAGTAGCTTCGTCTTGGAATAACAAAGTACTGCGACCATTCAATTACTAATGCAAAACATAGCATAAAAATGTAATTTTATGATAAAGTTAACCTAATTTATTCTCAATGATAAATTTTTGTGTTATTTCTACGTTCAATTGATATGTGTTGTTTTAACAATTTTAATTTGATACATATAAGTATACATTACTTATTAAGTGCCATAGAAAAAAACAATACGCCTATCCGTATACTATATTACTACTGTAGTTAAACTGTACCTATTGCTCTTGGAAATGTAAGGAGAGGAATGTGTTTCATGTAAGATAGCCAAACTATAACATTTTAAAAAGACACAAATACATCCAGCTTCTTACAACCTATATATATACTTATTACCGTCAACATTTCAAGAATAGAAATTACAAATAATTTTTTAAATTTCGGAAACTATAGGAAGTGCATTAGTCTGTCTTGGCTAGATCAGAATTAACCCCATTAGAGAAGAGGTAAAGTCTTTCATATGACTCTAAAAATAATCAAATAATGTGCCCCTCGCTACCTTTTTTTACTACTAAACTGTTTATTACATAAAATAATTTGAAAGTATGTAAAAAACCGGATATTTAAAACCATAAAATAAATTTTATTTCCAAAACTTATAGAGCGATAGCTGAGTGCAAAATATGAAAGGTAGCAAGTTTAACGGAACTGTATTTTACGTGGTCCTGCTCATGACATTCCATTAGTTTTATGCTATGACAATATAATGGATTGTACGAGGTATGGTTTCTATGTACGAAATCATTGCATTACTCGCAACTGTATTATTAGTACTCTACTTACATACATCATTTCCTCAACGTTTCACTGAAAAAAAACATCTTACACCAGTTACGTTCCGCTTATTATACATAAATGTATACTTGCCTTTATTCTGGTTTTACACAATGAGTAAGGTAAACAACAGTACAACAATCGTTTTATTAAGAAAATTTCAAAACGTCTAGAGAGTGATGAAAATAGTGAAGTTGTAAATGACATTTATTTAAGTAGTTTAAAAAGTTAGTTTTAAAGTTAAAGATATTTTAAATATAAACAAACAAAAAATACTAAACATTCATTTCCCCTATATATTAAAAGAAAACAAATTCTAAAACAAATAGTACGTAGAAATTTCTTAACGATGGAGTTCCACCGAAGCCCGTCGACAAGAGTTATTAATGATAATATGATAATATTAATGTAACAAACAACCTAAAATCTTATACAATTGCCAACACAACCTTTCATTTTCCAACTCGCATTGATGTACTTCTATGTGGCGTTTTGTTCGTCTAATGTTAACTACCCAAACTCTCGGCTCTAATATTCCATGACTGATACACGCTCACTTCAGGTTCATGGTTATGGAAGAAGCTGCATGTCCGCCTAACTGTGAAAGGGAATCTAGTACTAGTATGTTCCCCTCATTACTATCTGTGAATGACGTGGAACTGCGCCATTCTCTGGAAAGAAGTCTGGTAACATGAAGAAGTTCCCTTTACCTCAAACCTTTCAAGCTTGTGAGGATCACAATGTCGCTACACATACACGTGACAGTTAAGGTCGTTTTAGTATCCTACTTCTCTTTAAAATGATAAACCTTCTCCTGGGACCTCTCGCGGGAAAGCGAAGTACTAGTAAAATCTCTCAAATAAACGTTTAAGTCACAACCTCACTTTAAGCACCATTATGAAGAATTCATGCCTGAATATTTGACTTCCGGAATTATGATACGCTATTCTCAGTTCACTTTACTACTTTCCACCTAAGCATGGCGTTTTCAAAGAATCCAGCACCACTAATCGCCTTCGAACCGTCTTTGATTCAAGTCCCAAAATACATCCAACGGCTTCTCTCTCAACGACACTCTGAGGACAGGAAAAAAAAATGCAGACCGACATTTGTGATCTGTTACTCAAGTTTCGCTATCATGATGAGTTTTTACTTGATATATACGTGAGATGTATCGTCAGATCAAAGTCCATCGTGGTGATCACAATACTATCAGCTGATCTTATGGCGTGATTAGTCGATCAAACTATTTCCACTTATTAATTGGCCACAGTAGCCTATGGGGTTAGTTTTTCGCCTTACTTGGCGATAAGAAATCTTCATCAGCTCTCCTCCGATGAAGTTCTTAATTCCCCAGGCTACCGTAGTACTTCGCACACAAACGTTTGTAGAAGACGTTAATGCCGGTGGTGATTCAATGAATGAGCCCTCTCATTTGAGAACTCAGCTCACTTTTTTTATGTTGACGTGGCTTCGAATTTTGTATTGAGGTGGACTTCCAATTCAGGTCAACTATTACAGGATCTTCCAGCGAACTCCTAGAGACGCCCAGGTTTCTTCAGGATTCCGCAAAACTTCATTACTACATTCTAGGACTTCATTGGCCATCCTCTTCGGACACTTTTACGTACAATTTGAATTTTCCTCTACACTCTAAATCTAAACGCCAAGTACTCTGCGTTATATCTCTAATTTGTGACCCTTGTGGTTTCCTTTCGCCTGTTGTCATGTGGACAAACCTGTTTAGGGAGCCTATCAGGACAAAGAGGTTGTACTGGGTCGAACCCCTACCACCTGAACTCTTATTTCAGTGGCAAACTATTCCAAATACCTCAGTTGCTAAAAAAAAATATTCCAATTTCCCGTGCTTTACGCTTGAATCAGTCGCCTAGAATTGAGAAACACGATTTCCCAGATATTTCTGAGAGCGGTACGGTGCTGGCATTTATTAAGATGTTAGTTTAGAGACAACTTTGTGTTAATTCGGCAACTATTATCGAAGACTCAAATAGCCTCACTGAAAAGGCTCACAGTACTTCGCTTGGAACTAAATTCTGCTCATTTACTCGCCCAATTAGGGGCATGTAGCATCTCTCTGTTTTTCTATGGGGCGATTCGACACTAACACTGACAGAGATACCGACACCTCCTTGTCAACTAAATACATTTGTCGCAAACCGAATAGCTCATATAAATAAATAACAATAACCCTTGCTACAAATATTTAAACACCCTTGATGCACATTTCGCCAACACAGTTCGCATCATCAGAAGGTTACAAACATACTGAGGATGTTTGTAACCTTCTGTTGATGATAACTGTGTTGGCGAAATGTAAATCAAGGGTGTTTAAATATTTGTAGCAAGGGTTATTGTTATTTATTTATCATAACTACGCTACTGCGCTCTGTATAAAATTTCGAATAGCTCAGGTTCAAGAATTAGTGTTTTCACATTATTGGAGGCACATAGCGAGTGAACTCAATCCCGCAAACTGCTCATCGCGTGCATTACTTCCTTCAGAACTACCTCAACATAAATTATGGTGGTACCTCTCTTGGTTACAACAGTCTAATGATAACTGTCCTATATCTCATTTTGAACCTGCAAAACTCATTGACACTGGGGAATATAAACATATCTCACCTTTATCTCTTATTGCCTCTGTTCACTCAGAGTGGGACTTGCTACGAAAATATTCTAATTTTAGTCGACTGCAAGCGACTACATTATTGTAATATTACTCAACATATAGTGATTTTACCCTAGAAACATCTTGTCCTTGCCGACATAATCGACCTATATCACCCGAAATATCTCCATTCTGGAGTTCAACACACCAAACAAGGGGTGTAGACATCGTTTGTCGGAATTTAATCTGTGTTCGAGTTTTCAAGTGTATTTTGTGTAGTAGGCACAAGTGTAGTTTTCAAGTGTATTAAGCACAAACCTAAAAATAAAAATTCTTTTATGGGAAACTTACCTGAACCTCGATTGACCCCTACTCGCCCATTTCTCTACGCAGACAATGAAATCGGTGGTCCTTTCACTTTGAGAGTACGTAAACTACGTTCTGTTTGAAAAATCAAGGCATACAGCTGTGTCTTTTTGCCTTGTCACAAAGGTTGTTCACATTGAAGGGGTCACTGATCTCTTGACGGACGCGTTCATTGCGTCATTAAGTCGATTTATATCTAGACGAGGTATCTGTCAACACATCTATTCCGACTGTGGAACTAACTTTGTAGAGGCTGACAATGCTCTGCAATCACTACTGAGAATCTCAACTGTGAGCTTTCGTCTTATCTTGTAGTTATTTTATATTTCAATCAACCTACTCCACTTCATCAAGGAGGCCTATAGGAAAGCGCAATTAAAAGCGCTAAACATCATTTGCAACACTTACTCCGTATATTTTATTTGTTTACAAAACCAAAGTACGCGGATTCCACTGTATACTGTTAGGTTACATATTGTCTTTTTGTTCATGAATATTTTTCTCTGTAATGGCCATGGTATTACCAGAGCCTGTATTCTTATACCTTTCATTGGCCTTAGTAGCGATGACTTTTTAATGGACTTCACATTTCTTTCCTACAGTCTTATATAATTATAATTTGGCTGTTTCTATTCGAATTTCTATTTTGCTTACTAATCAGTATATTGTTATAAACAAAAGAATACAAGGGCTAGCACTCAAAATTATAAACACTTAATTATCAGACGCGTCTCAATGACATTATGCCATCATCTTAAATAGGTTTCGATTGTGTAATACCACTAAGGATGATGACATAATACCATTGAAATGCGTCTGATAGTTAAGTTTTTAGAGTCGTAGCCTATTTTTTCTTTTGTTTATAGCTTTCCCTCTCAAGCCAGCTCGAATATTGTTTGTACAGTCTATTCTTGTTAAATTTGTACATATGTGTGATTGCCCGTTACAGTGTCTGATGTTTTATTCTAGACACATTGTGGGGATTAGTATGGGCGTAGATGTAAATAATTTTGGATAATACTTAGATTTTACAATACAAATATTGGAAAATATTGATCACTCTTGTTAGCTAGATTGTAATTTTGTTATAAGACCCTCTGATGATGATGACATGGTCATCGAAATGTACATAAGGGTTTAATCTTAAGTAGCTTGTTTTATTTGTTATTTTTTATTATTTGTTTTGTGGTGTTGGGTTTCTTTCCAATATTGTCATTGTTGTATATTGTACCACTGTACTCTTGATATTGTATATTCAGATTTTATCTATTCTTCAGATTTGCTATAGAGCCTAAAATGCTTCTTGACGGAGTGAAAATTTCAGTCTATGTATCCTTCATCTGTTTTCTTCTCGTTTCACCATCTTAATTTTTTGTCACACATTGCCCAGCAAACTGTAGTCAATTAAAATCAATTTAATTTTTCATACTCTAATTGGGCTAAAGCTTTTACTTATCTCAAAAGACTCTTCTTGTTCAGTTCTTTGATCTTTACTTACTCCGCTAAATATGTTCTTACTGCCTTAGGTTTTCGGATACGTGTCCCTTTTCTTTAACTTTTCGTGTAACCACAATATTTATGCTAATAATTTAGATCATACATAACATTGTTTTTTTTGAATGACTAATTATTATTGTAGAAGACAAAGCTTCTAAGTACTTTAAGAGTACTTAAATCCTTGTAAATTTAATCGTGTCCTAGTTTTAATTTGTAGCAAAAATGATAACTGTCTTACTTTAGGATTACAATATTCTCTGGTATTCAGCTTTTTAGCCTTATAACTTCACAATCAACCTGCTGTTTTTATTTTGAAATTTTTTCAACTTAGATTGAAAGAGAGATTCAAAAATATACAGCTCAGAAAATATTTCTCATGAGTCAAATTACACGCAAGTGGTTTATTTATTCTCCAACAGAGATACCCGGGGGCTCGATTTCTAGGGGTTGAGACTTCCCGTGAGCCTCTAATGGAGATAAACGAATACACGGGCACTACTTAGAAGAAAGGAATACACCTCAACAGTAAATTTGTGTTGCATAATATATTTTTCTTTAACATGAAAACAACGACAATATAATTTAGGTTTTTGCTAGATTGTAGCAAGTATTGTTACTGTACATTAACATTTAAATCTTGAGTTACATGGTTTTCTCTCATTCCATTATCTCATTATATCTTGCCAACGCATTTCGAAGAACCGCCATATTCAACATCTTTATAGTCTACGTAGAAGAATGTTTTACAAAACGAATCTACAATATTTAAGGTGAAAATATTAAGAATAAAATGAAAAATTGTAATAATACCTGAACTGTGCCCCATAATACATTCTGAAATACTATGAAATGAAAGGTAAAATTGTTATAACATTTTTATAGCTGTAAAGTACTTGTATAATATTAGCTAAAATATCGTTATAAAATAATAAATCTTTACCTATAACTAACTTTTACAAAGTAGACAAACACAGAAGTACAGGAATACATTTACAGTAAAGTCTTACACGCTGCAGGAACGCTCCTAATTGATCTCTAGTATTAGTTATTTTTCTAAATTTAGTTTTCATCTTTTTCACCAAGAAACATAATATATTCACTGTTTTATAAAAATGGAGTTGATTCTTCTTAATATATTAGAATATATAAACAGTTATACCTTTAATATTAGTTAAAAAAGAATACAACAACTATAACAATAGAAAATGTTGAAATAAGATAAAACTCAAAAATAATAGTATCCCGGGTATAACTCAAGCTATAGAGGAAAAGATTTGAAAAGCGCATGGCGTAGGTAGGTTATACAGGCTAGTGAAAGCGAGAGGCCAACAAGTTGTGAGGCTTGCATACACTCTACGTCCTTGTCAAGGACACCACTGCGTAGAAGTTGGGGAAGTCTTTTGCTATGTCTCGCGACTTGTAAAATTTTGATATTAAAAACAAGTTCTGTTTTCTATATTTTATTATAAAGGTAATTGTTAAATTATTATTTCATCGAAATTTGCTCTAAATAAATAAATAACACTCATTTAGAAAGAATTTTATAAGTGTCAAACTGATGAAGTCGGATTTAAGGTGTTTAGGTTGACGAAATAGAAAATGTTCTGCTTTGACTATTAAGGATAGGTGTTGAACAAGTGAAGAAGAAAATTATTCATAGTATAAAAGATATAAAAAGCAATAAGAAGTAATAAGAAATAATGAATAATAATAGAAAACTAAATAGTGACGGTTTAACTGTATAACTATCAACGGTAAACCATCAATGACAACAACAAGTAACAGTATGTTTCGGGTCAGGAGTAAAGTATAGGTGGATTGTTTGAATAAAATAATTAGGAACTAAGAGAATAAGACAAAAATCCTCTTGGGTTTCACTCGCTGGAACATTTTTCCAGAGGAGGAAAATAATAAAAAACAATATTAGTTTATCAAAAAGTTATTACATGAAATAAAAACGGTCTAACTAACGTATTAATTCCAGGAGAAATAATTCATAAAGCCACCTTATAAAATGGTGGAATAGACACAGGACATGGTAAAAATTTGCTTTACTAAAAGCTTAAAGTGCATCTTTTTTGCCTAAATGTAATAAAAAGGCAATATCGGTTCAGTAAAACACCAAATTATAAGATATTTAGTAATTAACTATTATAAATGGATACGAAAGGCTTAGCAAAAAATCTAGTAGACAAAGGATTGTATGAAATATAATTTTTAAGACTTAATATCGTAATTTTAGCTTATGATGTTTCTTTACCATTCAGTATAAAATGTTTTCAAGGACAGATCTTTTTTGTCTGATTCATGACTCTTTCTCGTGAAAAAATATCTTCTAATTTAAGTGATAAACATTTCAAAGCATATTTTTAAAACTAAATGAGTATATGGAAGCTTGAATTCGTTTCTGATAACCAGTCTTATTTTAATAGAGAGTTGGATTGAAGATTTCTAATTATGAAAATTACTGGGGGGTATTATAATTACTATGAGTCATGGGGGGGGATTTAGGGGTACAATTAATACTAGAATTTATTCATTGAGTTGTAATCGCTCAGACTAGTCGCTGAAGAAATAGAAAAATATAACTCTAAATGATGGAATAGAATATTATAATTGAATTACTCAAGGGTTATTTTGAATTAAATAATTTAAAATAAACCCTCTTTACCCGTAACATACACAAAAAAACTAGATTAAAATCGTTTTAAAATGATATCAATTTGAAATTATAACAATAATTTCAAATAATCATATTTCCGAATGCAAAAGATGGCACGGTAAATGCGATAAGGTGACTCTAACAGCTGTTTCGTCATAAATTAGATTGTATCTAGCTTTTATGTATTAATCATTTTCTATTCATTCAAAAACAGAATGTACGATTAAACTACTCAGTTACTTATAATTTCATATAGCAGCTTGTTTAATGACACGTTAGACAAGGTAATTTATGTTTTGTACATTAGACGTAATCTAAAATGTAGACTTAAATAAAATTATTCTTTATTCTAATTCGTTACCAGCTTATTTAAGGGCACAATGTAAAATAGTGCGAACTAACTAAATTTTAAAAACTAATTGCCAGGTCCTATCAAGAGTTAAAATTTTATAAATTTAATCTTTTTAAAACATAAATTAGGCAACCAATATCTTAATAATACGTGAATAGAAGGAATTGCTGAGGTATAATTGTTTTCAAAAGGTTATTAGAAAATACAATGAATTGAGCTAATTACAATCTATAACACTAATCATATCTTGTATAGGGCCGTATATACAAGTAGATGGCATCCTAAAATATCAGAGAAACGCCATTTTCGTATAATCTCCCAATATGTCAAAATCAACGTTTTCATGGCAAATAGTCTATTGAATATTGTCGTTCACTTTCAGGGTGAATATTTGAAGAAAATGGTGCAACTTATTAGTCAATAGTTTCATCAGCTATTGTGATTTACTTATGCGTTATGTGGATTATGGTTTTCAGGTTATACTGATAGTTGTAGATGTTAGTGTTAAGACTAAAAATATATCATGTTCAGAGAACAGCTTTTGGTGTAAAACTATGGTGATAGAAAAGTCAATAGCTGTTTAAAACAGACACTGAATTTATAAGATAGGTGGCTCATGGGTAAATTAGTCCGGACGGTGAGAGCAACGTATGGTAGAGCAAGATAAGGTTAGCTTGACGGGCCCAGGACAATGTTTGAGTTTCAAATTTATAGCGAACCTTATATCACACAACTCTTTTGAAATTGCGTAGTGAGAAGGCAAATTATTGGTTGAAACTCCTAAAGAAAGAACTTTATTATTTGGAAGCTTTATATGAAATTTACGCTAACCACCAAATATTTAAAATATAGAGATTTCAAGAAAAGAATCTTTATTTAAGCGAAACAGGTTTATGTTTAAGAATATGTGGAAGCTTTTAGGCACTAGATAAAATGTTTAGTTACATATATTATCTCTTAAGTATCTATAAATACGAATAAACATTTATGTAGACCTTCCAATCTCTTTGTTTTATATATATAATATATCAATATTTCGAACGAATCAACCTTTTTTATCAGAACTTGGCATTATACAAAATATAAAAATCAATACAGAATTAAAATTAAATTATTTAGTTATAATTTCACCAAAGCGAACTTGATGAGCATTCAGTATCTATTGATACCTTTTTTTGTTGTTGAGTAAAATTTTGTTTTCGCTGAGGAAATTACTTACATTACTACAAAAGGTTTCCGCTCAATCGCAATAACAAGAACGGCTGAATAAAAACACGAAGGGATTTTCGTTTGTGCTCATCTGTAGTCAGCTGGCTGCTCCTCCTATGCTCAATACTTTTAACAAACCGTTTGATAACTTCCCTGTTGGATTAGTTAGATTTAAAGTTTATTAAATCCTTTGCAGATTAAGCTCTACTATTAAATAAGATTTATTCACCATCTAATCCTAAGAGAAGAATTGCATTTGTATAAGAGGAAGTAACCAAGTAATATAATGAAGTTTGGTATTTTGACAGTTATATTGAGTAATCGCTGGCAATAGCATATACAAATAATTAAAAATATTAACTACAGTAATAAAAACGAAAGTTCATAAAAAGACAAAGTGCGGTATTTTTAAGCCAACATTTATTTATACGGATATTCTACAATCACGTTATATTCAAGACGTGACTATAACGTAAAATTTGGTAATTTAGTTATTCGCTGTGAATTTAACAAAATGTAACAGGCTTTTTCTAAACTAACTTTTTTTTATTTACAAAATCTGAATACAATGAACCTAATTTCGTATATAAACAAAATATTTATATGGGAGCCTCTTGATTCGATACTAATTGAATAGGAATCAAATTATTTATATTAAAATGTTGGCTTCGTATATTTTTTAATTAAAATCTAACCCAATTATTTTGGATAAATTTTTGACAAAGCTTTAAAATAAGAATCATAAAATATTTGGAGCCAAAATTACCATTATGAAATTTCCTACGTCCACGTGTTTGATATTTTTAATTAAAATCATAAAATTTCTTTAGTGTGGGAAAACGTAAGATTTAAAATTAAATGTTTTGAAAAAAACGTGTAAGTAGCGCTTTAGTTTTACGTTAATGAGCTACTCAAAGTTTAGATTTATGGCGATTAGGAACGGAGAGAGAGTTTAACAGATCTGAATGAGGTAAAGTCAATAAATTAATTCTCAAAACATGAAAAGTTAATTTTCTCTTAGTAAAGATTAAAAAGTTAGCACACAAGAATAGTTTTAATACATGTCTGCCTCCATTTATTATTTAATTTTGTCTGTTGCATCATCGGGAGGAAAAGAAATGCTACGTAAGAAGACTGCGTAGTGTATCAAAATACTACAATAGGAAACTACGTCACGCAAAAAGCAACGAGAGAGAGTTGCGACTATAATGACGTCATGCATATAACCAAGGAAAAACACTGCGCCACAGACGGCAGGAGAGACTTTCGGCTATAACCAAATAGTGGAGAAAACTGCTAATTCTTGTAAAGAGCAAAGATCGGCCTATAAGAGCAACCCCCCTCTCTGAAGCATTTAAAACTTACATTCATTTATTAAGAATAATACGTAATACTATTACTAAAATTATTTTAAACTTATTAAAAATTTATAGCCTGACTACCTATCTCCCTTCAATCTCCCAAAATGTATTCTCTCTGAATGTGTAGCGTAAGTGGAGAATACATCTTTTAAAATCTAAACATTATAAACGACAGTTATGTGTACACATGTAACATATACAAGAGGTGTCTAATAAAATTAAAAAATATTGTGGTTAAATGGCCTTTTTTGTTATTTATTCACAATTTTTTACTCAAAAATAATGACAAAATCTCTGTTGTGCTAGAATCTCCACTATTTCTACCATAAAAGGTTACGAAAAAAAATTTAAGAGAAAACGTCTGCAAATATCCTGAAAGAAATTTTTATATAGGCTAATGGCAGATCACAGACCATGTTGTTTTTCCACACTCTCAAAGACAATTTTTGTTTTTTCTTTTAATACTAAAAAAACTTTAGGCTGTGATCTGTCCCTAGCCCATATAAAAAAATAATAGTAAATAATAGACATTAAATAAAAATATTAGCTAAAAGAATTTTTTAAAGTATTTTTATCTTTTAGGCAATATTGGAGCCAGCTTGTGAGTAAGTTTATAAATAAATAACCATGCATAACTGACAGTTGCAGTGTTGATGGTTAGTGATATCACTAATGATGACATAAGTTATCGAAACTAATATGAAAACGATGTTTTTGCTACTGTACAATTATTTACCTATTTATTATTATCTTACAAAGTAATTAATCAAATGTAACAAAATTTGTAACAAAAATGTAACAAATACTTTATAAAATTAAAATCGTTATTTACACTCAAACGCATACGGTTTATTCAGTTTAAAGGTTCATCTTATTAAAAAAATTTCAATACACATCCTCTACTGAGAAGGATATCTTGGGCTACAAAGCTCAAGTAACGAAATTACATTCAGCTCTGGCCCTCTCCAATATAGCCAAATGCTAGAAACAGAGGGGGCTAACGTCAGCATTGAGTGTGTGCGTGCAGCCAAGTGTGTAATCGATTGTACCAGCGTTACATGTAACAGTGGGTACGTATTTGGTTAGTATCCTCAAATGCTAGAAACAGAGGTGGCTAATGTCAGCATTGAGTGTGTGCGTGCAGCCAAGTGTCTAATCGATTGTACCAGCGTTACATGTAACAGTGGGTATCGTAGTGAACCACATTACGAAATGCAAACTAAATTAATTACAATAGCTTCTTCTCTTCAAGCTGTGATTTTACTTAATAGATCTCAGTCTATAATTTTACAGAAAATGTATTGTTATATTTCGTTCTAAATTTTAAAATTTACAAAGAAAAAAAACGTTATTGGTTTGTGTACTACTTTATTTTTAAAACATACAGTATATACTATCATTCCTGTCGTGTTTTCTATTGCTCAATCATGTTTTTACTGTTATTGCCATATTATTCTTTATAATTATGTTTTTAATTGTGTTATTTGATCTCACAATATTAAAAATTTGCTATGTATAACTATTCCAAATATGGAATATTTCTACTATTTATCCGTTATATTTTTATTATAATCTTGTACCTTGTTATAGTATGCATTAATTTTATATTATAACTCATTTCCCTTTTGAAATCTCCTACTCTTTGGTATTATTTATTGTTTTTCTTATTACCCCATTACCTTTCGCTACCATTCAATATTATTATTTTTTAATAATGCTTTACGTTTTTTTGTTATTCATTACGTTTTAATATTACCCATATACCATTTCCTATAATTCGTCGTATTTTTACTATTACTTGCTTACTTTTTGCTATTTTTCCGTGTGTACTCCCTTACGGTTTGCTATTATTTATATTTTTTTTGTATTAATTCCTTATATGCAGCTATTATTCAAATTTGTTTCTACTAATACTTATTTCCTTATGTTTTACTGTTACTCATACTGTACCTTTTAAAATTATCCTCTTACATTTTGCTGATCCTCAATTGTGTTTTAATTGTTGTTCTCTTATATGTTTACCAGAAAGAATAGTCTTAAGAATAAGAGTATGTTTAAGAGTAATAGTCTTTTTCTTCTTAATGTTATTTCTGATATTTAATTATCTATTTTTAACCATTCTATCTAACTATACATATTACGTCTTTTTGATTATATTTTATTACTTCAGGTTTCTACTGTTACTCCCCTATATATTCTACCATCTTTCAGGGTTTTCTATTGTTTCTTTAAAATTTGGTATTATTTTTTCTGGATTGATTTTTATTACATCATTGTCATCATCATCGTCGACGTCGTAGTAGTAGTAGTCGTCGTCATCATCCTCATGTTCATGGGTGGTCTGGTTTTAACTTGTAACTGTTTGAAATGAGTGGACTAATGTTTTTTTCATTCTAGTGACGTACTTAATACGTTGACCCCCCCAAAACACACATAAGCATACTTTATGTCACTACGTAAGAGACACCGTCAATATTGTAAAATATCTATCTTGTATTGTGATTAGGTTATTAAGTCTGAACGTAAACTCTGACATTGATGTGAATAAAGACTTTTTGCTATCAGTATAAACATTACAAGACATGGCTTTCTGATTGAAATTTAACGAACCGTTTAATAATCGACTTTGGTGCCATAAAATATTCCTTTATGGTTATTTTTACTGAGTTTCAATGTGCTAAAGGTAATATTAGCGAAGAGATATTCCTAGATCTAACATTTTGGAAAAATATTTTGTTGTGATTTAGTTGTTCGGAAAGTGTAAACTTTATATTAATTATGTTTAGTTTTGATTGGGTTTTTAAGAACAAAATACTGTACACAAGGTAAACAATTTCGCAAATAATAGTGTTATAGATAAGTTTTTAAATTAGAACGTTTTCTTTTATTACAGAAATAAATCGTGTATTAGAGGGTTGTATGAATTTCAAAGAGAAATAAACTAAAGCACACTCTTGACAAATCTACGTAACATATTTTGCAAGAATCAAACTCCTCATGCACAGTACTATGATGAATAATTTATAAAATAAAAATTCTAAAATTAGATCTCATGATAATACTGTGAAATAAGATTTATAGAAAAAAATCTTTACCACTGTGCAAGTAAATTTTAAACCTTATGAAATTTATTATTATTATTTTTTTTTTGAAAAATTAACTTTGCATAATGGCACGAAGTAAATTTAAGACATTAGTTTGTATGTTCGTCTGATGCTCTATAGAGTAACATTTCTAATCCTATTAACTTTGATCTCTAGAAAGACCGCATGGATAGAATTAACTTTGCTACAATTTATCTAATAATCAAAACATTCCTTTTTAAGGATTTGTTCATTAGGAACGTAATTTTACATTGTATTAAATATAGAGTCCTTGTCCAATTTATTAATACACATGTTCTGTTATATAAAAAATAATTTAAAGAAACTAGCGTTTGGTGTTCGTCTGATAAAAGAAGTAAAAAACAAAATGTTGTTAGAGATAAATAATATCAATATATGTGTAACACTACAGTAGTTGAAAATACCTTTGACCTAGGTAAAGTAGTTTATACAGTATTAGAGCCGCGACTATCTCCATTAACCAAGTCCTAGGTTACCCGAAATAGTGTAAATGATATACAGTACGTTTTGGCTTTCGGTTTGATATTCGGACGGTGATATAAAAATACATTATTAATTTTAAGTTTTCGTCTTGTATTTTTATTTGTGTGTATTTTCATAAAACGTTTTAAAAGCATTCATAATCAAGAGTAATTGTTTCACAGTAGATGTTTGTAACGATAAAACACAACCCTATTACAAAAACTCATAATGATTATAGTACACATAGCCTTTGCTGCTTAACAAAGGCAAATACATTTAACTTACGTCGGTGTGGGAGTATTTAATTTTAATGTGCAATGTTGCCTGAAATTTTTTTTTTTCGTTTAATAGGTCTTATAGTAGATCCTAAATAAAATTAAGTAATTTAAGTTGCTCTTACAAACTTTATTAAATGATGTGAATGTGAATGTAATTAACTACAGTAAATACGGTGAAACTTGTCTTAGACGGGCCCTGTGTTAGGCGGAATCCCGTCTATCGCTGAAAACTTTAAAAGTCCGGAGTGTCGCCTATTTAATTTACCTGGTTAATAACCTTCATAAGCCGGAAACTGTCTAACGCGGAAACGGAATAAGCAAAAGAATGAATGATACGTATTTACTACGTCTTAGTTCTGCATAAGCCGGAAAATCTGATCATATACATGCTGTAAAATATAAAGTCACAATGACTTCCGTTTAGATAAAGTACAGTTTATAATATATTTTTTTACCATAACAAAATTCAGATAGGTCTGCTTAATTGTAACGGATCGTAATTATTTCTGAGAACTCTGTAACAATGTTAAGGATTGCTGATATGCACAAGATAACGCAATGGTTTACAAACATCCATAATTTATGATAGGTTATGTGTCAGCACTTGTTTTTTTCAAGATAACGCAATGAATGGTTTACAAACATCCACGGCCAGACATATTGATGTCATATTGGTTGACATATTGAAAGGTGAGAGTCCGCTTCATTCTAAAAGGCAAAAAAACATGCGCAACTAAAAGAAAAAGAAGAAATTGAAGACGGACCAGTCGTACAAAACAAAACAAAAAAAAAAAACATTTGGGGAGGCTTTAATGAAACTTTGTGAGTTAGAATATTTCGCGGTACGTATTAACAGCCCGGAAATGCGTCACCATTTGTTACAACAAAAAACAATAACTAAAACACAAGCCAGTAAAACTAACCTTTTAAAACAAAAGTCAATGCTAGATTTTTTCAAGCCTAATTGATTTTCTTTTATTTTTACGTAAGCTTACTAAGTACAGTATTTAGCCTAAATACAGCAAGAGGAAAATTATAGTTTTTAATAAATTGCATCATTAATTCCTAAATTTTGTTGACAAGTGTATAAGTGTTTTAGTTTTATAGTTTTCTATTAAAAATGTTTTGTGGAGAAGGATAAAAGGATGCTGCATTAAAAGGTAAGATTTTTATTATGTAATGTAGGTTTTAACATTTTCGGTAGTGTACATAGAAAACAAGGTTTGCGAGTTGTGACGTCACAGGACACAGGCTACGGCCTGTCATTAGGCAATCAAGATAACCGATATTACTGTTGAATGACGTTTATTTAGACGTTAATATGTGATAGTTTTCTTGTGATTTAAATACACTTGCTTTATAAGTTGAAGTGTTATCTCTATAGGAAATAAACAGTCAGTACTTAATCGGAAATAAATAATTAAATTAAATACTGTATTAAAACAAATGTAGAAACGATGACAATTAATTGTCCCTTATCTAGTGGTGTTGGTACAGCGCCATACAACTGATTGATCAGTAGAAATAATAGTCTTATAGCTAAGAATCCCCACGGCCTACCCTCACCCCAACGCTAAAAATAGACTGGGCAAACGTTTCGTGATGGTATTACCATCATACAGTACACGGCTACTGTATAAACTGGAAACATGTCTTAAACGGAAAAAAAAATGCCGATCCCAATGGATTCCGGCTTAAACAGGTTTCACTGTTTAATTAATTTTAAACGAAAAAATATTAGATCTTAGATTTATTTGTTATCATCTGTATTATGCGCTACTGAATTAAAATAAATTATAACTACAATAATAAAAGATATATATATATATATATATATATATATATATATATATATATATATATATATATATATATATTTACTTAAAAACTGGAACGTAATAGTCTAGAGCGCTGACATTAGACAAAACTAACTGATATTACCATAATTTAAACAAAATGGATTAGCCGCGATTACAAACAGACAATGCGACAATATTAGAAAAGGTAATTTATTAAATTTAATTCAGTAAAACTATTTGAAATTTTAAAAATTGTAAATAGAGCCAAAATTAGTAAATATAAATCGAATATTTAGACTCAGTCCAAAGGGACAAACAGTTGAAAAAATTATAGAAGGTTTCAAAGGAATATATTTTCATACTGAATAAGTATCCATCGCGGAACAGATTCCTAAAAACCTACCAAACATGCAAACAGCGCTTAGAGCACACACACACATACACACACACACCACACACACACACACACACACGCACACACACACACCACATACACACACACACACACACACCACACACACACACACACACACACACACACACACACACACACTCACACACACACACACACACACACACACACAAACACACACACACACATATATATATATATATATTTATATATATAATAATAATAATAAATTAAAAACATTTCATAAACAAGAAAACTTTGAATAAATATATTTATTGAATGCTTTTCGCCGATAAAATAGTACCAGCATCTTTAGGAAAATAAATATCTCTGATAATTATAGATAATTATTTTCCTGAAGATGCTGGTACTATTAAGTTTAACTGGTACTATTAATTCATATCGGCGAAAAGCATTGAATAAATATATTCATTAAAAGTATTCTTGTTTTTTAAATATTTTTAATTTATTAACTATACTACAAGAAAACATACCACCATATTTAATATATTATATACATACATACATATATATATATATATATATATATATATATATATATATATATATTTATTTATATCCCGCTTTCAGTATGCAGCATTTCATTTTGATGCGTAAGGGCAGCCACTTGAGCGAGTTGAGTATATATGATTTAATCGTGTATAACTTCTTTCTATTCATCATCCTACTCAATCTCCTAAATTTAATGATGTGTTAGGAATTAAAACTTGAATTCAGTACGTAGATACTCTTACAGAATAATTTCAGCTTATGTAACGAGGATATTTATTATATTCAGCTCATGTAACGAGGATATTTATTATAATCAGTTCATGTAACGAGGATATTTATTAAATTCAGTTCATGTAACGATGATATTTATTATATTTAGTTCATGTAACGAGGATATTTATTATATTCAGTTTATGTATCGCAGAATTTCGAGTTAAAAACAACTAAATATTTTTAATTGCTATTCAATCCATGAAATCAGATTTGTTTTCGGAAATATCTAAATAATTTTGAGTAGCATTTGCTTATGAAATAATAAATATATATTTTAAACTTACTAATTTTTTAGTTAAAACGTGACACTGATCTAAACAAGAGAATGATAACAAGTAAACGTTCTTTATAAATTTTATTTGGTTATCATGGACAAAGTAATTTATTAAGGAAAACACTACTACCTCTACAATTTAATTTTACTTTTATTTGTATTTCAATCTTTTAAAAATAATTATTTAATGGACAAAAAAACTTTATTATTCATGCGTTTTTTATACATTTCAAACATTTGTAAAGTGCAATTAAATTTAATTCGGACAAGTTTATAAATTTTATTAATAACTAATTGTATACTACAAATAAAACCACACATTTTAAAAATATATGTTACACTACCTTAGTATTTGATTTCCCTTTGGCCCATGTCTGGGAGTGAAATTCAAACGTAGAATTATTTAGCAGGATAAAGTTTCATTATTAAAAAAAGAAATTTATCAGTCAAAGTCTGTTTAATGGTAACTAATATATGCACAGGCAAAAACTTACAAAGGAAACAAGCCCCATTGTAAAAGGCTTTCCATCTCAATGTGTTTTACTAGGTACAGGCTTACGTGTGTCACATCAGAGATCTTTGAAGAGCACATCAAAGACTTTTGTATTTAGTTGGGGTAATTAGCTACGTGGTTATCCTTTACCTTCCTCATAAAACTTTTCTTTTATGCAAACTCTCATAGTTTAAAAAAGTAATAAAGCTAAGGTAGTAAATTTAAAATAAAATTAAATCAAATAACTAGAAAGAAATTAAAATAAAATTTAATTTAAACTTCATGCACAACTAAAAACAAAACAAATGCTTATATTCAATTTTTTTAAAATAGAAGTATTTAGAAGTTGGTATTAAACATTTTTATTATCATTAGAGATCATTTTCATTCGTTGTGTGTGTGTTTGTGTTTGTATGTGTGTGTGTGTTGATATCTGTGTGAGAGAGAGAGAGAGAGAGACAGAAAAAAGAGAAAGTGAATCTGTGTTCGTAAAGTTAAGTATTCAGACTAATTTTGAAAACTTAATGAATATTTTGGCTTTCCTCTAAAATGTATTCGAGAGAAATGTTTTCATTATCTCTGAAAACATACAAAATATTGTAATATCATTAAAATTCAAAACAATTGATAACAGTATTCGCATAGTCGAAAATTCAAAGGTTTCTTTGAAATTTTTACCTTCCCAAATGGTTTAGTTATAATCGTAACGAAATGGAATGTTATTGGTCCTTGCGTTTAATATGAAAGTTATTATATCTCCAGATAATATTAAAAAAAAACGTAGAAATATAAAAACAATATTACGATTCTTGATTTTTAAAAAAAAAATGTTTTTTTCTAGTGTTGTAAATATTTTGATGAACTTTTTAAATTGGCTTGAGAACGTTTAGGATTTATATATTTAAAAATAAAATACAAAGTGAAATGTGAAAAAATATTGTGGAATAAATAAATGTATGGTGACGCGTCGATATGTTGCATTTTCCATATCTCTTTTGTCAATTATTCATTGTTAACGCCCTATTGGATTTCCGCTATAGAAGTAAGACCGTAATACACCATCATTTAAAAAATGGAAAAGGAAGCTTTCCCTTTAATAGAAGCAAAAACCTGCATAAAATCTGCAAAATCCAAAAAATTACTTTTAAAGTCTGTTCAAACAACGTTACCACAGTGATGAGATATACAGTGCATTTACCATTCTGTGTAAACCGAATTTGAATAAGGTTTCTACGCAGAGAATTAAATTGAATGTCGATTGACATTTTATGAATGACATTTTATTCACAAATTAACTATTAAAATTATCTGTATTACCGTTTAAACCAAACGTATTTAATCAAAATAATTAATTAAAAAAACCTTTTTCAATACAGTTTAATGGAAACTCGATAATTTCATAATGTGCACGTTTTAAATATTTGCCTCAAAACAAAAAAACCTGCATGGTATTCAAATAAAGAAGGATTAGAAAAATACCTTTGAATAATTAAAACAGTGTAAATAAAATTAAGGGTCTAACTAATATAAATATAATAAAACCAAATTACTATTTATTAGGAATATACTGTGACAGAATTTAATAATAAATATACAAAAACCTCTTAACCACAAACTTTCTTAATTTTACCCTTATGTACATTTCAGTTACCAAGTAACCATCCTTTGTATGACTTTGTATGTTATCCCACTGAGGATGGTTACTTGGAAACTGAAATGTACATAAGGGTAAAATGAAAAAAGTTTGTGGTTAAGAGGTTTTTGTGTATTTATTATTAAAACCAAATTATCTGACATAACTATATATACCTCAATAAGCAAACAATTATACCAAGATTACCTTAAAGTAATTTTTAGAAAATCAGATTTTCTCTAAGTAACATAAACTATTGAAATAATTAGTAATGAGGGAATGTTGAAATTCCTAAAGTGACTATTTTCTGTGATCAAATATCTAGAAACTTCCATATGTAGATGTTTGCACACATTTCATTTATAAAGCACGTTAGGGCGGGAGCAAAATGTTTAGCAACGAAAAACTTTGAACCACGTTACGTTCTGCAACGGAAAAATAATAATTGTTTTATCAAACTTCTCTTGTTAGGTTTTGTTTTTAATTATATACTTTTTACAGATGTTTAAACCACGATGTTGAAATCTAATAATTCTATTCAATAAAATAAGAGAAAATTAATAAGACCTTTTGATAGTTATAATAAATTAATATATACATATATTTCATACTTTGGAGTCATCTGACGTATTTATATGAAGTAAAAGAATAAATATTATCATCTCAAAGATATCCATTAAAAACTAAACCCATTATATAATATGACTCTTAGTTATCTAACAGAGGTAAATTGTTTAGAGTCTTGTTTTGGAGATGACGATATTATGAAGGCAGAAAGGAATTAGACAAAGGCTGTGGTTTTATAGGAATTGGTGTTATGGTAAAGATGTCTGGCTCTGAGAAAGAGTGCTATTCCATTTCTAGACTGAATTAGGTACGGAACTAAACGTCCACAAATCAGACGATAGTCATCGCTTACATATATATATATATATATATATATATATATATATATATATATATATATATATATATATATATATTGATACATATTCCTTCACGGATGGAAAAACATGATGAATAGTTATTATCTGGAGTACATCCATTCAGAAACAGTGATAAATGTGCCCGATCTTCCAATAGTACTATTTGGAACCACGCCTCAAGTAATATTACAAATTCAACACTATTGTAAATTTTGGTCGCTGCCACACATTGTAATACAAATTGTTTTTTTAAATTTGTAATAACGTATTATCTATTTAGCTGGGGGCATTTTTATACATAATTGTTTCGTGTTGTAATTGTTTCATACAATTTGAAATGACTTAAAAAATTAAACGAATATCAATAAAATATGTTTTAAACGTTTTAATATAATATTTAAACTATTGTCAAGTTATAACTTTAAATGTTAATTTTCTACTTTATTTGTTTTTGTTATGACAAATATTATTGAGAATAAGTTTGTAGAATTCGCCAGTTCAAGGAAGCTCAAGAAACGTAATACCATTTACTAATTTTTACTATAGTAAAGTGAAAAATTTAAACATGCATATATCTACGTTCAAGTATGCAACAAAAACGTATAGTTATACTCTATGGCTGTATATAGTTTTCTCTATATGTATAAGTTCCCTCAGGTGAAACTAGATTACGGAATGAAAAAAAAACTATTACCTCAATTGAAATTATAATTTTTAAATATTGTTAAAAGTGCCACATTTAGAAGTTTACATACGGAATTTCAAGACTCACTTTATACATTATAAAAATGTACATATACACAAATTATATACTTAAACTGGAAAGTATTCTATGTGTTAACATATTTTTAGGAGTTTATTCCCTTTAAAATTTGTCTACTTAAATAGATGTGGCTTAGATAGATAACACTAACCCATACCACACTCAATTTAATAAATTTAAATTGAGAAACTGCTCGTTAAACACTCGCAGTCAAGTTAATTTCGTTTTAGGGCGTATGTAGTGCAATGATTTATGTTCTCTCAAATTTTTGCAATGTAGTCGTTCGCAGACAGTATCAAAGTAGCAAAGCAGGCTGTCGAGTGATTCATTTGTACGTAATGCAGTGATTTCTCTCCACTCACATTGTTGCAATGAAGTCGTTCGCAGACAGTATCAAAGTAGCAAAGCAGGCTGTCGAGTGATTCAGTTGTACGTACTGCAGTGATTTATCTCCTCTCACATTTTTGCAATGTAGTCGTTCGCCGACAGTATCAAAGTAGCAAAGCAGGCTGTCGAGTGATTGTTGTACGTACTGCAGTGATTTATCTCCACTCACATTGTTGCAATGCGGCCGTTCATGGACCGCATCAATCATGCCCAGTCTTTCAGAAAAAAAAATTCAGCAGCAGTGAACTCTAAACCATCATGTTTATGAAATTATTCTGCCGGTGTAATAATTTAGGAAACGTTATTATAAACCTACAAAGTGATAATTCATACAACAATCATTAGGAGCATTTGCTTCATATGTGTAGCAAATGAAATACATTGATATAAATAACTCCCAGCAATGCATGAGAAATAATTTTCTAAATGTAATATTTCATTAAAAGAAAATTCTTCTGGTGTATCTTAGTATTAATAGACAACGATTAATAATAGAGTGGCAATATTTATTGCAGGCAAACATTCAATGTATAACCGTAACTAAAGAAAATGGATATTCGTTTTAATATTTTATAGTGTTAATTCCCATTACCAAATTTACAAAATATATATTTGCAAACTCAGATATACAACAGGTAATACAGACCGGCTCCTTGAAACACCTTTGAACAAGCATTGTCTTCAAAGATGTTGCACCGATAGCCTCAATATTTGAAACTAGTAACAGTTTCACAGTGCTTATATAGATTGATATGTTTGTGTGTGTGATGTTACCTTGGCATGCACTATTTAAGAACGCTGCTTGAAATGTAGCATTTCCCAGCCTGAATCACGAGATCTTTTAGTTCAACACACGTTTTAATGAAACTATATCTTCAGATTTTTTGCTATAAGTTTACCCCTTGGAAGTTAGCAATCGTTTATTACGGTTTAACCAAGAGGTTTAAGGGTGAGTATAGGTCTTTCTACATGCTATTACTGGAGGCAAAATAAGGTTTAGTACCAACATGCTAGTGACATTGTGGACATTATAAATCAAGTATTAAGAATAAATAACGGTCGAATGAAGTAATGCATTAAAAATATTTTAAAACATGTCTCAAACAGTTATAATAACTATTGATATATTAATATATATATATATATATATATATATATATATATATATTTGTAGCTTTGCAACAGTGTTTTCTTGTATTTACTTATCACTTTCACTATATGTACTTCAACAAGAATCTTACTTGGTATTTATGCGAGGTAACTTTCAAAATACATTTCAAACTAACTTTATGCAGTCTACCACAACCCCCGTCAGTGATGCCTAATGATGGAGACAAAACCAATCTTTGAAAGTTAACTCGCATAAATACCAAGTAAGATTCTTGTTTAATTACATATAGTGAAAGTGATTATATATATATATATATATATATGTGTGTGTGTGTGTGTGTGTGTATTTTCACTGTCCGAAAATCAGCATTTATATAACAAATATAGTGAACACTAATAACAAGAGCGATAATGTATATTAACATACAGACTCGAACAAATAAAACACGCAGCTGTAGGCTATAGGCAAAAGAATATATATATATATATATATATATATATATATATATATATAATATATATATATATATATATATATATATATATGCGTGTGTGAGTTATGAGTTTTAGTTATATTTATGTGTGATATTTGTACCTTAATTATAATGAAACACCAAGACAATAGAGAAATCTGGTTTTACTAATATAATTGCTAATATAAATAATTCGCCTCGTTTGTTTAATTATACTAATATCAATGCTTTGAAACACAACAAAAAATGAGATGGAAGTGTTTTATTTGTGTTTTACATATAAAAAGCGATTCAAAGAAAATACTTTATTAATATAAATATCAATCAGAATCACTAATAAATATAATAATATTTTAAAATCATTGTTCTAATATTTTTGTAGATACCAACTAGTACTTTTGAAACGATCCGATTGTTTTGATAAGCCTAAATATTTCAATTGGTATTTTTGAACCTATTGTAGCCTATATAAATGTAAATTTCAGATAAAAAAAAATTAGCATAAAAATTACTGTCCATTATTGGTTTAAGAGTGATATTTATTTAAATGTAATAAATTATTTAAAAGATTTTTTTCTCTTTTAAGATTATGAATTTAATTAATAAATAAATTCGGTTGCGAATCAGGTACAACTATTTACTTACACAAGGAAACATTTCATTAACTGGCCCGCTATCGTCCCAGGAATTATACTTCGGGCCCGTACAGCAGAATATGGTCTCCTTCAGTAAGTATCCAAATAATTCGCTTAGTTTTGCTCAAGCCTTAGTATTTGTTGCTAAAAGAGTTTGTGTATTTGAGATTCTTTATTCACAAGACAAACATAGAAACGTTCAGATAACCATTGGTAAAATCAAAGAAAATCCGCTTGTACGAATGGTCACTGGAAATGCGTTGATAGCTAAGTAAACAGAAACCAACATTTCTTTCTGATTTCGCCACTCTCCGGTAACATAAGATTTTTTGAAATTTCTCGTTTAACGCTAAACGTAAAATTAGTTGGTTTTATATCATATTTGATTTTTATTTATGGAAAAACTGTTGGAAATAATTTGTCAAATTAAATATTTAAGCTCTTGAATTTTACAGAGTGTTCACTCAACACCGAAAATATTAATGTTTTTCGTTTTTAATCTTCTATATCGATGTCTTAAATTCACAAAAATCACCTAATCTACCTTTTATCAAAGTAGCACATACGTTTTAAATATTTAGGTATGAATTAGGTATTTGTTTACTCTCATCCATTCTATTTAGTGTTGAGAAAGAAGCAGAAAAAAGTAAGTAGTAAGACGGTAATATTAAAATAATCACTGCTCGTTTGATTGAGACACTATTAAAAATATACTTTGTACGTCGTAAGGATGATTTCTAGTTTTCTTGTATCTGAGTTTCGGTTTTCATTAACGGTAAAAGATGATTCCACCTATATTGTTCGAATGAAGAGAGCGTAATAATTTGAATTGTTGAAATAGAGTATGCGATGGAGTTGTTGCACTCAAAGGGCTTAGAATAATCTCTCAAGTCTTCTAATTCACTCAGTCGGCACTTTAGGAGAGATATTTCCCAAGTGTTATATTTTCTGTTTTACGAATCTAAAATCTCTAAAGCTTTTATCTGAATAATTATAAAGTTTTATGTTTTTAAGGTTTAAGTAAACATTTTTATACCTCCGCGGCATTTGCGTCTTCTGAGAAACTATAAAGCTAGAGCTATTGGGAAGCATTTTGTTCATTCGTAAGGCTTTAAACCAAAAGTTCTATTTTTAATCATGATGATAGACATAAAATAATAATTAAAGCAAGAAAATAAGATGTTGGTTAACAATAAATTGACAACCCATTAACCTGTCAGAAAAATAATTTCTTTTTACATGCAAAAGTTTCATTTAAATTTCTAATTTTATTGTAGAATATGTCATATATTTTATTGGCACATAACCAAACCCGCTGCTGCGAGTTATATATCTATATTCAAAACGTATTATAACTATAAGCAACACTGTTATCAAAAATTTTGTATAAGCAACAACAGGTTAATATTTAATCGAAATGTTAGGTTATTAAATAAAGGAATACAATAATCGCTTATACATACATACATACATACACACACACACACACACACACACATATATATATATATATATATATATATATATATATATATATATATATATGATGAATAGTTATTATCTGGAGTACATCCGTTCATTCTGAAGTGCATAAAATCGCAGTTCCGAATTGGAGATCCGTATTTGAATTTTTTAGCTATACATACAAATAGGGGTAATCCTAGTAGACTTGTTAATTTCAAGTCCCTCCAAGGTATTACATAAATTTAACTTTTTGCATTTGTAAAGTATTTTGAAGTATTTTTCTCGTGATAATTCACTCGTGATAATTTTCTACAGACTATGTGTGCAACTTGTAGCAGCGCCAATCTCTTAGCCACGTAGATAGGCCCGGAACTGGCTGCCTCGTCTACACGAATATACGACAGATGTGCCCAGCGACACTTGTGACAATGATGAAATATGCGACAGTTGTGACCAAGCTACTCCAAATATACCATGGATTGGGAGACCCACATTATTTTCTGCATTAGGTATGATTATAGCCTCTCTGACTGCCATCACACTTTGCCCAGGCTTTGGACTGGCTAAGTGATAGAAAACAAGTTTCACCATTACTTAGAAACACAAGTCAGTTTTCTATCATTTAGGCGTGTTTAAAATCAGCTATAAGCTTCGTCATTTTTATATTTGTTTTTATATCATAGATTAACATGTCAATTTCTTTTTTTTGTATTTTAATTTTGTATTTTTTTTTGTTTTTTTAAATGAGTTTCGTACTATTTACAAATATGGTCATTACTTTTATCATTATCCATTTTGAGCTCAGTCTAATTTTTGTAAGTAGGACATAGTTAGAAGAAATGTTCTTATATCACCATTTTGTTCATAAGTCTTGAATGTTTTGTTAATGCCCTCGTCCAGTCTTATATAAGTGGATTTTCTCCTCTTCCCTCCAAGGTTCAACTGTAGCGTCATCTATGCGCGGGCTGCATTTTCCGCTTCAGATTTCAAACAGCTAATCAATTCTTTGATTCTAGGATTTGTTTTCCGAAGGGTATTGTTTAGTCTGTTGTTCCATCCTTCAACAGCATTAGTTGTTCTATGACGTCTGTTGAGCCATACCCAACCCCTGTTGTCCATAGTTCAATAGGGTAGTCATCATTTTCCAGCCATGTTTCTATGAAATAATCAAAAAACTCAATTAGTTTTCCATTTTCTGTAGCCTGAGAGTAGATCTCCAACCAACCGTCACTAACATCCTCAGATTTAAGGAATGCAAGAGCTGCACACATTTGAATGTGAAGGCGTACTTGGTCATTGTCTTTGTAGTCGCGCGTGAGACCTACCTCCTGCACTCTTCTCCACAGACACTTCTTCACGTGGAAATAACACCCCTTCTCCGCAACCAAAGGGAATACCTCTTTTAACGCTGATATCGCTGCTATTTCGAAGTCAACGTTGGCAGTTCTTGGCGACCAGCTAGGTATAACTTCACGTACAATTTGAAACAGCCTAATGTATGTCTCTTTCTTTTTATTCGGCAAAAGTGCAAACGCCACACGGTATACATTTGTTTCTTCTGGCGAACTTACAAAATCGGCGTGGATTGATTTTATCTTCGAAAACTGCTTGATTAAGCTCTTGAACGTTCTATCCATAAAAAACTCTTTTTGGAATTTCAGCCCCTTCCTCTGTTTCCACAGAACACTAAAATTCTTTCACCAGCTTGTCGACAGCGAGAAGAAAACTACTGCCATCTTTCATTTTCAATATCTCTTTATCAAGAATGATGTCTTCGCGTGTTTCGGGATCTGTTTGGTTTCCTTGAGATTTGTACCGTTGACGATGGAGATCTCTTTTCGCCGCATGTTGAGATGGCATTTCCGTGACAAATTCATATCCGTAATGAAAAGTAATTTTTAAAAAACTTTCATTTAATTTTCATTTACAGTAGCCACAGCGAACGCTGTTATAGAGATTGAAAGTATTTTATTCAATATAAATAAAATCCACGCTATTATTCTGTTAATTTTTTTTACTAACCTTTATTTGTATTTATACGCATTTCAGATAATTTTTCTCTATGACGGGCTTCCATTGGAACGTCAACCTTCAGCCCCAATTAGTCCGTACTTTTGAACTTGTAATCGGTTCCGATAGGACAGAGGTTAACATTAAACATATGAATTATTAAATCGAATAACTTGTAATATACATTTTTCCTAATATTTTTCATCTTTTTTAATTAAAGTTCCTGCGTCCATGACCCAATGTCTACTAAAGGAAAAAGTGTTTTAAATAATATTTCCAATAATATATATATATATAAATGAACTACATGGATTTTATTTTAAAGATATTTATACGAACGAATAGATAATTTTATAAAGATATTGAAATTTAATTATAATAATTATAACTATGTATATTTATTAATTATTTTAAAATTCACAATTTTTTATAATGTCTAAAAAGAAACGAATAAATTTATTAAAAACATGTTTTCATTGCATTTGTTTGTTCATAAACAGTTGATAATTGTTGAAATAGCTTACATGTGCTCACACATCGACTGTATCGTGATACATTTAGCGACGGCAACATTTTTACATTGGAAAATTCGTAGATATTACAAATAAGATTCGCTTCGTTTATAATGTGTTTTCGTCCCTTTACTTCTAATTGAATTCTGGACTTTATGAGATTTAATTTTCAATGTCTTTATTATTATTATAAACATCAACCTAAACATTTATTGCTCTGTAAAACGGCTCTGTAAGTCCACCATCATCTACCACCGTCATATATATATATATATATATAAATGATTAAAATCTGCTTATAAGTATGGTCAATTTTTTTGTGGAATTTGAGGCATTGTATTTAGGCTACTACTGGTAGTTAAATCTAATTTCAGTTGTCTGGCTCAAGGTTTTAGAGGTGCGGTATTGATTTCAAATGGGTCTCATTGGTCTTACCGTGGACACGATATACTCATGAGTATTTAAACAGTCAGCGATTAACATGGATTTTTGTTTGTGAGTTATACTCAACGGGCGCGATTTACAGTTGTTTTAAAATTTTAATAGACATTACCATTTCTTAAATTCATTTTTAACGTATCTTCAAACGTTTTATAAAACTTATTTTGACGTTAATAGTTTGAATAATTATTAATACTTCTTGAAGAACTTCTCTTTATGAGAGATTGACTATTGCAACAGTTCGAACCAAAAATATCATTTCCTTAGATCTTTATTAAATTAACCCCTGAAGTAATGGAAAATTAAACTACTGTGAAAATTGTCTCGTATCTCCTCCACGCACCTACACTGTACTACAATAAAGCGTGGCTGGGTAAAGCTAGTTATTTAAAATAAATTGATTTCTTCTTCCATCTACATATAACAATTATTTGTTACTAACTTGCACAAGTAACACTAAATGGTCTCGAGAAACTGTTTTAATAAGTTTGAATATAAAATGTTTTCACAAAGTGATTTGTAAACCAAAATTATATTTAGTATTAAATTATCTTTCGGGGTCTTAGTACATATTCTAGCGAAAATCAATTGCAAGATATTACAATTAATAGAATGATTTAAATCTTATGGGATGGTTACTCTTTTAATATTATTATTTGAATTTTAAACAAGACTGAATAGATTGGGTTCCCGTTTATGTAAATTTCTACATGTGGTTTTCGTACCCTACTTTCTTTCCAGATGACTCAGCGACTGGGAACCCTTAACCCTTTCACTTAATCCCAGCAATATGGTAAGTGGCGTTACGTTGAATCTCTTATACCTTGATGGTCATAGTTACTTCATAACGATATCCGAAGATTACATTAAGAAATATACATATTCTATCATTGTGTGTATCATAGTGTATGTGTGTGTGTGTGTGTGTGTGTGTGTGTGTGTGATCGCGCTTGTGAGTGTGTGTTTGTATGTCGTTGTTTTAAGTCTGTTGTTAAAATATAAATTGTTTTAACAGTTAGTTATTTTACAAGATATTTGATGACTAAAACAACATTTTTCCAACAATTATATTAAAATTTATTTAATTAAAAACACATTTAAACAATGTAAATTATGTGCGTGAAGATACATTTTATTTCCTAACGTTTCCTACTGCAATGTTATTGCGTTTTAGTAAAGTCGTCTTTATAGTGAGATTGCTCATCAATGGCCGGGTTCAGTAGTTATGCATATCTTTTCAGTTTTTGTCAAATATCAAGGAAAATATTAGTTATAGTGAAATACATGATATCTACTAAATTAAACTACTTAAAATTTGCTACATAACTGGTCCCACAACTGTTTAGGTAGGAGCTATGTTTCACAAGATAAAATTGGTACCCATATATACAAGTTTCTATTCCTCACCCCCTCCCTCTTCTACCTTTCGTCCTATTCTACCTCACTTTAAAAAAAAAACATTTTATCAAATAGTTCATTTCTACTTCTCCTCCGTGGTTAAGTAATAAGCAGTTTATGAAATGCTTGATAAATGTTGCAGTTTTGAAAAAGATATTGTTAGGGATAAATGCCTTGTCAGTGATAAAGACGTATTGAATGCTGTTGAACAAAACCTCAGTATCAAGTGATTTGAAAAAAAGCTCAGTCTCTACAAGATCCGTCTATACCAGGCTTCAATCCCCTGTTTAAGATCATCTCAAACTTCGTTTGAATTTAAAAGTAGGTGCTTATTTTGGAAACTATTGATCAATAATTTTATTAGCGACAAAAAACCTGTCAGTACGTGTCGAGAAGTATTCTCAGTCCCATCAGTTGAATTTGAGGGAAGTGCAAGAGAAAGAAATGGTGAATGCGTTAGTGCGATTGAAATACGTATAAATATTTTGGTAACCTTCATGGTTTTTACAGCGACGTACGACACCAACTAGAGGATAAACATGTCATCCTCAGGATGAATTAGTTTCAAAAGCAATTGAAGAGATGTATAAGTAAATGGACACAAAAGACGATTTCCATTATTCTCTTGAGGAATTGATGGAACAAATTTTAGGTGATAAAGCAAAGCTAGCTACAATTAGGGTTTTTTTAATGAGGCTGAACAGTTGGTTATCAAAGATTCGAATACCGTTATTCTGACCTAAGCTACCTCACTACAAATCCATTCTTTTATGTTACTTAAGCATCTGGGTCTGCAATTCCTGCAATCTAAATACTAATGTGACATTTAATTCCGGTAATCCATTGTAATTATTTCTGATTAACGCGAGTTAAATAGCTGTCTATTTAAATCAATTTAATAATATAATTATTTTGGAGTCAAAAATGATTTTTATGGACACAGACATAGGTCAAATATTACCACAAATTAAACCAACTAGACTAAACCAGATTAAAAAAAGGAAAAAGTAGACAATTTTGAATGAGCTAATTTAAATTATTTGATTTGAAATGGTTTAGAATATTGAAATTTTGTAAAATATATTACATTTGTAAATAGAAGTCAATTAGATAGCTTCACTCCCAAGCGCCAAAGATTGGGCAAATAATAGTATCACAACAGGTTTAGAAATTAATAGTCTTAATTAATGAATTACTACTCGGAAAAAATCTAAATATTTAATACCTAAGCTTTTTGTGTAACGTCATTTCGAATTTGATATTTATATTTCTGAGTATGTAGGAATATTGATTTTAATTATTATTATATCAATGTTTTTACCATTGTTATTTTATCAAGATAAATAACTTTTTGTAAGGATTTTGTAATGAATAATAATAATTAAACAAAATAATAATGAATTTAGTGTACTCCTAATTAAGGTATGTTAAGTTAGTAAAGTGGTAGTATTTCATTATGCATTCTACAGTTTTATAAATTTTGCAATTAGGTTAGAGAAGTAGGAAATATATAGGCATTGTTATTAGAAATTATAGATGAATTAAGGAAATAAAATAATACATTAAAATTATATTTAAATAAAACTTGTTTGTAAAACAAAATTTTTTTATAAAGGTAAATCTAAATGATAAAAAAAATAATATAAAACAGTACAAAATATGTATTCTAAAAATAATCATAAATTACTTTTAACATTTTTTTAGAAAACTCAAAAACTCATTTTCCAATCAGCAGTTAGTTTTTTGTTATGTAAAGTAAGTTTCACTAAAGTCGAACTATTAAAACAGTCTTTATGTAAAACATGTCTCTAAAAGAATCCGTGAGCCTGATGAAGCCTAAATATCCTACAGGTGGTTCATTGGTTTTATTAGAAATTCAGTAGTTGCTTCTTCTGACAGATTGTTTTTTTTTAGAAATACAGGTTTCGAATCAGATTTCGAACTTGAGGAATAAATCATAACTTTCCTACGGATAAGGTGTGGTGTAAAATCGAATAGTAGGAGGCAGGAGAAGAACTGGCCGCAGAAGAGAGGTGTTGGTGGTTCAAGGTAAGGTAAGAGAAAGTCCGTACGAGAGTTTGAGTGTGTGTGTGTGTGTGTTGAGACCTGTATTAATCTGAAACTAGATAGGCAGGTTAAATATAAGTGTAGGTTAGATAAAACTTAAAAGGATAAATCCTATAAAATAACATAAACTAAATAATATAACTTCTAATGTTAAAATAAAAATTTATATTTTCCAATTACCTTTGTTTTCATTTAGGATATAATAAATTTACTAGATATCTAATTGTAGTATTTAAGTCAAAAGTGTCTCTCAAAAATTCCATTACCCCGAAATGAGCTTAAAAGGCTTATAGGAGGCTAATAGGTTTTTGTAACAAATTCAGGGATTGGTTCCCCTGGGAGGTTTATTACTTGAGGTACGTATCTTGAAACAGGTTTCGAAGTTAAGGGATAAACCATTACTTTCTTGCGGACGAGGAAAGGTCATCGAGGTGAGAATTGAAAAGTAGTTAAACGTATGATGTTCCTGAGGTAATACCAGAAGACAGCAGGAATAAAGTTTATATAGGACAAACAAAGAAAAAATTAAAAGAAAGGTATAAAGAACATATTAATGCTTTTTTAAAACCAAATATATATAAGTCTAATTTCGCAACCCATTGTATTAATAATAATCATATGTTTCCTAATATAAATAATACGAAAATTATAAAGGAAGTAAATAAAGGGTTGAAAATGAACGTATGTGAAGCATTTGAAATTTACAAGCATAATATTGATAACAAATTAATAGATGAACAAATTCAAATACGATCTAAATTCCATACTATGTTCAATGTATAAAATGTTGTGGCAGCAGTGGAATAGGTTTGGCAATATTGTAATAGATTTGGCAACTGTGTAATGCTTTATCTAGTAGCTTCATATTTGTTAAACAGTTCTTTTATCATTCTTAGTATTGTAATTCCTGAGGATGTTGGTAATGTCAACCAACGAAAAGCTTTGAATGTATTATTCAATAAATTAAATATTCCTGTATTAGTGTATATTATTTAATCTTAAATATATATATATATATATATATATATATATATATATATATATATATATATATACAATAAAGTCCCGATTATCCGTGGGCGGATTAATTTGTTTGCGGATTATCCGGGGTCTGCCATTGTTTTACAAATATCCAATTTTTATTCCAATCAGATTCATGTGTTTAAATTTCCAAACGACGAATTACGACGAAAATACATATAAGGCTTAATAGAAGTTGAGATGAAGGGAATAGATATGTAAATATGTGCGTACTAATTTTTACATTGAAAGGGAGACATACCGACGCCGGCCAGCGAAATAAAAGGGGCAAGCAGACTACTGTATATAAGAGAAAATGACAAAATGCTAGGACGCCCGAAAACCTAATGTGTATCATAAGATTGTAAACAAATGTCAGCTAATCTCGGCTATAAATAGTCTAGGACGTGACATATGCATTATCCATGTCTGTCATATACATTATCGATCTTTATGGCATTGTGACACAACTAGTCACTGTGCGACAAAATGGTTCTCAAGAAACTTAGATAGCACATTAAAACTTAATCAATTCTCACAAAAAACAGACGAAAGTGACAGATATTTTGTTCAAAAGTGAAAGTATTATGTGTAAAGGAAATTACATATGTACATACATACTTAATTTTGACATATACTTATGTACGTATTGTAAATAGTTAGACACATAAATGTACATGTTATAATCCGTCAAATACATCGACATTTTAAATTATTTTCTGTATTTATTTTGTCCTCTGAAGATTATTTGTGAGTTGCATTAACCGGGGTCATTATTTGTGTAACTTATGGTATAATAATCGATTATCGATCGTTTTGCGTATTCTTTGTTCATAGCGGATTATCCGGGCAATTCGTTATCCGGCGTTGCCGGGCCACCCTATTCCACGGATAATCGGGAGTTTACTGTATATATATATATATATATGTATATATATTTATTCTCACGGATCTTTCCCTTTGTTGCCTTTTTCTATCACTCCTTTAGCTCACTCATCTACTTTACTCCACTCACCTCAATTTGTTAACCCCTCCTTGACCGCAAGAAAGTGATGGTTTAACCCTTGAATTCGAACGCTGGATTCAGCCTGAGTTTTGAACCTGTACTTCAACAAATACAACTCTCAGGAGAACCAAAGCCTGAATGTGTTACACAAACCAATTAGCCTGCTATCAGCCTTTTGAGCTCCTTTCGGAGTAGTGAAATCTTTGAGAGAAACTTTTGATATAAAAACTATAATTGGATACCCAGTGAATTTGTTTACCTTATATCAAAAACAAAGCTAATTGGAAAATATAATTTTTGTGTATAAAATAAATAGTTTGTGTATATTTACAACATGTTGCATCTTATTTTTATAATAACTGAAATTACAGTTAACCTACCTTTCGAGTTTCAGGTTAATAGTGTAGAATAGGTCTCCTCGTTAAGTCTAAATTATTATTAACACCTATATACTATATTCTTTCATGATAATATCAAATACCCTAAAGATTTTTAATATATTCTAACATCTAACCAATTACCATGATCCTGAATAATTTTATTTATTAGAGTTAATACTTCAAATATATCAGAGTGTTGTTAATATATTACCATTTTAAGGATAACCTATCTATTACAATTAGGCTATGCATTTTAACTATTATTTGATATTATCAATAAATAATTTATATCTGTTATTTAGGAATAAAGCCACATTGAATCTGTCATACACAATTAAAACCCTACTTCCCATTTCACACAAGAGGTTGAATGGAAAGTAAATTTAGAATACTTAAAATTTAAATTAAATAATTTAATCGAGGTTTGTCTCCACTAGACCTTTCAATGTTTACCTAATTTTAACTTGAAATGAATATATTTTGAAATACAGATTTATTAAATAGGAAAATAGATTGTTTATATACTGCTAACTGATGAATTATCTCCCAAAATTGGTTGAATTTTGTGCATTGTATATTTCTTTATTGAAGTAACTATTTCTCCTGAATGCATGGAGTCTGTAAAAATCTCTTGACGAGATTAGGCACCTTCTTCTCGATATGATGTTGTTTGGGCATTTTACATTCTCGTGCTTTGATAGCACATCAAAGCGCTATTTACTGTTGTTTTACAACATATTTGCACTTTAACTTTGCTCGTTAAAACACGTATGCTCGTTGTGGTAGCTTGGTTTCGACCCCCTGGAATCACTCTCAAGGCACGGTATCTTCTCCAAGAGCCAAAATTCTACGTCCCACCTTCGTTGTGGATTTTTCCACCAATGGAAACGCTGTTACCTTTGAAACCACGATTGTTTATTTATAATCTCCACTTCATTCTGCTTGTATTTACTTAACTTATTTCTTCTCGATTTTTATGAAAGTCTTTTATTTAATACAATGTCTAGATCTAATTTGTTACCTTTCATTTTAATTATTTATTTATCTATATTTCTTCAAATTTATTTAATTTACTGTTGATTTCTCATATAAATTTACGACTGCAGCGCTCTTTACTCAATGTGTCACGATCCTATAAACAATCTCTCTCTTGGGTCTTAACCCAGTCCAATATAACTTTTCACTTTAGAACCTAATTTTGGGCTATACAATTTTAGACAATGATTATTTTCAGTACATTATAGGAATCACAATAAAACGCTACCTAGGCTTAAGTTACACTACTTTCATTTCTCTTTCTTATATATACTGATCTTTTTTTTTATTTAGTTAACATTTGTGTAATATTAGGCGTTTTGACATGGTTCCATAAACTAAACTATTAACGTCTTATTACACTGGTGATTTAGGCTGACACCTTTTCGGTTATTGTTTTGTTTAATACATCTTACTAATTACAATTTGTTCTATCTATGAATAAGTTATTTTGTCTACCTTTTTTTTAGTCTATAATTTACTGTTCTGTAATTCATTTGGTCCAAATATAGGAATTATTTTTATTTCAAATACAAAAATTATTTCTTAATTTATATTAATAACTTTTCGTTGATAAACACTACCAACATCATCAGGAATGAATAACACAATAATGTAAGATATAAAACATATGTTAAATTAGAAATAGAATCGTTGTAAAATTTATACAAGTTGCCAAGTTTATTTTGTTGCCGTAACATTATAGACATTGAATATAGTATCAAATTTAGAATGTATTTGTATTTTTCTTTTAATAATTTTTTATTATTACTGTATTTATATATTCGAATGCTTCATACATGTTCATTCTGAATTATTTATTAATTTCTTCTATAGGTGACATACATTCAATACTTAGAAATGAGTGCTTATTATTAATACAATGATTTGTTAAATTTGATTTATATATTTCTAGATTTTTATAAGCATTCAAATGTTCTTTATATCTTTCTTTTACTTTGTTCTTGGTTTGACGTATATAAGTTTTATTACTGCTTTCACATTATAATTTATAAACACCACAATTTCATTCATATTATTTGTTTCTAATTGTCATTTATTATGTTATTATTTTATTATTACTTTTACCTCTTTATAAAATATCCCTTCTTGTATCGAGTACCTTTTAATTTTGGTTTAATTTCTAAATGTAAAAATTTAATTTAGATCTAAGTTGTAGAGTAAATAAGTAATGTCATCAAAATATAATTATATTATGTAAATTAAAAACCCATATTTAAAATAAAAGCTATTATTTTATTGAAATGATGAAAGTTTTTTTAAACAAGAATGAATATGTAGGAGAATGATTAAAATATAATATGACCAAAAGCTAATATAAAATTATAAAAGGTAAAATAAAGAAAAAAGTAACTAAGGCCAGGCGTAAGTAAATGGCGAGAGAAAAGGTGAAAAAACTAATGTAACACCAAGTAACACAGATTATGTATATGAGTGAAAAGGACAGGAGAGTAAACTGTTGTAAACATTAGTAAATATAAGGCATACTTAAGGACTTCATAGACTGGAACATCCAAGAAAATGGATTAGAAAATTTTGAAAAGACACTTTCTCTAGTTCTCCAGAATCTCTAATTAGATGTTTTCTCTTAAATTTAACATCGTTAAAGAAAACTTTAATTAAATTCCATGGTATTGTAGTCAGCATTTATAATAAATAAAATAACAGTACAAGGGTAGACAACCATATATTCTAAATTATAGCAGACAAAGATTTCAAAATATCAGTTTTGATTACTTGTTTCGAATTTGTTTCAGCCAGTTTACATGGATAAATTATTCATGGGTTCCAAGAAACTTTACAAGAAATAATCGTCATAAATTAATTAATAATCTAACAGTTTCCTTTAAATAACTGATGAAAAAGTACAACAATTATAAGTTTATTCTTGGTTTAGGTGCGTGTTTTTGCCTGGACACATTAGGAATTTAGTGCAGTGTCGCCGTCTACGGTGAAGGGTTAAAGAGAAAGTTTGGAAATCAAATGAAAATTCCTTATACACAAACTCAGTGAATTTGGCTACAAATCTGGTAAATATCTCTACCTAAAATTTATATTTATATATATAGGTTAAAACGTTATATCTGTTATGTTAATCAAAATCAAAATTAATACATGAACTATTTTTAAAACTTTGTGTAGTAAACTGTTATAGTAGACTACAGTGAAAAATGTTGTATAATAGTTCTAAAAGCACGCACATTCACTCGTGTGTGTACATATATATACATACATATCTATCCGTCAAACGCCGTGACAACGCGTTTACTCTTCCCTCAGTCTACCCCTCTTTTGAAAAATTATGAATTTTATTACCAAATTATTTATATATTAGCTGACATTTTTTGAATTTAAGTGAAATAAATAAAGTTATGATATATATAAATATATATATATATATATATATATATATATATATATATATATATATATATATATACATATATATATATATATATATATATATATATGTATATATATATATATATATATACATATATATATATATATATATATATATATATATATATATATATATATATATATATACATATATACGAATTATCAACATTTATGAAACTTTTACTTATGAAACTATTAACATATTATTTTAAAAAATTTAATAAATTTATTCTGTTTAAAATCTGATTTGCCATATAATCATCACTGCAACGAAACCCCTTCATCCTACCTGAAGCAGCTATCCTTATCCATGTTACCGAATAGCATTCACCAGTGATCGGTTTTAAAAATTCCAATAATACTTTTTTTATAGTTATTTTCACTTTTTACGAATTTCAAATACGAATCACCGCAATACTAGCTTAAAACCAATGGCCATAACACCGACGACAGACATATTAAGCTTAAAATCTTGGCTAATGTCGGAGTCTTGCCACGGATCAGGATCATCCCGTTTCCCAAGTTATGTCCACTTAATGCACTCTCTTATGGAAATCCTTTTTTTCTTAATTTTTCCTCTACTTATGCTGGGCTACAGTTGACCTATTTCTATAGGTTACGGTAGGTTCCAAAGTTTTGTTTGAAGTTACCTAGCAGGCGACTTTTGTATCACTCGCGTTGCAATAATTGTTCATTTTGGACACTGCCCTTATACATGTTACTTAAACATTTATTATTTTATCTTGCTAATACACTAGCCAAGCATGATTTCACTTTTGACCATTTCAACTTGAAAACAAATGCCCTCTTTATGTCTGATTACTTTTTACTATCACATATTCCTCCCCTCTATTAGGTATTTAATTTTTGTTTTAATTTAATGTTTTACAATAAGGCTGCAAGTTATGCTGATGTCGTACCTTTGCTCAGGCCTATTATTGATTTCTGCATATTTCAACATCCCATATCTTTGGGAAACTTTATCTAAAAATAAATTATAAAAAGAATTACCGGTATTGAATTTAATATTTTTTCTACATACTTCAAAACAGAGTGTGTTTATTTGTGTGTGTGTGTGTGTGTATGTGTTGTGTGTGTGTTTGTGTATGTGTATGTGTGTGTGTGTGTGTGTGTGTGTGTGTGTGTGTATGTGTGTGTGTGTGTGTGTGTGTGTGTGTGTGTGTGTGTGTGTGTGTGTGTATGTGTGTGTGTGTGTGTGTGTGGGTTTGTGTGTGTGTATGTGTGTGTGTGTGTGTGTGTGTGTGTGTGTATGTGTATGTGTGTGTGTGTGTGTGTGTGTGTGTGTGTGTGTGTGTGTATGTGTATGTGTGTGTGTGTGTTGTGTGTGTGTTCGCGCACGTGCCTCTCGTATTCGTTACGACCGTATACACTCAACAGAAAATCGCATCCAATCGGAAGCTATCTTCTGTCCGGACCATGCCTTACCTGTAAGACAACCGGACGCAGGTATACATTTTAAACGCGCATTTCTGATCCAAGACAGAATCTGTGGTATGCTTCCTAAATTCGGCCAGAGAAACAGTCACTCAACATTTTAACTTAAAACTCACTTTTTCTAAAACCTAACCTTTTGGATGTAATTTCCAAAAATCTACTCTAGTTACAAGTTAGTGAAAACATAGTTTTTATTTAATTTCAAAGTTAAAAATTTATATTTAAAATATTAAAATGTTTTTTTTCGAAATTACAGTATATTTTAAAACAATTAAAAAAATTCTAATGAATCATTGAAATTTATATCTCATATTTAGAGGTTACTCACTTTTGAAATATTTAAAATACAAAGCTAAACTAACATGGTTATAATTATACCCTTTACTAAACATATTGATAACTGAAACCTGCAAAACATACAATTGTATATAATTACAATTTAAACGTGAACAAAATTAATATTGAAAAATTACAATTCGAACCTGCAGAGCATACACAACCATATAATTTGAATAATAACATAATGCATAAACAAGTAATATAATGCAACTGCAAAGTTTTGCTCAATTTCAATAGAGTGTTTCTTAATTTACTCAAGTTCCCTTTTTCTTATTTATATATAATTTCTGAAATGAAATATTTTCGTTGTTTTTTTCCTTATGAATGTTAATAGACAAAGATATTTAATAATATTGTAACATACAGATAAACTTAGGTTACAAAATAGCATGTTACACAAATATTTTTTATTTTAGCTAATGTAAAATCGGACAAGTTTAAAAGACATTTTTGTTTCTAAAATTATTTCATGACAATAAGAGTTCAAAGGGACGCCATTATGTAACGTAAACCTTTGAAAGTCCTTTTTTTAATGTATAAGGGCGGAGATTCAGTAACTAACTTACGGTTCGAAACTGCGTTCGATTTATTCTTCTACTAGTCACGGTGGAAGGAGAATCGTCACTAGCCTGCAATCGTTCCTATTTTGTGTTTAAGCTTTGTATTAAATTTTTATTAATTTAATTATCCAAATTTAAAAACAACGGCATATATTTTATAAGTAGTTCTGTTTCGTTTATTTTTTTTATTATCAAAATTTAACTATGGTATAAGATTACACCAGTGTAAGGATATAATATGTGATAACAAAGTCATGTAAGTTTAAGTGATTGCCGAGGTATGTTTTATATTTAATTTCTTGATAATTTTCGATAGATACAAATCAGTAAATATACGAATTCTGTGTGCATTAACCTAGCGTCTTAACCCTTTGTAACAGATGTGGGCCTTTTGTATTTTCATTAATGTTGTTAGACTTGTACATAGCAATTTTTTTGTGTATTTTTTAAATTGTTATAAAATTAAATATATTTTGAAAATACAAACGAGATATAAATTGTAACCTATTTCCTTTAGAACGGCTTGGATAGACGGATCAGTCTAAGCCAAGTCTGCCTAAGTAGTTAAAGTTTTTGGAATAAATTAAAGTAGCGTATACACCCATTTCAAATTACCGGGGGGGGGGTTACAAATTCCCGATTCTGTTCTTTGCTTTCTTTTCTAGTAATTTTAGAGGTTAGATTTTAATGCACACTTTGTTTTAATTTTTTTGCGCCCATATTTTTAAGTATTGTTTACTGATTTTAAATTGTGCCTTCTTTCATCTTTAAGGTTTCTTATTTCTTGTCCTTATAGTAAGTTTGATTGAAAATTTTCAAAAATGAGTTTAAACATAGATTTTTTGCCTAAGAACGAATTAGTTCTTGAGTTGTAACTTAGATCAGTAGAGATTAGAGTAGATAGTACTAGAGTAGTAGATAATCAATATAAAACAGACTCTATAGATCTAATTGATAAGATGAATGTAGGAAGGTAATTTGGAACTATATAATCTAAATTTAAGAAGTTATTAAACATTTGTAAACTCTTAAATACAGAATCGAAAACTATATATGTTTCAGTAGTAGAAACTAAATTAATACATTTAAGAATAAGATGTTAAACGTTTACTGAAATTTGAATTAGAAACATATATTGCAGATGACATTACAGATTATTTTAAATAAAGTAAATAATTTATAAACTATAGTCTCAGAAGTTAACCTATATCAACCATATAGGCAAAACTAATCAACCATATTTTACAGAATATAAAAATGAAATTAATAAACTGGAACAAAATACGTACGCTAAATTTGATGAAGTTTTACCGGCTATTTCCTTTCAAAGTAGAATGCTTCTCCTGCCGCTCCAAGTAATATGGAAAATTATTGATTTAAAATAGTAAACTATTTATCTAACAATTTCCTAATTTTACCCAAAGCGGCTCAGAGAGCCTTGTCATATTCTTCTTAATCCCGGAGTCACCTCATATGTAGCCATATATATTTAGATGAAGCTGCTAAAAGTAGATATGTTACACACAATCATTGAGGTAAGAAATAACTGATTGCCTTAAAAAAATCTTCAAACTGTTCTGGCTTTGTCAAAACAATATTTCTCCATACGTATTCCACAAGGTATGGCTCGAACGTAGAGACTGGCATTCGACCTATTCTTCAACGCATATAACGTTTTATCTTGGACCAATGACTTTCTATTGCCTACGTATGCACATTCGGATTACCAAGGCAAACCAAATTGAGAGTGATTGACCGTTTTGGGTAGATATCCTTTTTGACTCAGAAAATTACACCCTCTCCACATATCAGTAATGACTGTCGTCCCAGGCACCGCATTTTTCATTATTATTTGCAGTAATGTAGCTGAATCCCATTTTTTCAATAATTTGTTTCAGAAAACACCCACCAATAGTTTTGGTCAAACGCCCACGATTGTACTTAGGTTTCCAAAAAGCGCTTTTATCTACTTTAACAGTTTGCCATGAGTCACCTATTTTAGTTGAACTCTCCAGAAGCCAAACAACGAGACACTCCCTGAAAGCATTAATCAGCTTCCTCACTGTAGGGCGCGAAAGTCTAGTCTCACAAACAGTACTAAAAAACGGATATTTCAACATCCACTCTACCGAAACTGTGAGCAATTGAAGCAATTGTAGCTTGAACTAATCCAAAAATGGTTTGTCTCTTACTGGTGCCAACTAAAAGTGCCTTCAAGAACGTGAAGGGCCCAGTGATATGTGTAATCGAGCAGAAACCGAGTACAATAGAGTAACCTGTTAAAGGGTAATAAAATTAACCTTTATGGACTAACATTTAGATCCAGGTCGCGTGGGCCCATCTGGTTTCCTTAACCCATTTGTGTATTTGTAATTAAAATTTCTATAAATTATATAATATTTTTAAGGCAAGGTTTTTTTTGTAAAATTGTTTCAATGTATAACGTATGTGCTATAAAATTGTATTTAAACCAAAACAAATATGTTTGTTACAGGTAAAATGTCGGAAACAAAGAAAAACCATACAACGAACATATTGCTACTTCTGTTTCTATGAATTGGAATACGCATTAAGAACTTCAAAGCTGAAATAGTTCTTACTTATATGATTACAATGACTTTCTTCTGGATCGTGGCTCTCACATTAATGGTTTCAAAAATCATCCTGAATCAAAATAGTGACGTCATGGATGACACAATTGAGGTCGTGTCTGATATTTCTATCGGTCTATTCAGCATGGCTTATATCTGTAACACTTTTAATCAGAGACACATTTATGGCATTGTGTATAAAGTAATAGTGGAAGGTCTGTATGTCTACAAAATTCCTACAGTGGAAGAGGCAGAGATGATTAAAAACAAGTACAAGAGAAGAGCTAGATTGATTTTATACTACTCTACTACAATCATGACAATATTTACGGTCGCTAAGTACTTTGTTCCTTTCTTCATTGCCATTTATCAGATAATGAACTCTAAAAGCGATATTTACACACATTTACAACTTCCTCTTTCTTGTTGGTTCCCGTTTTCTTTAAACAGCCTTCCCAGGTACCTCTTTGCATACTTTATCACAATGGTACCGGGACTATTTGCTGCGTTGGGTTACACAGCATCAATTTCTATTGAGTGCTTAACAATTACAATCGTTTTGTATGAAAATAAAATTCTATCTTTGTTCATAAAAAGACTAAAAGAAAGAGCGTTTTTATTGGCTGAACAATCCCCTTCACAATCAGCGACTGAGCATCATGTGGACGAATGCTTCAAGATATTAGCAAAGCAAGGTATTCAGCACCACCAGAAAATTATGATGTAAGTAGATATATCTAAATGTTCAATAAAAGTTTTGGAATAACATTTTGAAAAGTTAACAAACCTGTTAATACCACTATTTATTAAGAATACAATGTGGTTGAATATTAATAATAGATACTCAACAACCACAAAACGTTTTTAATTGTATTTATTTATTTATTATTTTTATTTTACCCTTATGCAAATTTCAATTACCAAGTAACCATTCTTAGAAGAGTAACGTACAAAGACTCACTTTTTATATTCTTTGTACATACAGTCTTTGTATATCTCTGAGGATGGTTACTTGGCGACTGAAATGTAAATAAGGGTATAATTTTAAAAGAGATTTTTTAGTATTTATTCTGTACTTACTTACTTACTAGCCAACGCCCACCCTTGGCTGTTGAGCCCTTTGGTTACGCGCTGGCCAGTAGAGACGAGCGGCCCGGTATACTTCTTCTTTTTGATTGGAATGGTCAAGTTCCGGACATGCAGCGAGATGTTCTGTGTCCATTGTAGTGTAGCCGCACAGTTGACAATGTGGTGTGGGGAGAACTTTGATGCGATGGGCTACCAGGTAATCATGGCCTGTTTTCATGCGGAATGTAGCAACAGCTCGCGGTAGATCGTCTCTAACAGGCCCAGCGGTGACAAGGCTTTCCCATTTTTTACCAGCTGCCTCTTGGATTAGATGCTGTCGGACCCACTTCTCTGTTGCAGCACTTATTTGCAGTTTAGAAGATTTTAGAGATGATTGGCACCCAGGTTGCTGGAGTGTAGTCCCTTTAATTGCTAGTTTGTCAGCTCTTTCATTTCCGAAACTTTTGACATAACTGGGGTGCCATTGAAGTTTGATAAGACATCCTTTTTTTGTCCGAGTGTATGTAGAATTCGTCGGCACTCTAGTGTTCTTGGGCAATCTGTTTCTTTGTTATTTGATAGGTTATGGATAGCTGCCTGGGAATAAACCAAAAAACTGTGTTTATAGGCTGGTTGATCTGCTCTATCTCCTTAGCCGCGGCCAAGACTGCATCAATTTCAACTTCATAATTGCTGATAGGTGCACCCACTGGGAGAAAACCTTCAAATAGTCGACAAAAGTAGCCTGCTCTTGTTTTGCCTGTTCGTCGTATCGAGGATCCATCGGTGTATATGTGAAGCCATTTATTCAAAGGATAGTCTTCGGCAATGATTTGATTTGCTGCTTTTTCTAACTCAATGGGTAGCGATTTCTGTTTTGTAAGCTGATGGTTTCTTAGGTTGAACGTAGCTTCCGGAAGATGGTTTAAAAACTCGTTGTGATTGAAGAGTGGAAGTGGTTGAGAGGGGGGATCTCGTACTTAGTTTCAAGCTCTTTAAACACTTCAATGGGAGTTTTCTGTGTTTTAAGCCTAAAGGAAGGTTGTTTATAGTTATCTCATTTGTCTTTATAAACACGCTTGTTTCTTTCCCAGAATTTAAGTGCAGTTTTTTCTCCGTGGACCTTTAGTGGTTGGATATTAGTCTGTGCTTCCATTGCCGCTATGGTGGTTGATTTTGGGGCTCCAGTTATGGTTTTCAGGGCAGTGTTTTGTACGATTTTCTTGCTGTCGCAGAGCCAGCTGTGACCGTAACTTTGCTGCCGTAATTTAATACGGGCCTAACGTAGGTCTTGTAGGTTGTTGTAAGCACATCTTGAGAAGCACCCCACATTGTCGCATTCAATCTTTTAAGGAGTCTTGTTCTTCTTGAAGTTCTTTGTGCGCAATTTTGTATTTGCGGTTCCCAGGATAGACGGCGGTAAAAGGTTATTCCTAGGTATGAGGATAGGTCACTTTCTTTCAGGGTTGAGCTCAATTATGTCAATGATATTTGTGGTGGCTTAGGGGATAGTGTGAAGAGTTGGAAAATGGTTTTTGTTGGATTTACTGTCATTGCGTTCATAGCCATCCATTCATTGTCCGAGCTTCCTCAGTACCTGATTTAAACATTTTTCCAAAGCGGGGATAGAACCGCTGGTTGCCCATATCAGGGATTATCGGCATATAGGAGTGCTTCTGCTCCAGGTATTTCTTTGATTGCCTCAAGGAGATCATTGATCATTATATTAAACAAGGCACAGCTGAGAGCATCCCCCTGCGCAAGACCTTGTCTTTGTAAGCGGAATTTTGAGGTTACGTTAGAGAAACGACCCCGAATTTGTCGCTGTGAAAGGAAAGATTTCATCCATCTGAATATATTTCCGGTCAAGCTGTACATTTGTAAGTTTGTGAATGAGCATCGGTCTCCATACAGTATCGTAGGAGACTACGATCGATTATCGCAGCTTTTAGATCTACCAAAATTTCAAGTGTCGACATCTTCCTGTGATTCCATCCTTAACATGTTGGGTGAAATTTAGTACCTCTGTTCTTTCGAAAGCCAGCGTGTCCGCTGTCTATGATTCCGTAGGTTTCAGGGAATAGGCCGAGTCTTTTCCCAATCATTTTTTCAGCTATTTTGCTGACAACACTTGTTAATGATATTGGGCGGTAGCTATCGTCTTGATTTGGTGGTTTACCTTTCTTGAGGATTGGGACTATTTCAGTCTTTCTCCACTGGGGGGGGGGGGGGACATGAGTTATCCAGGTAAGGTTAACGGCTGCTAGGATGGTTTCTTTGCCAGTGCTGAAGAGGTTCCTTAGAAATTCGGGAAATATTCCATCGATGCCAGCACATTTAGAGTTCTTTGTGAGTGCGAGAGTGAGTTCGAGCTCTTCAATAGTGAAGTTGTCCGTGAATAACTCATATAGTTTAAGATAGAGGGAGGAACTTGAGGACTTTTCTGTAAGGGATTTGCCAACGACTCTGTCTCCTTTTACGTGACTGATTTTCGCATAGTGCTTACACAGTGCATTGCTGATGTCCAATGGGTTTGTTAATGTTTTGTTCCCACATTCTAAGGGGTGCTGGGTGGCTTGGTTTTGATTATTGTTCAGTCAGGAAACGTAGCGATGTGCTTTAGAGCCATCTTTTCTGAAATCAAGCTTCGCAATAAGGTTTTTAAAGGCAGAGCGTTTGGACTGTTTGATTTCGCGCCTCAACATGGCTTGGCTCCTCTTCAAGTTTATTACATCGTTTAAAGACTTGGTCGCCTCTGGCTTGCGGCGCTTTCCATTTTTGTCCCTTTTTGGATTGGTAAGAGTGGTATTCCAGAAAGTTGTGAATTTTATATTCTGACCCCCCGGGATGGATTTAGAAGCACACTCCAGGATAGCTTTGTTTATAGAAGATATTGTGTCTTCAGGGTAATCTGTTACTATCGACAAGGGAAGAGCAGCATTTGTTAGAGCGCGAAATAACTGCCAGTTGGCTTTCTTAAAATTTCAGCGTAGAGCTCGGCTCCTTTGGACTACTATCTTGTCTGTACGGATTCTGGTAAGAACACCCCTATGGCCCCAGCCTCCTGCATCCTCCAAAAGCATAATTGAAGTCTTTTTTGTGATATGTGGATGTGTTATAATAAGGTCAGGTCTGGAAGTTTGTCCGTTGTAGGATAGAAACATTAGAGGGGTCTCCACTACATCAAGTAAGCAGCCATCTATCATCTCTTTGACAAGTCGTCCTACAGGGGTGGTATATGAATAGCCCTATCTCTGTGAAGGACTGTTAAAATCTCCCAGAAGAAGACTATTTGGTTGGATGGTTAATTCTATTATGTCCAATGATGGTATGTTGCCAGGTGGGTTGTATAAATTTACAATAGAGAAGTGCTGTTTGTCCTTCCATATTTCGATCATAAGAGCTTCAAGTTTGTCTACATCATCCATCTCGTGCAAATTCTAAACATGGTTGACAAGTTGCTTTTAACTCCACAGCATATCCCCGAAGCTACTTGCCTGGATCTTATCAGCATCTGAATAAAGTATCTGGTTAAAGAATAAACATTAGGATTCTCGGTAGCATCTCCTGCTTCCACGATAAAAAAAGATATCGGCGTCTTCTTTCAAGACGTTTCGTTTAGGCTGTAGAAATTTAACATAATTTAAGCCCCCGGCCTTCTAATATAAAATTCGGAGGCTGTCGTCAAAGCTCTTAGAAGAGGTGATTTGTGTAAGGTCTCTAGAAATCATTTTGTCAGCGCGTTGATACGGCGGAAATCTCAGTGATCGTTTAGATAACGCAGGGGGCACCACGAGCAGGCGATCTCTATCAACCCCCAGTATTTATTATGTTAATACTATGTTAAATAATTTTTATTGTTCGCAGTAACTTTTTGTTTAAAAGAATAGTTGGAAAATAATAATTAAATATAGTTCCCAATAATAATAATATCAACTAACGAAATAACGACACACGGTTGAAAAAAATATAAATGGCAAATATAAGTTAATATCGAGGAAAAATTAGGTTTACAAAATGGCATTGCGTCATCGTTGGTTATATCATGTTACGTACTAGTATATCTAATCATGTAGGACTAACTGCATTTAGAACACTGTTACGACAAATATAGTCAGTTTATTTTGGCATAATTTTAATATCAGTACTACACTTCACCGTACACTACACTGATGACAGATGGTATACGTGTGGTGTGGCTAGTGGATGTGTAATTGTAATACAGTAGTTAGATCACAAAGAATTTGTTATTTAATTGCAATAAATTCGCGAAGTCGTCAGGGAAAACAGCGTAGAACACTGAAACCAAACTGCATCAATCATACGGACGAGTAACAAATAAAGTAAATTTAGTAGCTAATTGCGATTGAGTAAAGTAACCCGATTGATATATTATACACCCTACCTCTTTCCACAAATATGTTTTTTATTCTAGTCTTATTCACATTTCGGTTACAACGTAACCATCCGCAAAGACATGATAATACATACTAACTCTATACAGTTCCCCCTATTTAGAACCAAACTACTTGCCCCTACCCAAAACGCCGCGGCCTCTACGGGATCACGCTTTCCCCTTACCAGTAACTGCAAGAAATCGCATCGTATCAACTTTAATACATAAAATTAACTTATAAAACTTTAACAATAACTTCTATACATAACATCAATATATACAAAGCCTAAATAGGTACATTACCTTTCTAATAAAGAAAAATAATAACCGACCAAAATTATATGTAAAAACCATAACAATACTTTAAAAGTGAATACAAAATAGAATTTGCCTCTGTCACAAATTAATAAAATCTCACGGTCATATTTACTAATATATACACTTTAAAAACTATTCATCAATTTATAGCTCCTAAAATGTAATTAATTTCACATTATTAACATCTAAATAATTATAATGCCATACTACAGATAAAGTAAAACTTTTAACCAGACTTATTTAAAATATTTTATCTTTAAATTATATTATAATTACCTTACCATTCTATAGTCACACCTTCAGGTTTCTAAATAACTACCAAACATATAAATTAGTTTAGCATCACTTGCATTTATTTATCTGACATTCAATTATTACAAACTATGCAAAATTACATTATTACGATGCAGTGATAAATATTTATTCTTTATCTAATACTACAATTACTAAAAAGGTGGACTCTTGAGGCTTAAGGTGTTTAATACAATAATGTTTATTAACTTCATTGTTCAATTGCTCTTTCTCTAGGGTCGTTATTACGGGATCTTCTATAAATTAGTAAGTGGTGAAAAAACTAGGTTAATTATTATAATTCCAAATTGGTTTAGAATTTAAATTGGTTCTGAATCTGCTAATTTATAAATCTATGTTTGGTAAATCTAATGTAAGTAAATTTGTACTTATTGTTGAGTTCCTGGAATCGGCTGTAACGTTAACTGCTTCACTGCATTTTTACACATAAATAACTTACATCCATAATGTCTTTATTATCTGCCTAATTCATTCCCGTTGCGCTTTTAAATTTTTTATATACATAACTAACAGTTCCTTTAACTCTTCTCAATAATTTTTTGTTGTTTAATCATTGCTTACAACTTTGTTCCTCCCCCATATACGTAATCACGTTGTGAATTGTAATGATTGTGACCAAAAGTAAATTGGGCTGACCGGTAGAAAAGTTATAACTAGATTTAAAGACCATAATAGGGACATAAGATATGAAAGGTTAGATAATTCAAGCATTGCTGCTCATATATTGGAGACTCCAGGGCCTGTTAGAGACGATCTCCCGCAAGCCGTTGCTGTTGCTGCATTCTGCATGAAAACAGGCCATGATTACCTGGCAGCCCATCTAAATCGCATCAAGGTTCTCCCAACACCACATTGACAACTGCTACACTACAATGGACGCAGAATATCTCGCTGCATGTCCGGCACCTGACCATTCCATTCAAGAAGAAGAAGAAGTATACCGGGCGGCGCGTCACCAAATGGCTCAACAGCCAAGGGTGGGCGTTGGCTAGAAAGTAAGTAAGTATATATTTTAGACTAATCATTATTCAGATGTTAATAATGTAAAATTAATTAAAAATATAATTAATAGGTATTTAACAAAGTGAATAAGTAATGACTTACTTGCTGACGCGTTTTAAAACATTCGTTCCTTTTACAAAGCTAATCCTCTACTAATTTAAAATGTTAGGAACGATAAACTGTTGAATAGTTTTGAAATTGAATATATTAGTAAATATAACCATGAAATTGTATTAAACTGTGACAGAGGCCCTATTACAAAATCTAGTTTGTAATCACTTTTAAAGTAGGCAGTGTTATGATTTTTATATATAATTTTGGTTGGTTAATATTTTTCCTTATTAGAAATGGAATGCACCTTTAGGGTTATGTATAAATTGATGTTATGTACAGAAGTTATTGTAAATATGTTTTATATGTTAATGTTATGTATTAGAGTTGATACGATTCGACTTCTTGCTCTTATTCTTGGGTTGTGGTCACGTAGAGGCCCTGGCGTTCTGCGTGGGCACAAGTAGTTTGTTTATAAATATAAGAACTGTATTGGATTAGTTGTTTGTGTTATCATGTCTCTGAGGATGGTCACTTTGTAACCGAAATGTACATAAGACTAGAATAAAAAACATATTTGTGCTTAGAGGTTTTGTGTATTATTTATTGATAAACCAGCTTACAGGCTGTAAACCACACTAAATATTCCAAGTAATTATTAACTCGGTTTGAGTAAATCATCAGAAAAAACACTACCCTAGTATATAGAAGTCTATAAATTCTCTAAAGATTATTTAAAACTATTAAAATGTCCTTAAACACAATAGGTCGAATTTTTAAAGGTGAGGTAGTACGATTAAAACTTTGTTTAATTGCCAACTGCTTATGCGCTGTGTCACATGATTTGATCTTGACCGATAGCACAGAAGGCCATAGAATACAACTTTACAATCATCCAACGCTTTTATGTACTCCGAACTGGAGGTCACGTCGTTCTCAGTCCATCTGACATGATACCTTACCTCCAAACTCTCGTCGTAATTCTCAAAGAATTCTCAAATACCTTTAACAAAATTACGCCTACATTTTTCATTCTTAATCAACTTGAAATTATTCAGCTTTCGTCCACTTGATGTTCTAAACACAGCATTCGCCAATAACGAATAACTTTCACACAACGTATTAAGCTTTTACTAGTGGCCTGAATCGTTCTCATATCCATCACATCTTCCACAAATCCATATCCTCTCTCGAATAAAGTCAAAACTCTTCCCTGTTTCTATGTCGGATTATATTGAAAAAGCCAGGCACCAGCACCTACGTGAGAAAACGTCGGTGAGTGTTCCGCTACAGGGTTCCAGGGCTCTGCTAATACTCTGAAGGAAATGTCTTTCCTTACTACTGTTACACCATACTTTGAAAAATGAGTTAGTAGTTTGTTCTCCTATCTTATCATTTGGCAGTGTTAAACATTTCACCTTCTGTAGCACCTAGAGTGTCTCCAAACCTTCTCGAAAGCTAGTGAACCCTATAAATTTAAATACTAGACACAAATGCAAAAGGGTTCGCTTTCTGAAAGTCATTTCTCCCTCAGCCCACTCAGTCACAGTTGGTATTATAGGTTCTGCTTGACAGCTAATAAATATGTAGCTATAGTTTTTGTATTTTTTTCAGATACGTAAAGCACCTAAACTACATATTTTCTGTGCCGTTATGTGCTATTGTCGGCACTATTAGAGTAACGGTTACCGCTTCCACCTAATTTTTTGTATTTTTTGAGATACGTAAAGCACCTAAACTACATATTTTCTCTGCCGTTATGTGATATTGTCGGCACTATTGGAGTAACGGTCACCGCTTCCAGCTAATTTTTTGTATTTTTTCAGATACGTAAAGCACCTAAACTACATATTTCCTGTGCCGTTATGTGCTATTGTCGGCACTATTGGAGTAATGGTCACCGTTTCCAGCTAATTTTTTTATTAGAGTAACGGTCACCGCTTCCAGCTAATTTTTTGTATTTTTTCAGATACGTAAAGCACCTAAACTACATATTTTCTGTGCCGTTATGTGCTATTGTCGGCACTATTGGAGTAACGGTCACCGCTTCCAGCTACAGAATAAGTGTGGTAAGTAAATAAGGAACTATTAGAAAACACATTTAGAAGTATTTTTAAAAGCCTAGTTACGTGAAGCCTATATGAATAAGTAGCTATTATACTAACTCATCCTACAAGAATTAAGAATATTGGTAAAGCTAAAACATAAATGAGTATTAACATGGTCATAGAATGTTTTTTTTGTAATTTCAAAACTTAATATTGTAAAATTTGTTATTATTAAACACTTACATTTAATATTTAAAACACAATCACACACACTCTCTCTCACATACACACACACACACACACACTCACATACACACACACAAACCCACACACACACACACACACTCACATACACACAACACACACACACACACACACACACACACACACACACACACACACACACACACACACACACACACATACACACACACACACACACACACTCACATACACACACACAAACCCACACACACACACACACACACACACACACACTCACATACACACACACAAACCCACACACACACACACACACACACACACACACACACACACACACACACACACACACACACACACACTCACATACACACACACAAACCCACACACACACACACACACACACACACAAACACACTCCCATACACACACACACAAACCCCCCCCCTACACACACACACACACATTATATTCTGAAGAAATCTGTATAAAAAGGTAATAACCGATAATTGAAATGATATAAATTTTATTTGATTATATCAAATTTTGGGAAAAGATTGCGATTTTATATTCTTGCATTGTAGTATTGGAAGTGTATAATTATTTTCTAGAATTATACCTCATGTACTTAACTTTTTTTCAGAAAATGCTTCGTTTTTCAGAAACTTTATAAGAAGTAAAATAGAGAGTGATTTAAAATATTTTTTAGCAACATAATTTACGAGAAGTTTAGTCATCGGAAGATATGATGATTTCAAGAGAAAACAATTTTAAAAGATTCCACAATTCAATTTACTTAAAAAAGTATTTAAAAAATACACGATTAAGAGAATATCTATGGGAAAACAAGCTAAAGACAATTGTAAAAAAAATAAAACAAAATTTTGAAACACTTTTATTTTAAAATTATATAAACAAGAATTGAACAAATTTAAGTGCTACTCTGACACACTGGAGTAACACTCAAAACTGGATGTACGGCTCCAACTTGTAGGTATGAAATACATTATGGACACTCTACGGGTTCCAGGGTATTATGTTTACTCTTTTAAATACATTCATTATATTACGCTATTCTTATTACACTTTTTATTTCTAAGTATATCTCGTAATCAATTTTTTATAATATCGGGGGGGGGGGGTGAAACGAAAATACTATTACAAGATCTGATTCACGTCCTTTGAAAATAGTTGATTCATTCCTTAATATACGGTATGCTTTCGTATGATCGGTCTTTGTATTGTCATCTTTGATTAGGATGTCCTTATCCAGCCAACCGGATACCGGGATGTGAGAGAAGAACTATCGATCACAAATTCAACCGAAAGTCAGAGAGAGATGAATAAAAGTGTTAGGTAGTACAGTAAGATATTACAATTCGTAATATGTAAGATTGTTTAAATTCAACGCGCCTACGTATAACTACAAGTTACACTCAAAATATAATTAACCCCAATAACGATCAAATAAGGTTTCTATTAAGCTAAACTTGAAAATGGTACGAAAATATTAAAAACATCCATTATCCAAATCCATTATTGTTGTATTACATAGCGATAAGAAATCTATACCAAAATGCCAACATCCTAGCTTAGTTAACGGAGGCATTAATCCATATTGAATTACGGGGATATTAAATAATTTCATGTAGGTTGATGGAACCTTAAATAATAAAAAAGTGTACAGTAGTTATTAGCAAATATTTTACATTTTGTTTTTTTTAATTTGTAGTGTATTGTTGGAAAAAGGAAATAATAAGGGATCGATACATATAAGAACTATACACTTTATATAACAATTGCTTTTGTTGTGTATAGAATTACATATTGTTTACTTTTAACAGGAACCAAATTTGTTTACTTCAAAAACGATCTCATATTATTCTATAATCTTTGCTACACTTTTTGGTATATGGATACAATCCTGGATGGGGCAGATAGTTATAAACTCAGTAAGTATATTACGATGATATTAGTGAAGATAATTGATTATTGTTTCATTATGAATAAATAAGACATAAGGTTATGAATAAATCAATAGAACTAGTTAGTTGAATCTAATCGATTACAAAATCAGGTAGGGAATAGGGATTTGCCTTTAAGCTTAATGCACATAACTCCCTGACATTTATTTTCAGAGCAGACGTGCATAGTAAGTGCAGAGTCATAGATAAAAAGGACAGAGTTAATGTTTTTGCTATGTTTTTTTTCAACTTGTATCACCACTTAAAAATATTAAACGATGAAAAATTAAAAATATTTGTGATTCTAACAGTTCCAACTCTTTAACATTCAATGGCAAAATGACAACCCCTCCAAATGTTGTCCAACTGAAAGGAAGCACAGTTAATAATATAATTTGAAAGTAAAGTAAATTATAGGTACACAAATAATATTTAGTTATATATATATATATATATATATATATATATATTATACATACATATATATATATATATATATATATATATATATATATATATATATATATATATATATATTATATATATATATATTATATATATATATATATATATATATATATATATATATATATATTTTAAAACAACACAGGTTATTCAAATACAAGAATATTTATTATTTGAAAATAACCTGTGTTGTTTTAAATTATTAAACAAGAAAACGTATTTTATATTTATATATATATATATATATATATATATATATATATATATATATATTTAAAATCAATAAAAATACTTACAGTTACACTTCTGGGCTGTTTATAAATTGAAGTGGTTTTGATATAAACATTTTCTCTTTATATTATTTACAAGAGTAATATATTATTCTTTCTCACGTAGAAGAATATAAATCAGATCATGCACTACAATCTATATAAATTTATACAAATTGAAACCTAGAAAGTACAATACAAAGTTTAGAATGCTATTGCTTGTACATATTATGTGAATAATAATTAATTAGTTCTGATACTTAAATAGTAATTGCCTTCTTGGACAAATCCGTACGTGTAATTATTTGATCACTTACCCATTGAATACAGTAACTTTATGTTGCTAAGTAAATAAAACATGCATTATGAATGTAATAAAGTCCTATTAATGCTCGCGTCATAATAATGGAGGTAAAACTTTTAGTTCCTAATGATTATCCAATAACAAATTTTGCTTTAATTACTAATAAATATTTCTCTAAATAAAATGGTAGATTCTTGAGGCTTGTTTGGTCTCTTAATACAACTTAATAAAATGCAATGTTTTTTGTTTTTTCTTAAAACTCACCAGTTGCCTATTTGGGATCTTTTTATCGTGTATAGTGGTGGTAAAAACTTGATTAAAATTTATGAAAAGATTATTTGAATGTATATCTATAAAATATATGTATATCTCTTAAATTTATGAATGTATATCTATAAGCATTTGAGTAAGTTATAATTATATCTTCTGTTTGGATAAAAAATGTAATCTGAAATATTTAGTCTCTATTGATTTCACATCTACCTTTGAGGTTCACTCTAACCACATAAATTGCGTTTACCTATTACTTCTGCACAGTTACATTTTACCTTACATTTTTACACCAATGTTAAACCATTCTATATCTTCCTTAACCTTTCGTACAACATTTTATTATTTGTATAAAAGAGCTATTACAACCCTTCTTAATTCATTTGTAATCTCTCTAACTATTCCTCTCAAATGAAAAACACTCGCTTATTAAAAAACAATCTTTACTGCAACCTGAACCTTTTAACGATTGAAGCCCTTACAAAACCTGTCTGTACTCCCTTGAGACTCAAAACTTAGCCCCTTTTACTTGATGTCCTTCGTTTTCAATAAAAGGAATTTTATTCCTCCTTATAGTTTATCACACAGAGTTTAATTTTTAAATATTTGATTGATTGTAACGATCTACCAAGGGTTTTAGGTCTTTGAATTTTTCTCGGTAATAGTCAATACACCCTACTTTAATACACCCTAACGAGTTCTTTGACTCCTCCAGATGTCAAACTTTCTCTCTCAACTGTTAGTTTAACTTAAGCAACTAATAATAGACCATTATTTTGCAACATGTCCGCAAAGACCTGTTTGCAACATGAAACCGACATTACATTTGTCAGCATTTAATATGCTCTATTTGAAGGATTTTTCCCTACAAAGTCTATCTTATTTTTCCCAAGGTATATTACTCTCTCTCTGGGTCTTATAGATTTCGATCCCATTTATCAGTGTTTTATTATTCTCTTCATAGAAATCCTTTTTCTACTCAAATCTTTGTTTAATAATTGTTTTTTTAAATTTCCGTTGTCAAGTGTCTAGCGTGTTCTTGTTCTTTTTTAGTTATGCGAGCAATTGCATTTCTATGTCTACATTTTTTTTTATATTAGACTATCTATTATTTCTTATATTAAGTTTCAAACCTTTTTGAATTTTTTTTTTTAATGACAATGTATATCTTTGTTTTTGGTTAAAACGAGGTAAATCTATAATAGTATATACAAATTTAATGGTGTGTGTGCGCGCGTGTGTGTATGTGTGTGTATGTGTGTGTGTGTGTGTGTGTGTGTGTGTGTGTGTGTGTGTGTGTGTGTGTGTGTGTGTGTGTGTGTGTGTGTGGTGTGTTGGCGCGTGTGTGTGTGTGTGTGTGTGTTCCTCGAACCCTTAAAAAATACTTTACCCATTGAGAAGAAATTTTACATGGAAATTCCTAGGGTCCCTGGTTAATTCACAGACATATTTTTATTTCGAAATTCCATCAGGGCACCATCCCACGGGCTTTTAAAACCCCTTTAACACCTAATTATTTATATTTGTTACTTAACTTGGCTTGATAAGCTGCTAATCACCTGTAGCAGTCACTTTTAAACACATTTAAACAGCTGATAGTAATTGTTTGTTATTCATCTTTCGAGGTTAATTAAACTTTACAAAAGTTAAGTTTTAAGGAGAAATGTTTCCTTAACCTGGTTTTCAAGACAATAATCAGTACGTTTATAGTTTGATATATTTATTGAGAACTAATCTATACTAATATATAAAAATCTACTGGCATCTATCTATGTATGTATTACTAAATCTCGTAAAAACCCCTGGACCCATTGAGCTGAAACCTGGTATTAATTTCCCGTTTCCACGTTTTCGATTTAGGTGAAAATAATTACTGCTAGATGCAGAAAGTCATCAGAGATATGAAAAAATTTATATGAAAACTCTCGCTGACGCTCCAAATATTTACAATTTTGGAAAGATGTAATTCCCCCCAAATGTGGTGCTAATAGTGATGGTAGTAGGTCTAATGCACATTGCCCACCTCAATACAATGCATATAAAATGAATCAAAAACATGTTCTCTAACTACATTAATAATAATTATTTGTTATTGCCAAGGAAGTTTATTTTATATACCTATAAATATCCAAATAGATTTGGAACTTTATACGTTTAACCAAATGTACTCATTTAAGGCTAGAATCAAGATCACGTGACGAAGTATTACTTCGCGGAAGTGGACTTCTAACTAGGTAATGTTGTATAAAATTACAACCAAATCTATCGTAACTGGAAACTTTATAAGTATATTTAAATATATATTCGTAGTACGGCGCGATTTGATACGCGGAGGTATTACTTGCTACTCCGCAATGAATTTTTTACTCAACTTTAATTTGACAAAAATTTTATTTAGTTCTCTAAACGACAGTTCTCATTATTTTATAATATTTTTTATTTATTTATTTTTAATTTTTTTTTTGTATCTCTGATGATTTCTGTGTCGCCCGGTATAATTCTTGCCCCTAAAATCGAACACGCGTGAACGGGAAACCAATACCTGAAATTTTACAAGGACATTCTTAGGATCCGTAGTTAACAAATACTGTCAGCGCACCGCCCCACTGGACTTCGAAACTCCCTCAACTGTAGGTTAATAAACTATAGTTTGATATATTAACTAGTATTTAATTTCAGTAAATTAAATTCAACACAAATAAAAATACAAATTAAATCAATACAAATATTCGTCAACCCCGTATCATGGACGGGTACTCTGCTAGTATTTTATAAACCTGAATTAAGTAAAATATCAGTTACCCATTTAAAAACGCTTTTACAATTAGTAGAAATGAGCACAGTATTACATCAAATTATGATAAATTGGATATCTTTATATGATATTAATTTTGGTTCTGAAAGTTTATACAAAACCATATTGAACAAGAGAAAAATAAGTACAGATGTAAATGCTGTCGTATTGTTGAATTACCAACAGCATTTTTTTACATTTGACAAATGTTACCTAATGGTGTTTTCGTGCACAAAATATAATATGTTTTAGTATAAACGAAAGTTTGCATACACATATAACTAACAAAAGTTCTAAGTCGTATTAATTTATTAAACCCAAATGGCAATCTCAAACGTTTATAAAATCGACGAATCTGTTATGCTGTACAGTAACGTAATGATGGGTTTTGTAGCTTTAAAATTGTTTTCCATCCAGGGAGATGAGTTACGGGATGCTTTCCACAGCTCAAAGTGGGAGGGATTTCCGAAATCCTTTAATAAGGATCTGCTCATTATGGGAGAAATGCTAAAGAAGCCTCTGTGTTTGAAAGTGGCAGGAATATACATTCTGCATTTTGAGACCTTTACAGCCGTAAGTGTACCACTATTTACTTTCTACTGGATTCTTACCTTCTCTTCTAATTGCACACTTTTCCTTTATATTTGTAACTATTTGTGGCCATATAAAGCTAGCTACGGAACTATACGAAGTTTACAATAAGAGTAATACAATCTGCATCTCATTGTTAGATATTTCTCCACAGTTATTTGTCTTGAAAATATTTTTTCGCATTAGTTTATATGATACTTATGTATTAAACGGAAGCCTCTAATATAGGTACGTAGTAATGATGTATAATATTACAACCAACCTAACTGGATGCTTTATAGGTATATTTATATCAAGACGTAGTGCAGTGCTTGTTTTCTACTACGCGCAAAAAAGGTAGTTCCAACTGAAATGTGAATAAATAAACTTTACTTAACCTAACTTTAGCTTTCTTTCTGCGGTTATTTTACGTGTTAGTTCAAGTTAATTTACTGGAATTTATTTGAATATGAAGCATCCAGTCAGGATAGATGTGGTTGTAATTTTGTACAACATTAATACGTACTCGTTTTAGTGACCTCCGTATAATACGTAAATACTGTTTATATTAGTAAAATGGTTGTTTAACATGTTTTAAACTTATAGAAAACATGAAGATGCAAACTTTATAATATTTATAAATTTCGACTAGTAATTTGTACTCGAATCCTTATTGTTAATAGTTAATTCTATTATTATAACACTTATTTAAGCCCCTTTCATACATTTATTTTACATGTAATGTAAATCATTACTGGACCTTGACTTTAAACTTCAATTCAGGCTTAAAATAATACAAGTTATATATTTTTTATCTGTATGTTTTGCCATAAAATAATTACATGTCAAGACCAGGTGTTTGGTCACGTTATATTTGGGTTTATTTTATTATTAATAGTTCTATCTTTTTGTTGTAGGTGCTTCAGGCAACATACAGTTACTTCAATGTACTTAGGTCCATGCGATTTCCAAATTCACCTTAGTGTGAAAAAAATACAGTAGAGAATACCATACCAGTTGTAGATTAAGAGCACCAAAAAGATGTAAACCTGTTTAAATTTAATTATGTTTTTAGTTTAACATCCACAACACATTCTATATTCATTTTGTGGTTTACTGCTTATTCCTAGCCACTCGTTAATTAGCCCGTGCATTATCGTCTAGATCATCAGGTAGGTAAATCCTGGTATTAAATCAAAACCTGTTATTGGCGCACGACCTATGTGAAAAAAAGATTTCTTGAGACCTTAGGTATAGTAAATAGTATACAGTATATATATATATATATATATATATATAATTATAACCAAAGTTATTTAAAATCTAACTTTTCCTTTAGGTTATATTTAATTACCTTAACACTCTATAGTCTCACCTTCAGGTTTTTAGTTAATTAACACCAATATCAAATTTAACATCACTGGCATTTGATCTTACATTTAATAAATACACCTTATACCCATTTACCTTAATACTATTTAGTGACGAGATTGATTCCTAAACTAAAATTACAATTACAAAAAAGTGAACTCTTGAGGCTTTAGACTATTACAATAAAGTTTAATAATTACAGTGTTAATTATTAGAACACTATTAATAGGGTCGTTATAATGGAACTTTTTTATAAATTAGAACGTGGTGGAAAAAAAATTAGATTAATATTTTAAACTAATGAATTTAAAATTGTTCTGAATTAACTGTTTATAAAGCTCTGTTGGGTAATTCTCATGTAAAATGAGAAAAATTCTCAAGTACTTATTGTTTGTTGAGTGTCTGGGATCTTGACCGTTGATATTGCTTCGATGCACTTTTCACATAACTAACTTATCTTTCCTAATTCTTTACTAAATTATTTATGGCGCACTTTTTATACACTATATACACATACAAAAAATTACATTTCACTTAATTCTATTAACAAATTATACCCCTTATTAACATTACTGACACTTGGTACCCCCCCCCCCCAATACGTCTGCCCTCTTTTGAAAACCCTCCAATACTCTCTCGATCACTTTCTTTTCCAACCTCACCTCATCTCTCCTCACTTACGTATTTTAGTTAATTTGGTTATCACCACATTACTAACAAAGAGCTTTCTCTAACGGTACAGTTTTATTATAAACCAGGTATTTTGGTCCTTGGAAAGTCCTATCTTAAAATAGTTGGACCCTTCTTTTGTCAAAGGTTCCCACTGCCCAAGTAATACTTTTTGAAATAGAACAATGGTTAAGTACTTTGTCCGTAGTTTTAGTAACTATTCTTGTCGCTTTTCTTACTATTTCTTCCGACTATTTTTTATTTTTTTGATATAAACTGAAGTAGAGTAGGCGACAATTTAGATGGCTTACTTGGGACGGGCTAATAAGAAAGCAGGTTTTATAACCCCTATAACTATTTAAGGCTGCCCTTTTCGTTGATAGCGTGACGTACGATGGCGGCATGACGAATGATGGCGGCCATTTAGGTGTATGACGTAAAGGGCTTTTCTGTTCTGGAGGGGATAAAAGTTGGAAGAAAAATAAAGTTGTATGTTTGGGATGAGATCTGTGAACGTTTGGGTTTGTGGATTGTAACGCTACCGACTGAGTTACGATAGTGTAATGTTGTATGTGGGTACAAGAAGTTCTTTGTCCAGGTTGTGTACAGGATTTGTTACCAGCATTTAATCTCCTGCATCCGTTGTTTGATAGTAATTGTAGATGTCTATGGTGAAGTCTTCGAGGACCTTCCTGTTCAGGAGTTTGATATAAATTGTAGAAGTCCATGGTGGGCCTTCATGTTCTGGTAGGCATGTTGGTAAATGTAGTGTAAAAATATTTTGTAATGGTTCCGGTTTTGATAGTAATTGTAGATGTAAAGACCATGGGTGAAGGACTTCGAGGGCATTCTTGTTCTGGTAGGCATGTAGGTTAATGTAGTGGAAAAAATATTTTGTAATGGTTCCGGTGTTTGATAGTAATTGTAGATGTAAAGACCATGGTGAAGGACTTCGAGGGCCTTCTTGTTTTGGTAGGCATGTAGGTTAATGTAGTGGAAAAAATATTTTGTAATGGTTCCGGTGTTTGATAGTAATTGTAGATGTAAAGACCATGGTGAAGGACTTCGAGGGACTTCTTGTTTTGGTAGGCATGTAGGTTAATGTAGTGGAAAACATATTTTGTAATGGTTCCGGTGTTTGATAGTAATTGTAGATGTAAAGTCCATGGTGAAGGACTTCGAGGGCATTCTTGTTCTGGTAGGCATGTAGGTTAATGTAGTGGAAAAAATATTTTGTAATGGTTGGGATTCGATCTGTGAAAGTTTGTATTCGTAGTGTGGAACATTACTGAGCTACGACGTAGGCAGTGTATTATGTGAGTACAAGAAGGCCTTTGTCATAGGCGAGTGTCAGATGAGGGAAAGTGGAGTTAACGAAATAACTCGTGTTTCACGTTGTTGGGGGTTGTATTGATTGAATAACGATAAAAAGTGGTGGGTCGAAGTTACGATAACGGTTATAATCCAAATTTTTATTACTTTTCGTCTTCTTCTTTTACTTGAAATAGAAAAATAGTAAAGTACTTTGTCCGTATTATTAGTAACTGTTCTCTTAATATTTCTTCCTACTATTTTTTTTTTTTTGCATATAAACTGAATTTATTCTTTAGCTTCATACGTTATGATATAAAGTCTCCAGAATTTTAAAATTAATTTTGTTTGATTCCTTAAATTTAAATTTTATAATGTTTACATAATATAACATCAAAGAACAACTTCTTTTAAAATTCTTACACCCAATCTTAATTTTACTAATACATTCTACTATAACTAATTACTTCTTACATACTAAGCCCATTTCACTTATAAAATATTAGATAAATACAAAGTTAAATTATACAAATTAATATTCTTTCCTTAAAATTAACTTTGCAAGTTTACAATGCATTCTATTTGTTAAACTAAAATTTTAATTTTATAATTTCCCAATTAAATTTTCCCTTTGGGTAGTTTATTAAATTCAAGTGAGGTAATGCTTATTATTTGTTTAGTTTATTTTTGTAGCACAAATATTATTATTTTTATAAATCAAAGAAGTATTATATTGGTCTAGTTAATTACAACATATGGCAACATAAGGGTTGCTTTCTCCTTCCGAGATCATTCTCCTTGAGTACTTCGGGTGTTTCTCCCTCTCGAATGGGGAATTTTCGTTTCTACGGTAAAATTGACCTGGCGCTGATGTTCTTCACTAATTACACTTGGCTGATTTGGTTTCTTCACAAATTGATTAATTTCATACCATTGCCTAGTTTCGTGTCTTTGACTAAATTGGCCTGGACTATTGCGTGATGTTACCTAAAGTGTTCCTTTTGTTGAAAGAGAAATTCTGTATTTAGGTTGACGAACGCACTTTTACCTTATATCCCTTTAGTCATTAAAGCTATAGCAACATTCGGGTCCAAATGTTGTGCCAATTTCCTTATTATTAATTCATCTGCTAACCCTTGAGCATACAATAAATTTTGTTTGACGTAATCTAACATGTTGACATGTCCCCTTCGAATGTCTACTGAGCTTAATTGATTTGTATTTTGATCAAGATGGTGCTGTAACAGTTTTAACCTAAGGTTGTCAGTAATAAATTGTTCCGTGTTATTTTGAGTGTGTTAAAATCTTCCGCTTGTTTTTGTTGTTCATCTTTGCACATTATTTCGACGTCCGCTAATTTAGTTTGGGTTGTTTGTTGCGATTCTGTGATTCCTTTTTCTATCGTATCTTTAAATTTGGTTAGGTTATATTGATTTTATTGTTTAATTCTGAGCTTTCCCTGACTACATTTCCCCTATACATTGTCTACCACAAACACACAAAACTCTCGAGAACGCTGCGACACTGATGTTAAATTTGGAAACCACTTTTGGAATAGTTTCCTCGCCAAACAAGTTTCAAAAACACACGGGACTATATTATAGCGATGTCACTCCGAACATTCAACCCTGCATGTTCTCGAATTACTGCATGTTCAACCCTGTTTTACTTTTCGAATTACAAACTATAAAAGTCTTGTAAAACGTAGCGCCCCAAGAGAAAGTCTTTACCGATTGAAGTCTAAAGTAACACTATCCTCTCCAGGTCAATTTTTAGTAACCGTCGCTGAGCGTCTTCCTCGCTCCCTGTTTTCGACCAATGGCGAGGCTTCAAAAGAGAAGTAATTTCGGTCAAGTACGGTATTGTAACACTCTTAAATAATTAGGTGTTACTGTAACGGTTGAGCCTTTTTTCCTGTGGTAAGTATTTATCAGGGCTTTATTAAAAATGTGTGTTAAATACAAATTAATAACCTTACTTGCCCAGGGCTCTATCTATTTCTCCGTTTCCAGCCAGGCATAATAATGTCTTTCTGTAAACGATCTTCTGATATCTTCGGAAGATAGAACTAGGTTACTTGAAATGAAAATTGAAAGTTTGTAACGTTCGAGTTTACTTGTGAAATGAAAATTTAAATTTTTAAAATACAAAGTCATAAAATTTATTAATCAGTGACAAATTACAAAAGAACAAATGACACCAACGTGTCGAGTAATTTACTTTTAATTACTGCTAATTATTCCATACATTTTAACTACTTATTAACCTTTAAAATTTATATATATTGAGAAGGTAGTAACTTAAGATTTCCAATTAAATTTTGAAATGAATATTCAAAGGACAATTTCTACCGTTCATGTGTTAACCGTTTATCAATTAAAAATTCTTCAACTTAGTTAATATTAAAATACATTTTCTTTATTAATATCTAAAACGTACCTGGTTGTGCACTTATAAAACACTTTAACACATATTAAACATTGCCCATGGCTTTTGGAATCACTAATTCAAAATTACATCTTATTTCTATTTCAACATTTTATACACGAGTGTGTGTGCAGTGTGTGTGCAGTCCCCTTTTACAATTGAACAAAATTTTTTACATACTATAGTAAAAGTATAAACATTGACTGGCCAACGGATGTTTTTGTTTACCTGCATTCTCAACTATGAAATGCTCGCTATTACCCCCTATGGAAGCACATCCGCTTTCTCACACATAGGCTCTTTTACAAATCTTCTGGTTTGACAACGTTCTATTGCAAAGACATTCTACACATTTCACGTTAAAACTTTTTAAAATATCACATACTTTAATTACTTTTATTAAAATTTGTTTCTTGTGAACATTCTGTTTCATAAACTTTTATGAATACAAATTTATATCTTTTAAATTTTTAAAATCTTTACTCTTTCCATTTCTTATTAATTTTTAATCAAATTACTTCATTATTAAAAAATCCTTAAAATCATTTATTAATTAAATTTTCTTCGAAATTGTCTCTTTTTGTATCAACATTCCCAACCTACTAGCTGTATTTATCACAGTCCACTCCCTGGGATCTGCAAAACTGCTTACTCCCTGTAAGCCACAAATTACCACATTTAAACGACGCTATATATATATTCTCAAAAACTCTCTCTCAATTTACCACTAAGTATGTACCATTGCCTAATAACTTCTCTTTGTTATTTTTACAATACTTGCACATCTTAAAACCATTGGATTTCAAATCCCATATTTTGAATCCAAATACATTATTCTTAATCAAATCCCATACTTTGATTTAGAAACTTTAAAGCTAGTTGTTGACTCAAAAAGCACTTTATTCAATTTATTATTCTTACATTTAAATTCAAACATTGCTTTAACAATTTGATATTAAAATTTTGGGTAAGCTCTTGCATTTATAAAATAAGAAATGAAACTAAACAGAAACTAGGATAGTACTTTCATATACAATTTTTTGGTCAAGTGGTTTAGTCTCTTCGTGTAGTATTATGTATTTTGAGATTTTGTCGTCTATCTCGTGTAGTAGTGTGATTGGATGTCATTGGGCCCTTTCGACACGCAATTATGTAAATGTGTCGTCATGATTTTGTAAAATTGCATATGAAGGCACCTCCCATTTTCTTTATTAAAAAATTCCCCTTTTAAAAATTAAACAATAGCTTGAATTTCTTCCAAGTTAACTTTTAATACTCTTTTATTCTTCTAATAAATAATCTACCAATTTCAGAATGTCCCTGCTTCTATTTTAATCGATTTATATGAGCTTTTCTATATTATTAAAGTTATTTCCTTATGTAACAGTACAGACACATGATTAAAAAATTTACAATATTTTATATGGACCTTCATATTTCATAGCCAATTTACTTTAAAATTACATTGAGTTTTAATTATTAACCATACAACGTTTTATACTATTTAATACTACTTCACATTTGGTTTAAGAATTAAAATGACAAGAGTTCTTTGAAATATATTTTACTTAAGTTTTGTTTGAATTTGTCTTATATAATGTGAACAATCCTTACCTCTCATCTAGATGTATAAACCTGCTCACTTCTTGTAAGCCACCTAATTACAATATTTGCCCCTGAGCACATTGTTTCAGAACACTGTTTGACTATACAATATTTTACTCTAATTTGGCAAAATTTTAAGCCTATACCATTGTCTTATAACATCTTTGTTATCTTATACATCTTCATTACATCTTCATTACATCTTAACCGTTTTTGAATTTCAAATCCCATTCTTTGAAAATCCACTAACTTTATTCTTAAATTAAATCCCATACTTTAATTTAAGAATTACATACAGCTAATTGTTCACAACATGAAAAAGACTTTATTCAAATCATTATTATTAAATATTCTTTTAAAATTTTTCATCTTTTTTAAAATGTCCTTTAGCTTGTCTGACATTTTACAATCTAAACTTCCTGCTACTAAAAAATTCACTTGCCATGAAAAATTTTTAACTTTAATTTTGACAATGCAATTAGCTTTTATTTTTATTTCTGTATTATTAGCTGCTGAAACTTTATCCTGTTTGTTTACAATTCTCTTAACTAATTTTTGATTTAACAATTTTCAAAAAATATAATTCTTCTCTTATTATATTTATTGAACCTCCAGTGTCCAATAAAACATTACAATTTAATTTACCACCTAATTCAACGTTTATTGTAGGTAACATAACAATTTTGTTTCATTCTTAAACTTATCTGATTTTTAAACATTTTCTTTGAATTAATCTGAGAAACTTTTATTTATCCAATACATTAAATTAACAGGATCGGCTTTACAATTTTTGTCTTTGGCTATCTTTCTTATTACATATACTGTAGTGTCAATTCCAACCTTTACATATCTAATTATTAGTTCGAAAATTAACTCTTCTTTTACCAACTTATTTATTTTTAAATCTCTAGACATTTTATGTATTTGAAAATAACTTTACTACACACTGACGAGTATTTTTAAGGAGGGCTGCACATCTTACCTAATTAACACATGAATGGCATTCATCTTTAGAGTTCGCTAGCAGTAATTATCATTCAACTTATTAATTAATATATTTTTAGAAAACAACAAAAACAGCAGTAATTTGAAATTCAAGCAGAGTTGGGCGTATGTAACGGTTGAGCCTTTTTTCCTGTGGTAAGTATTTATCAGGGCTTTATTAAAAATGTGTGTTAATTACTAATTAACAAATTAATTACCTTACTTACCCAGGGCTCTATCTGTTTCTCCGTTTCCAGCCAGGCATAATAATGTCTTTCTGTAAACGATCTTCTGATATCTTCGGAAGATAGAACTAGGTTACTTGAAATGAAAATTGAAAGTTTGTAGCGTTCGAGTTTACTTGTGAAATAATAATTTAAATTTTTAAAATACAAAGTCATAAAATTTATTAATCAGTGACAAATTACAAAAGAACAAATGACACCAACGTGTCGAGTAATTTACTTTTAATTACTGCTAATTATTCCATACATTTTAACTACTTATTAACCTTTAAAATTTATATATATCGAGAAGGTAGTAACTTAAGATTTCCAATTAAATTTTGAAATGAATATTCAAAGGACAATTTCTACCGTTCATGTGTTAACCGTTTATCAATTAAAAATTCTTCAACTTAGTTAATATTAAAATACATTTTCTTTATTATTATCTAAAACGTACCTGGTTGTGCACTTATAAAACACTTTAACACATATTAAACACTGCCCATGGCTTTTGGAATCACTAATCACTGCACGTCGATCCTGGAATCAGCGCTCTTACAATGCTAGCTTCACAATGAGCACGAATAAAACAAAAATTTTCTTTTATATTGGGAAGATATAATTATTAAATAAAAATTAATATATATAAATGAATTTATATGTAACACCTTATTTTTAAGAGTGTTACATTACATATAAATTCATTTACATAATTAATTTTTATTTTATAATTAGATCGACCCAATATAAAAGAAAATTTTTATTTTCTTGGTGAATACTTGTTATAATCTATCGTAAGAAGTAAGGCGCTCCTAGCAAGCAAACATGTAAAATATCGTACGATGTTGGTAAGCTAAGGCAATTGACCAGATCATCCCATATAACGTAAGCATGAAGTGATACCTGCGAACCAATCAAAAATGTAATAAGAACAAATAAAGATGGGGGTTGCATGGGAATTCAGCTTCGCACGTCTACCAAACTGCCTACTTCACTAAAAGTCTTTGAACGAGATAGACGTGATGGGAATTTCTGAAATGACTTAGAAAATTTGCAAGCTTTTATTATACAAAATTTAAGATGTCAAGGGCCGGTACCAGTTTATTAATGCAACTTACAGAAGAAGCCTGAACCTTTTTTTTATGAGTTCCAAATAGTAAAAGTTCGTATTTTTTTTTGTTTTTGTTTTTTTGTTTAAGTGCGCTTGTTGCAAGAGCGATGTGCAGTGATAAGTAATATGTGTTATAGTGTTATACAAGTGGTGTGCACAGCCAGGTACGTTTTAGAGTATAATGAGGATAATGTATTTTAATTTTAACTAACTTAAATAGTGAATGATAAATGATTAACACATAAACGGTAGAAATCGTCGGATATTCATTTCTAAAATTAAATTTGAATACTTAACTTACTACCTTCACGATACATAAATTGTAATGCACTATTGTACACTTAACAAGTAATTAATATATGTAAAGAATGGTTAGCAGTAATTTAAAATAAATCTCTTGACATATTGATTGTCATTTGTTCAATTTGTGATTTGTGTTTAATTATTAAATTGTTTAATATTGTATTCTAAAACATTCAATCGTTATTCCACATGTAACCTAGTTCTAGCTTCAAGATAGGAAGACCGCCACAGACAGACAGTATGTGCCTGAGGTGTGACCTTAGAACTAGAAGCCCTGGTAAGTAAAATTAATTATTTTGTAATAAGCAAATTAACATATTTAAATAAAGGAAAATTCTAAAGGTAAAAGGGCGAATGGTTACAGTATTATTCATTTCATCATTAGTTTTCTTATGAGAAGTTTCTGTTCCAAACCGATCGATATTTTTGCCTTTTTCTCATTAGTCGTTTAACTCTTTCGTCTTGCTTTTTCTTTATTTTTGCTACTTGGCATCTTCTTCTTCTTTTTAAATTCTGCTTCCTCTCGAATGTCGTTGGTGTTTTTAGCTTGATTTAGACCTATTCTCCCCTTCTCAATGTATACAAAGTATAATTAAAAACCATAAAAACCCCTCTCAAGGCTAATGGCTTTGTTTCTTTTGGTTTTATACCCTTTACTTAAACTACCACAACCCTTAGGTCCCTTTATTTTTCTTTCCCCCTCGAAATCTGGATTACATAACCCATCAAACAACCTGAATTTTTTAAAATTATTGCAACAGTAATTTGTGACATGAAATTGTCCGTTGCAGTGTGTGTATGTATGTATGTATGTGTGTGTTTGTGCTTGTGTGTGTAGATATAACTATAAATGATACATACATTTATAAAAAAAACACATTCAAAAAAAATAAACAATAAATACATAATAAAAACAAGTAATATATAAAAAAACATATTCTAAATCAATTCCTGCTGAGGTCATCATTTGCTTAAGTACATTTTCGCTTTTCCTTCACATTCTCTATTTGTGTAGCAAGGTTTATTACCGTTAAACAAGTTTATTTGCTTATTTTATTGTTTTCATTCATTTTTAATCCTAGAGCATTATTTCGATATTGTGTGATAACCATGGCAATTATTAAAGTTTGTGCAATAAAGGAAAAAGAATAAACTACAAATTGATATAATAAATAAATAACAAGCAACTATAGATAATGTAGTGGGGCGTGTACTTCTCCTCAAAGGGAAAAGTATTAGCTGTCCCAAAATGCACCAGCTGCTACCATTGTTGACCGGGATGTGTAAGATCACAAGGACATCGAATGGCATCCATCACCATTCCTCACGTAACGAGGAGATTTTCTCAACAAACAGATGCAGATTCTCACTACCCTTCTGCAGTGATCTGACACTTGTTAGGCTGAAACCCCCGACGAGCCCACCTCCACCCCTGACAGCCCCAACCACTAAATCATTAACGGCCACTTCATAACACTGTATTCATAGTTCCTCCTCGATCGTGACCCACATCCACCTGGTTCGCAGAAGGAAGCCAGCTCCACACTCCAACGGGTCTAAGTAGATACACCAGCTTAGTGCTCGCTCGACGAGGGAGATATAACTATGATTTGGTCTCTCTCGCCCCCTCCAGTTTACACTATAGATAAATGGTATGGGCATATGAAAAAGAAACACACACACACACACACACACACAAGCACAAACACACACACACACACACACACACACACACACACATATATATATACATGAAGTTAATATATTACTATTGTAAGTAATTTTATCCACCATTAATTGCAATGATTTTACCTTGTGTGATGAGGCGCCTTTCGGTCACTTGACCATTATCGAATCACTCAGTGATTCTCGCTCAGAGTGATTCGACAATGGTCAAGTGACGGAAAGGCGCCTCATCACACAAGGTAAAATCATTGCAATTAATAGTGGATAAAATTACTTACAATAGTAATATATTAACTTCATAAAGTCAGTGCAACGGAAAAACAATGGATAACGTAAAATATCAGGAATATATATATATATATATATATATATATATATATTTGCTTATACGGAGTACATCCGTTCATTCTGAAGTGCACAAAATCGCAGTTCCAACGTTTCGCTAGAATATCATCTAGCATTGACTAGATGAACACAACAAGAGTTGAAGAGCGCAGATAACTCCTATATAGAGAGGAATGAAGCCATTCCCAATGACGTCAATCCACACACACCGTAACCAAACAATTACTCAAATTCCTTTGCCTTTGTTCACCTTTCTGCCGATAAAATCTATCGATGACACAATTCCACGCTGCGGGCAATTTCAAAGTAGCATCGCGTTTGTTAAGACTCCCTCGCTTCTCTATTTCGATAGCCTCACGAATAATTCTAGTCCTGTAGTTTTCCTCTTGAGCATTCTGTCGGCAAGACTGGAAATCAATGGTTAGCCCTGTATCGCAGTGGTGCCTGTACAGCGCCGACGTTTTCTGCTAGTTTTTAAAGCCATGTTTGTGCTCCTCAAGTCTAGTTGATATACGTTTGTTCGTTTGGCCAATATACGACTTCTTACAAACGCCACAAGAAACGCTGTAAACGCCAAGGTTTTCCAAGAAGATGTTATCTTTGGCGTTACCAAGAACCTTGTCGATGGTGATGTTAGGTTTGTAAACAGAAGGTATACCATGCCTCCTAAAGGGTCTGCTAATCCTATCAGTGGTCCCTGTAATAAAAAGCAAGAGAACAGTACCAGTTTTCCCACTCTCCTTCTCGTGTACGTCAACCAGAAGGACACTTTGGCCGTGTAACGTTTTATCAATGGAATATTTCTTATTACCATAGCTTCTAAGTACCTCTCTCATAGTAATAAGTTCATGGTCCCTGAATAGATGTCCGTTAACTTGTGAGACCGAGAGAAGATAACGGACATCTATTCGACGGACCATTATCGTATTACTATGAGAGAGGTGCTTAGAAGCAATGGATGTAAGGAATATACCATTGATAAATCGTTACACCGTCAAAGTGTCCTTTCGGTTGATGTGCACGAGAATGAGACTGAGAAAACTGGTATGGTTTTCTTGCCTTTTATTAGACTACTGATAGAATTAGCAGACTCTTTAGGAGCCATGTTATACGTTCTGTTTACAAACCTAACACCACCATCGACAAGGTTGTAGGTAACGCCAAAGATAAGATCTTCTTGGAAAACCAAGGCGTTTACAGCGTCTCTTGTGGGGTTTGTATGAAATCGTAAATTTCAGCTGCTTCAACATCACAGTGAAGGTTAAATGCTTTTGTCGTCATCCTTACGGAACATATATTTTGGAGAATAAAATAAAATATTCAACCTTCCTACAAGAAAACATATAATTAACATAGTTGTGTCTGATTACGCCTCAAATATAGTGGTAAACATAATGAATTTATTACAGTGCTTCCCAAAAACGTTTTCTAAACATTATTGTCTTGCTACACTGCATTATAAATCGGGAAGAGTTTTAATATTGGACAAGCTAGGCACATTTTGACTTCCATTATATATTGACCAAAATCCTATTCTCACAGGCTAATTAACCTTATATATTAATTCAATTTGAATTGTATTAAAAATATGATGTAAAGAGGAAAGATAACATACGTAAAGAACACAAGAAGGTATAATTTTATGTAAGATGCAATCAAGATAATTAAATTTGAGTCCTTTTGCGGGCTAATTAATCTCCCAAAAACAACTTCGTACTTTAAAATAAAAGGCAGCGTTTCCAGCATCTGTTTGTGATTTCTCCATTATTTTTTCTTAATGGAATTGAAAGTAATGTGACACTCATAATTTATAAATACTTAAAATAAACGAGAGCTGATTTCTTCCTTTTTTTCTGTAAACTCTAGTTTCATATAGGAGCACCATTTAGTTTCATATAGTAAATAAGAAGCTACATAAAGGGTAAAAGTATAAAAATTTACTTCTACCATGCGGACTGGCATTAGGATTTCTTTCTGATAAAGACAAATACCAATTTCATGAAATAATAATATTTTTCAATATTTCTAACATCGGTTCTTGGAAGTTTTCTCTGCATTATTATAGAACAAAGTAAACTTTAGGAAGGCCTGGCATTTTCCAGAATTTAAAAATGTTTTGAAATTGTCAGTAAAGGAAATTATTACAAAATTTATAACTGAATTATAACTATAAATTTACAATTTGTTAGTCATATGAACTATAAACAAAAAAAGCTGTAATTCGAATTTAAATATGAAAACAAACTAATATAACAGCTACAGCTTGACTGTACTTTGAAATTAGGTGGAAAGTTTAAAACGTGACGCTACCAAATATTTGGAAAATGATGCTAAATCAGTTATAGAAGGATCGTATTCACTTATGACAATTACTATGTGAGTGATATTTTGACTAAATCGAGCCGGTCTATTTAGCCCATGACGGATTTCGATCGGCTCTCCTCTACTAAATAGACTGCGGGCATACTTATATCCAGCGAACACATTACCCCCCCCCCTCCCGTATATAAACCTCAAGCACTTAGCTCCTCAATCTAGGTGACTTTCGTGTCATAACACGTGTTACTTGATGGTAAAACACGTGGTACCAGCATGTACGAACTTACGAGTTTTTTTCCAAAGATTAGGTTTGTACGGGTTTGCCTCTGGGACAAAACGAGTCGACCGTTACACTAGGGTTTAGCCCGCTCTTAGAGAACTATTTAAGTACTACCTATCAAACTCTCCGATTTTCTGTACCGCCTTTGTAACTATTTTGGAGTGGTTTAGTACAGGTAGGGAAATCAAACTTATATTCACTCTTTGTTTTCCTTCGCTAAATGCCAAACCCTCGGTTTGTAGACTTTATAATTCCAACACAAGGACAAAAGCAATAAACCTGCCCACTTCTCTTTGAGGGCATCGACTACTAACAATTAGAATAGTTATTCAGAATATCATAGACAATTCTCATCCAGAATAGTAAGTACTGACTATTTACAATTTATTACAAATTAAGGCCATATATTTCACTGTTATATACTCGGGAACAGCCATTGCACAAGAATAACGTGTCGGTTTCGGACGATTTTAAAACTCTTGAGCTCACAGTGTCATCTCTTAGCCAACTTATACGTTTATTTGTAGCTTTTTTTCCTTCTATATAAAATAACAAAAGTCTAGACACATTCATCCAAATATATGTTAAACAAAAAAATACCTGGTTTATTCATTAAACTTGTTATATCACCTACGTTTAATGTACTTTGCAATACGATCATTCAAGAGTTGATTTGATTTTTTTTGTAAGCCGTATAGCAATTATAACTAATATCGTCTACGAAGGGTTGGAAAAAAGGAGGATGAATCAAACTGGAAAAGCCAATGATGGTTATGATCCCCTGGTACTATAAGAGAAACAATGCAATCAGAAAATAAAGTTCCCTTGTCTGAGGTAGGCCTGCTTTCAAGAGAGGTAAGAGTGGCAAGTTTAAATAAAAACACAATTAGTTATTATCATACATTAAAAGTTTTACCAAAATTATTTCACACCGCATTATTAACTTTACATAAGGTCAATAAAATAAACAAGAAGTACTAATTTTGAAACAAATATAAAAAATTATAATTTTATTATTAGTAGTAGTAGACCAATATTAATTTAGTACCTTATAATATAGTAAAATTATAAACATTGAAAATTTTATAGTTTTCTAGATTAAATATGAAAAAGATAAAAACGGTGATGTAAAGAAAATATTTAAAATGATGTATTTTATGTTCAAAGATTATTTTATGTATATATAACCTATAATCACCTTACCTGTTGAAGCATCATGTTGTTTCTTGATGGACATGCATGGATTTCTTAATGGTTATTTACTCGTGTATCTACGAAGAATATTGTGCATAAATAAATGGTAAAAGGCACGTTTTTGTAATTTCATTTGTAATGCTTAGCAGAAACCTATTATGGGTTATAAAGTTTGTTAAGGGCGAAGTAATCTTAATTACATTCTGACTTCTCAATAACGGCGTGTGTTGCAACGGGCCGACGCTCCTCGACCCTCACCCCCAACCGCCGTCAACCCTACCGTTGATCAACTCAACAGGGCAAGGCCGGCCACCACACGCCCGTTGCAGAGCAAGAATTTTGAAACGAGCCGCTCTCAGCCAAAGCCACGAACGCTGTGCAGTGCTCGCCAAAATCTGCCAGAGAACCAGTCACTGGACTTAAAAAAGAAAAAACCTAACTTGCTGCGGATTTTACCCTTTACGGGTGAGTCATCCCGGGGAAGGAGTTCATTTGAAAGACATCTAAACGGCGAAATGACCATATCAATTGTAGGAGAGTGTAAGAAACTTGTTTAAAAGAAAATACTCAGTTCGTTTGCAAGTTAGTTAAAAAATATTTATTTTTTAATTTTAAGAAATATGAATTTAAATTTACATAGCACAGTATGTATCTTATTTGAACTTAAGTTACCTTTTATGTTGTTTCTCACAAATGTTAAGAAACCATGCTATTTGTTTATTCTATTTTAAAATTAAAAATTTAATTAAGATTCTACAATTTTAGTTTACGTACTATCGGAATATACCAAAGCAAAAAACTTTGCCCTATTTAACACTCAATCTTGCCTGTTAACATATAACCTTTTCCAACCTGAAGTTCTTGTTATTACCTTCAAATTAAAAATCTCTTTTCCCTTAAGTGACTATTTAAAACCCTTGACTGCTTGTACTAATTTAATTTCAATATCCCTGGTTATGTAACCTTGAAACTTTAATTGTCAATGTTTGTTTATGTTTACTGGGATTTTTACTTAAAAGTTATTTGTTACATTCTACTAATTTTCGTTTTAACCCTTTTGTTTCTAGCAAAGCTTTACTCTCCAATACACTCCGAAAGCTCCCTAACATTTACATTATGTTCAACTAGTTAAAATCTCTAAACAGACAATTTATTTATGGCAACATTCTATATAGCCATGTAAGTGATAAAATTTTTCCTATATCTCTATCAACTTCAATTGACCTTTCAAAGTTTATTTCTACTTGCTTTACAGGTAGAGTTTTAATCAATTTTACCAAACAACCTAAAAATAATTTCATAAATTACATTATATTATATAAAAACCAATTATCAAGCACATACTGAAACAAAATTTACATATAAAAACATATAGACATATCTTCTACAAGATCTCCAAAATATTTACTGAACAACAAATCATAATTAATAAAAATGGTTAAAACATCTGCTGAATAAAATCAAACACTTTCCCAATTGAAATTACAATATTTAATACATATTTTAATTAAAACGTTTACTGAAACATAGTTAAAAACCTTTCTGACAGATCCTTAATCATTTACAAAAGAAATCTACACATTTACTAAAATTTATTTAACCCTTTGAATAGAAAATATTTAACCCTTTGGTTACAATTAAATTAACCCTTTCTGCAAGAAAGTCATACATATTGAAAGTTACTAATATTTACTGAAAATTTATCAACGCAATTTCTGAAGGAAATTGATATTTACTAAATTTTGATTAACTTTTGCTGAATGGTTACTAACCCATTTGCATAAATTAGGTATATTTTAACAAATTTGCAAAAATTTCATTTTTCTATTTAAGTTTCTATATCACCAACATATTATTTTATATATATATATAAATCATGAAATAAACAGAATACACTTATAATTTATAAAAGAAAAAACTTATTTTAATATATTAGCTAGCCCCACTCACAATTTTAAAATCTCTTGATTTACTTAACCCTTTTGTTGCACACTTAAATTATTTAAATTCTATACGTATCAAAATCATAACCCTTTATTTTTACTCAAACTTTAGTTTAATTTAATTTATTGAATACACATCTATATTTTTACCCTTTTCTAAATAAAACCAACAGTTTAATTTAAAAAGCTTGAATTAATGGTATAACCCTTGCTTATTTAAACGAGTACAATTTATGTTAATTGGTTTCACTTTAAAAAATTTCATAATAACTCCTTCTAAATAAAGCAACAATTCAGTTTAATTTAATTATATGAAATAACGCTCCTCCTTTTAGGAGTTCTTGAAAATAATGAATGACCCTCAAGTCAGCTGTGGTAAACACTACCGTTGTCAGCCATCTTGCATGCTTACTTTTAGCATATCACATTTAATTTATTACAACGTATCTCTTATTTAATTCCCTTACACCCTCATGAGATTTTTACCCTTTAAATAATTTAAACCCCTTTATTTGAGTTGTTTATTATGAAACCTTAACCCTTTACAACATTTCTAACCTAAAATTTTTATTTTCTTTACTTTCATGAAATGCAACATATTTTCTGCATTTAAGGCAACGCCACCTTGCAAACCCCCTCTTTAAAACAAAGCCACCAGTATTTATTTCTTAATTTCCAATTTTACTGTTTATGGTTTTAAAATTTATTTAAATTGTATTACATTTTCCCATTAAAAAAAATTTTCAAATTAAAAATTTCTAATTTGCAAAGGGAACTCAAAGCAGATCTGACCTGAAATGTTTCCACAAAGCACAGCTTGCACATTTCTCCCTCTCTCTTCGACTCTCGCTTTGTTCTCCAGCGGGGTGGGGAGGTCCAGCTTGGATGTTCAATCTAACCGATGGTGGAATACTTGGATGGTTTCCCACGAGTTGCCGCCATCTTTGGAAGTCACCTTTCTTTGTGTTTTGGTCTACCTTATCTCCAGGTCTGCTTGGCCCCTCCTTTGTCTCCCTGAATGGTCCTATCTTCTTTCTTTGATGCATTTGCACATTTTTAAATTTGAGACTCTTTGCGAATAAAATTTTTAGTTTTAAGCCCTTTTCTGACACTGTTCCTAACTGGGCATTTTATAACACATAAAAAAAATTGTTTAAATCGTTTACAAAGTTATTTTGAATTTTGTTTAGTTAAGTTTGAATTTTATTATTATTTTAAAAACTCTTTGCTAGGTTAACACTGTTCACTTCGCCTTACCCTTTTGTAGTAAGGTTGACTTTTAGTTAATTTTGAAACACAGAAACTTCTGAAGACGCTCGCACATATCGATCGAATTGTTAGGGCTACCTCTTTCGGCACGATCTTCGCCGAAAGGGCCCCCTTTTTGAAAACACTACGTCACGACATACCAGCGAAACGAACTTTCCTTAGCCGATCATAGTTTTTAAACGGTTTACGGTAAAACACTACTGACCATTGTCTTTTACCGGAGCCAACCCTGACAATACGTCCGCTCACTTCAATAGTCTCGGTTTAGCTCCCGCGTCATGACGCTAAAGTTTTCTCCCACGGGGTGCATCCCTTCTCCAATCCTCGTTCCCACAATGCCTCTCAACCAATAAGGAACTTTATCGATTTCGTCATAATCGGCGCGCGCATCTCCTTTGTAATTTTCCAAACTGCTCGCCAAAATCAATATTTCAGATCGAACATAGCCTCTTTTTCGCTCTAGCCGTATAACTCTTTATGGGTGCCTTTAATGAAGTTTTCTTATTCTTAGTTTTTGCTTTTTTTCGTCTCGCTGTATCTTTGGAAATGTCGATGGTAGTTCTAGGTCAATTTTTACAATTTTCCCCTTTCAAACGACTTTACTTTAAAGTTTCTAACCCCTCTTACGGTGGCTTGGTTTGTTTTATATACAAAAATTTTAACTCTTTGTGTTTTAAATTTTTTCTCTTTGCGGTATGTATTCCCACAGAATACAGCCCGCCGCAGTGTGTGTGTGTGTGAGAGAGTTTGTGTGTGTGTTTGTGTGTGTGTTTGTGTGTGTGTGTGTGTGTGTGTGTGCGTGTGTATGTGTGACTGTGTGTGTGTGTGTGTGAGAGAGAGAGAGTGTGTGTATGGGTTGAAAAACTAGGTTCTGACACACTTCCTGTACCGACTTCTGCGGTCCTATAGCACACCGAGGTCTCGGACTCAAGCCCTGGTTTTTCCATCCTTGGTAGGCTGTTCCATGCATGTATGGACAGGTATTTTAGCTCCCGTGTTTATTCAATAGAAGGATCTGCAATCGCTGCCAGACATTACACACTTTATTACACATTTCAAGCCTATGCTGTATTTGGAACCAGAACAGAAGTCAGTTCTACTACAGTTTGTATTAGAGTCTGATTTATATTTCTTGGCACAACAATAAAATATTTTTCCTTAGTTTTTTTACTTTGTTAGTTTGAAATGTAAATACTTCAAATGTGGGTATAACCTATATTTGTAATAAGTGTATAAACTATTATACAAATCAAATCACATTTTTTATTATTTCAAGAAAAAGTTTATTTATCTATTTGTTTACTTTTATTTTTTGTTTAAACATTGTTTGTCTATTTATGCTCTATGTAGATTGACTGACGTCGGCAGCATGGTTATCGAAGATGTGTTTTGAGTGATTAAGGATAAAAAGCTTTTTGTGTGGTGAGATATTGTTTTAATAACCGGAGTGTATACTTCTTGTATGTCTTGTTTTTGGTTCCTGAATAATAGTTTTAATAATTTACCTGTAAATAACACATTAAATAACACATTCACTTTCGAGAGACATATCTATACAAATAATTACAATCTATATGAATTGTTTCTATTCCACGTCACAATTATTTGCAAGAGTCAAGATGAAATACTTAGGAAATTCTATGTTTAAGCTAACAACAAAAATTAAATAAAAACGTCCCCTTATACCTAATTTAATTTCTTAGATACCTGACTGTGAATTTTAAGACAGGTATTGAAAAAAAATATTACTCTTAGGTTTGAGGTTAACAACTTTCATAAATTATTGTTATATAGACTACGAAAAGGCTAGATTTTAGACAATACATCTAAACAATTCAGTTCTGAACAAATAAATTGTCAATAATATACACCACACAACTTAAAATAAAATTTGTTTGTAGTTAAATTAGAACATTCGAAAAATAAACTATTCTCATGTATTCCCTAGAAGCGATTGATTACATTTTTATACTAACATTTTCTCTAACCATATAAGCGGAGAAACTAGAGACGGCCTATTACTTAATGTTATTCCATTGGTCAGTATCTATTCTAGTAAGTTATATTTCTTGTAAATTTCCAATCAACCATTGTAGTTTCTGATATCATCATGTAGACAAGAACTGCAACTCCTGTCGTTATAAAGGTGTCCCAATCACGATGCAGTGGTTTCCAAACCATCTTGGAAACGTACAAGCTGGCAACCTGACAAAATGATCTACCTGCTTGCTCCAGCCATGGACACAAATCTCTTTGCTCTGCATAAAACAGACACTACAGTAGAGCCGCATGTAAAACCGTTGAAGAGGATGCTATAGCAAGAAAGAGGAGACGCAACTTTGGAATGACCCTCCCACGCCCTGTCGGTGTTGTTAGTTTCTTCCCTTACAATGGGGCACTGCTATATTTAAACTTAAATTTAACCTGATTGGCCAAGGCCAAGTTCTTTGGTCATAATGGCTGAAGACGTTAGATAAAAATTGTCCATTATTCAATTACCCCAAGAGTAACTCCCTTATTTAACTATCGTAGATAATATGCTGACTCATATAGTCGAGATGCCAAAAATGGTCGATGAATAAAGTATTTAAACTTTAATTGCTTTAGTAATCAAGTAATTATTACTGGAATTATTTTTTTAAAATCAATTTATCAATCAATTTGGACTGAAGGTTTGAAACTAATAAATAATTATAAAATTTATAACAAACATTCAGTTAAAAAAGCTTTATATCTAAAATATAAAATATAATATAAAATTATGACGACGTGTACACTCACAAAAATGTTTTTGTTGAATAAAAATGTGGTTGTTTCGTGAGTCAAGTATTATTTATTAAAACTGTTTATAAGTGATACATTACTCACGAAACAACCGCAGTTTTATTCAACCAATACAGATGTAATTTATAAATGTAATATAACAATATACCAAAGCACTAGTTACAGCCTTAATGGAGACAATTATTCCGTGTTTACCTGACACTATTGGATCTTTCTCTAAATAATTATTCCATTCTCTTATTATAAACACAATATTCCTTTTTGTATCAGTGTAGACGGGAGTACACGTCCATGTTTTTCAATAATGTTTTACGGTTTCTCTATATAATATTCTCCTTGCTTAATACAAAATATATAGATATAATACCAGAATATGTATCTTATAGTTACAAATTGGTTATAAAACATGAAAAAGACAAAAAATATATCTCAAGATAAATATACTTTCAATCTGCTTTCATTATCCCTAAATACAAGCACTTCAGTTTACACGATCAGATTTTTTTGAGGAACACTATTAACAAACCCGATGAGAACACTCATTCGGAAAATCGGACAGTTTAATTTAATAACCTCTTTAGCTTATAACCAAAACATAATTATAGGTTTAACATTATAAACTAAATCAAATAAATATTACAAATATCACAGATTACAAATGAAACATAAGTTAACGAGACATTTAGTCAGAGACTAATGAGGTAAGAGTGATTTGCCATACTGTCAGGGCATGCGGCACATTCATTATCTGTTGATTTGTTTTCTAAAAATATATGTCCCTCTGGTGTCACAATAGTTAGAAATAAAAATGGCACCAACAAAATTAATTACACTATATGTTTTACTGTTGCAGGGGGATTAAATGTAGGTGATATATCAGCCGCAGTGGAATTAAGTTTGTATTCATTTTATATGATATTATAACAAATCTTAGAAAACATAACTGATATATTTTTATGCATTACAACCTGTAATAAAGTGTTCGAGACCTTGAGATATATTAACTACTCTAACAGTTTTGTCAATCGGTTCCTTTTCTCGTTTTGGAGCTCTGTGGCAACTAGAAACTGAATAACATGGATTATGAAACAGACAAATGTTTGACAATCTAAATCTGTTTTTATTGAATTGAATAAAGTTACTTTACTCACGTGTCACCACTCTCTAATATGTTTTAAATCTCATCATGGAGATTTCTTTAATACAAGGTTTACCATTTCCTTACCCAGTATCGGAAAATATTATTTCAAACCTTATTTTTATTTTAAGAATCTTACTAAATTCGATTGGTAATTAAGGATTTGCTTTGAAACAGTAGATAATATCACTTTGTGATAAGTAAAATCCAGCACTAAAATTGGATTTTTTAAAGTGTAATATTATTCAAGACTTTATGCCTTGTATTACGTAAGATGTTGCAGTGAAATATGACCAACTTGGTAATGATAACGAATTTCCACTACTCTAAAAATATGTTGATATAACTATTTTGATAATATATCAACATAATTATTTTTGTATATTATATGCTGACAAATTATTTTTTGGATAGAATTTTTGATAGGGTAGATGAATTGAAATGTATTCCTTTGGTTGGAAAACACTAATTCACTTCAAATTGAGTTTTAAAACACAAAAGAAGGAATCAGGTATTTAAAAACAGTGCTTCAATAGTTACAACATAATTATGTTGGTAGATTTTATAGGTATGACTTTCACCTTCTTATGTTTTTATTTGCACTAAGGTTCAGTTGTGCCACGGCTAGAGTCAATAAAAAGGGTACTTGAAACGTTTAGTAAGTCAGTCGCTCTAATGTTTTAATGGTCATTTTTAACGTATGCTGCTCTTTACGGAAACATTAACGGGGAACAGCAATGCATGGTACTATTATTCTAATAAATGGTAGAGAGTAGAGCACTTGTTGCCGAATCCATTACGCTCTTGAGGCCGTAGTGCTCATTCTACGTAAAATATTCCATGAATATACTAATCGTTACTCTAGTCCATTTTGCAAACGCAAAATACCAATTGTAGGGAAAAAACACAATGCTATTAACATTTGAAAGAATTAAATTATGGTAAAATTTGGTTTTAAAAATGTTAGGTAAACATAGTGGAAAATAATGAAACCCACAAAGCCGTTTACAATGATGTTAATCTATTGGTGTATCTTTAAAAAAATGAAACAAATAAAAACATGCAGTAATAAATAAGGAACTACATATAAACCTACATAAAATATAGGAGTTACCTATCCTACATTCCACTAACCTCATTTCCTTTAAAGTTTTTCGGGAGTTTATAGCGACAAAGTGCCGACCTTATAATAAACAGTATACGTTATTTCTTCCAACCTACTATGATATGACGTAATGAACACCATAAATATTTTCTTGCCACGGAGTACAAGTTCTATTGTAAACAAAAGTGTAAAATAAATATTCCTTTTGAGATTAGATAATTGCTTATAATAAATTCGGGTCTCTTTAAAGAGTGAAACAAATAAAAACATGCAGTAATAAATAAGGAATTACGTATAAAAATACATAAAATATAGGAGTTACTTGCCCTACATTCCACTAACCTGATTTCTTTTCAAGTTTTTTCGGGACTTTATAGCGACAAAGTGCTGACCTTATAATAAACAGTATATTTTATTTTTCCAACCTACTATGATATGACGTCACGAACACCATAAATATTTTCTTACCGCGAAGTACAAGTTCTAATGTGAAAAAATGTGTAAAATAAATATTCTTTTTGAGATTGGATAAATGCTTATAATAAATTTTCATTTAAAAAATATATCTATATACCTGTTATACTTGTTATTGCGTTACCAGTTGTAAAACGTTTTTAAAGGCAGTAAAATAAAACTGTTTATAGTATAAATTGCACGGTATAGGTACACCGTGTATTAAAAGGAGAATATATTTGCATTGTGTGTGTGGCGGGGTGTGTGTGTGTGAGAGAGAGAGAGAGAGAGAGAGAGAGAAAGAGAGAGTTAGGGAGAGAAGGAAAGAGTACATGACGAGGGAGACAAGATACACTCGGTAAATGAATATGCTATGATCCAACACGTCTGAAATTATCGTTATGTAGTTCTCAAACATATTTTGAAACAATGACTCTATACCCAATATTCTCATTACTTTATAGTTTATTATGTACAAACCATGAGACTCTGAAATCACTCACACTTTATTGTAAACCTTTAAATTGATAAAGCACTTATCATATACAAGCATTAATAACAACAATTATATAGAGTAAACCGAATTATTAATAATGTCAAAACTTATTTTTATTTATAAAACTAATAATTAATATTCTTGTTCCATAAAAATAACCTATATTACGTGTAGAACTGTAAGTGTTGTACGTGTGAGAGAGAAACAGAGATATTTAGATAATTAGATAGTTAGATACATATATATATATATATATATATATATATATATATATATATATATATATATATATATATATATATATAGAGAGAGAGAGAGAGAGAGAGAGAGAGAGAGAGAGAGAGAGATTAAACCCAAGAGAGAAAGTAAGATAAACTTTTAGTTTTACAATTTAAGATCTGAAAAGGGCAACATTATCAATACGCAGTTGAGACAAAAAGTAAAACAGTATATGTAGAAATTTTTGAAACAATTTTTATTATGTAGTTGACAAACCATCGGTCTCTTAGAGCACGCATCCCTTATGGTGAATCATGAGGCCCTGACAACGAAACATAAAAGTATTAACAATTTTATCCTAGAACAATTAGAAAATCTAATAATTATTTCCGATCTGTGACAACCACATGATGTGCCCTAATGATATACTACGTCCTCATAGTACCAATGTTGTTATTTACTGTTGACATCTCAAACAGTTGTTGGATCTTTTCATTTTTAAAATACTTTATCAATTAGCTGTAAATGCTTAGGTTTCGATGCTACTTCATTTTCAATCCAATTATACTGAGCTTTCCCATCAACTAAAACATAAATACATAAAACTATACTAAAGAACCAAAATATATTGCTAAAGATATTGAATAGTGGTAACATATTATCACAGTTTTGTCCCATACACGAAATTTAACCTTCAAATCACACATTAAGAAACGATATAGTTTACTCCGTTTATCTTTTCACTTTTTGAACTTGTATTATCAGCATTAATTTATATTTAACATTAAGTCAAGTAACATTAAAGCTTGAATTGCTGCATAAAATAATAAATCTGTGTTGTAACCTGAATGCATTCCTAAGCCACTATGACACATGCCAACTCATATGTACTGTGAGCGGTCCTGTCTACGTATTTAAATTACAGTAAAAGCAAGCATGCAATAATGTATGCTAGGTTTACTGCTGTCAATATAAATTCCTATATGATAACGCTATGATAACTCCTATATGATACAATAATCTATTCTTGAATTTTGTTCGTCATCTTCTGCTTGAAGCAGAAGACACTGATGAAGATCACCACATAGCCATCGAAAACGTTCTGTCTCAGTAAGTTTTAACAAATTTACTAAATTAAAGTTCAGATAGTCATAAACTATTGTTTAAGTTATTAATAATTTATTCTAGGCAAATAAGTGGTCTAGTGACACAGGACTTGATTACTAAACTAAAGATACTAGTTTCGATTTCCATTAGCGTCAGATAATTTCAGACTGTTTTATCAGTTAACAAGTCTGCTCATCTTGCGCAAATCTGTGCTCGTTCGAGTCAAATCTCAGTTCTTAGCTAGTAGTTGAAGCGTAGTGCTGCCATATTATCTTCCTGGAATATCGCACTACCCACGTTAGATAGTTCAACCCCTGCCTTTTTCTATTTTAATAGTGTTATTATAATAACAGAAGTTATTTAGTATTTAAAAATTATAACATGTAAATACATGTTTTCATATTATAAAGGTGCATTTATTATGCAAGATAACCTCTTCCAGAATAGTTTATTGCACGATGAGGAGAATGAACCAACAGATTAAAAGGAAGTTTTTTTAATACCATTCTCGAAGTTCTGTAGGTAGGACGTGTTTTACAAACTTTGCCATCCGGATACTATCCCATTTTTTGCACTAAATCGGAAAAAACTTGTTTTCTCTGGGTGTCTCATCACGTGGGCGACGTTTTATAGTTTTAGAGCTGTTTTCCTTTTCATTATTTTTGTTCATAATTTCGATTTGCATTCGATTTTCCCAACGTATTCGTATTATTGTTTGCTGGACCCAACTCTGAAAACTTGAAACTGTTTTTTTTCAATGTATTTTCTGTCAATGTTGAACTTTCTACACCAATAAGTAGCCTGAGCAATTTATTTAAATATTTACTTTTTAAGTAATGTTTTTTTATAGCAGACAGTTTTGTCTAGATTTGACAAAGCTACTTTAGCTTTATTGGTTAGATAGGTTCCCATGCTTGTGCTGTTATTGATTCCCTTATTTGTAATGCATACGATCTTATTATTCTTTTTTCTACTGGAGTCTTGCTGACGATATACATTCCTCTTTTTTGTAGCATACTTATGTCTTTTTACATTGTATTTCTTTAGAAATTTAATTTAATTGTTAGCAGCAAACCGAAACTTGTTGACTGCTGTTGTAAACATAAACACCTACGATTTTGAATACCTCCAAACCGATCGCGGGTTTTTCTTTTAAGATAAATAAATAGTGAATGAAAAATACACCCCAAGTCTTACCTTCACTGAAGTGTTTGTGACTAAATGATTAAGAACTGTTAATTGAAATTACTATTTCTTTCATATATAGTTTTAGTAGCCTTATTTGGTAGTTTTAATTGACAACGGTGTTATTTCTCCCTAAAAATAAAATTTTAACGTTAACTTGAAACTAAAATAATTTCGTGTTGCTGTACGTCCTTGTGATGTATTATTCATTCTATTATATTTTCATCCACTATTGTCAAAATATTTAAATAAAGCATTTATTTTCAATTTTTGGTTATTTGATTTTAAAGGCGCTTCATATGTTAATTGAGTGAATGTTGATATATGGCATATTGGCGTCTCTATTTTTCTTCAAGTAGCTTACAAGGGCTTAAAAAAAAGAAATTATATATTATAAATGTTCCGGGTGAAAATAGTCTTCGACCATCTGAATAACTTTTATGACTTTTTATTGCTCAATATCCTCAAGAACTAATGGACAAGGGAATGGTCCACATATGTCCGATTATCTCGTAAGAATGTGTGAAAATGAAATTCTATTTTTTTCGTAATGCTTATTTTTATTTACAAAAGTCCTAAATTGTTTTCTAAGTGATTACAATTTTCTTAAATACGAGGCCTTTGTTATTTGTCTACGCTATTCCCGAAGCTTGTAGGAGATTGTTTCTCAAATATCTGATGAATATCTTCTTTTTATATGTTGTTCTATTGGTGTAGTCGAAGTATTTCATTGTATGACATTTTGGTAATTGCTTATCATTTTTTAATTTTAAAAAATATTTGTATACTACCACGAGAGGATTAAATAGTTAATATGTAACTTTACTTGTCTGACACTGTTCCGAAGATAAAGTGAGTCGAGATATAGTTTTACCACTGCAACCTTTCTCATTCGTACTATTTATATATTCAAGTTTTTATATTTGTCTAACTACGATCAAATTTACACTTCCATAACCAAGGTTTTATTTATATATTTAAAAACAATTGATAATTAATTGAAACATATAAATCAATGAAATAAACCAATAGATTCTTATGAAAAATTAAATAAAGATATATATAACAGTTTAAGTAAAAGCTGCGCTAAGGTAAAATAAAAATGGAACCAAACAATTATTTAGTTGAACGGTCTAAAAAAACATTTGTATATATTTTCTATATTAACCTTAAATAAATCCTAGTTTTGATTATTTAATATTAAAAATCTACCGAAATTTAAAAAACCAAATAAAACGTTATAAAATACACAATTTCAACTCTGTAACGCTGCTTATGTAACTCTTGTAAACTGTATCAACACTATGAAAAAGGTCACAAAAAAAGGAACAAATCTACAAGAAAAGAAATAAACAAAATATCAACAAAGGAAATAATTTTGTATTACGTGGAAAGGTTTTCCTTAGCTTATTGAGTGTGTAATATATTTTATAACGCTGCCTTAAGGGACAGGGAAAACAGTTCAAAACAACGCTGTCCATAGTGGTGGTCATTACATTAGAACACACCACCTAGAATGGTAAAAGAAGTTAAATAATAATAATAAAGTAAAATTTATTCCATTCACTATCTTTCACACACAATTTAGTAATGAAGAAAATATTATACGCACACATCACGTAGTTTAGCGAACGGGGGGATCGCGTGACTTTAAACCAGAATGCAATAATTATCACTGCAACATCAGCAACTACTCACAAGTAGAAGGGAATTTTTAATGGTGTTTCTGTGAGTTCCAAACCATAATTATTGCACTTCCATCTGAAGCCACGAAAAACCAACATTCGCATGTATCCTTGGCCTATTGTGGGCGTAGACAATTTTCTCTATCTGCCTTATGGGTTACAGAATTTATCTCGGCATCATCCCTAACTCTGACCAAAGACATTGTTGAAAACAATTTTTTATTTAATTAGGCCTATTTTACATTACTTTAAATAAAACAAATATTTATGCAACATGCTAAATTGCCAAAATTATTCAGCATATTAGACATTCTGCCTTTGATAAATGTTATACGGGTAAAATAGAAATATGACAGTATATATTTTATGAAAATTAGGCGAATTAATTCAGTTTCAAGGGGAACCCATCTGATCTAAGTTCATATGGAAAGGTAGCATTACTACATTTGCTACTATGAACACCAAATTAGTAGTCTTATCTATTTATTTTGCCTTTAAACATTTAACAAGTTCAGGTAATTACAAATACATCTACTCTTCCTTTAGCTACAATTTGTAAAATGCAGTTCGTATAATAATACAAACAGAATTGAACTTTTATAATATTTCATTTTATTATAATTCTTATTTGATTTAAATTGTATTTTTCTACGTCTCATACGTTTATGATTAACAACAGAAGCAAAAATAAAGGAAAAATACTACAACTGAGATAATTATTCCAAGATAAAGTAATGATTAGAAGACAGTAGATATACAAGCCTCGTGTACATGTTAAAGTCGTGGGATAAATGTAAATGAAAATTCTAAGATGTATTCAGGCAGCGGAAAATATTTAAACAAAAAAGAAATTCAGTTGAAGCTGTTCCCACTAGTAAATATCAAAAGATCATGAACGTGTGAACACGTGTTGCAATAGCCTGTCACTGAATTCTTATAGGTTGCAATATCGGTGTAGATATAAATTGTAAATTAAAAGTGAATACTCTAAGCTGAATACAATATTTTATGTTTAAGTTTGTTTCACCCTTTATAAGTATTTATTATAATTTGTTGTAAAGTTTTAATATTTATTTTCTTTCATTTTTTTACATTTGTGAAGTTTTTTCCATTTTTTAATTAAATTGTCTCTGTGTGTTTGATACTTTGTTATCTAGACTCTACGGTAGACGACAAAAAGGGGAGGGAGGCAAAACATGTTCATTCAACCAGAATCTTTCACTTCAGTACATCATGTTCTACACTTAAGTGTATTGATCGATGATAGCATACTAGACTACTCTATTTACGTAATTAAATCATTAAATAACGTCATAATTTACGTTACGTGACGTTAACGCCTCTAGTCATATTATTTACGCAACATATATTCGCAGAGTAAAGCAAGAGGTAACTTTGATGAAATTGACAAAATAAATCAAATGAAATGTCCTCATTTTGCGGTTATTCCTACCGAACGTGTGAAATGAAATATTGTTTTAATTTTCGTTGTATACTACTATATAAAAATCTAGTTTGGATTTTAAAAGATATATAATGTTTAGGACGGTTTCAAATCTAGAAGTGACAAGCACATAAAGGCCTACTGTTAAATCAGAATTTTCCTTGATAGAAAACCTGCAAATAGAGCTTGGATTTTTTTCTATTAAAATTGCATATTTACAGTTGTAACTATACTTGTATGTTAAACAGAACACCAGATTTGTATTATCATGCAGCGATCCATATTCTAAAAAAAATTAAATGATACAATAAATACTCTTCAGTTACCAAACTCTTGATAGTATTGTGTCATAAAAGTATGCCCAAAATCAGTTTCTAAAATACTATCTATTTATTCTAAGTTTAGTGGTTTAGGCGTCTATTAGATACATAAATACGCGCATTCATACATACTTCAGTTTTGAGCCACCCTAAGCCTGTAAGAGTTATGTGAATGGATTTACACCAAACTTCACGCACGCCAGCTTGGGAATATGGTAAACAATCCCTCCAAATTATAATAACTTCTGTTTAGTGGTTTAGGCTTATATAAGATACATACATACACACATACATATATACATTGGTTTTTGAACCATCCTAACCTCTGGGGAGGAGCCCTGTGAATAAACATACACCAAACGTCACACGAGCCATCCTGGAAATATGTTAAACAAACCCACTAAATATCATCAACCTCTATACTACGGCTACGGGCGTCTATAACACATGCGTACATACATACATACATGCACACATACATACATCCGTTTTTATATATTTGGATTAAAATAAAATTAATTAATATTTAAAGAAAATAAAATTTAAAAAAAATATGTAACGAAAAAATCCACCAGAGGCAAAGTAAGCCGACAATATAAAACACATATTTGTAAAGCATTGTAAACGAAGGGAAATCACCATTCAAGTTTCTAGTGAATTCTAAAGGTGTAAAACGGACTATTCCAATAAAAAATATTAAATTATAAAACCATAAGTGACAGTTATACCAAAAATGTAAAAACGAGCACAAATCCCAGAACGAAATGTACATAGTTCGATAAGAATGCAAGTTCTAACGGTAACTTACATGCAAATAACGCACAAGTTCACAGGCAGGCACGCCGTAACGCCATTTACGTGACTCGTGTAAACTAAATCAGCATAATGAGTTACGTCACTACGATGGAACTAATCTGAAATGAACCAAAGTGGAACATTTATCATCATGTATAAATAATATACGTATTTGAGAATATTGTAGCATTATTTATCTATTATATGGTATTCTTTAGTTCCCTAAGGTTAGACCGGTGTTTATACTTGGACAGTACATGAGTGTCCGGTTTTCCTTTCCTCTAAATTAATAAACATATTCGGCAACTGCTACTACAATATTTGTTGTATATTAAGTGATGTTCTGATAGTAATTACATAATTCAAATTATTTTTAATAGCCGCATAGATAAAAATATATATATTTAAACAAATTCTATAAAAAACAATTATTGATATTATGATTTTAAACATTTATTATCGGTAACGATTAAAACTTACATTACCCAATTAAATATCTTCGAAAGAACAAAATCAATTTCAATTTGTCTTGGTCGGAACTATCTTTTTTCATTCAAGTCTTTCAATTAATTACAAAAGGTCACAGATGTCAACTTGAACAATTTAATCTATTTGTGTCATGGTCGAAGGGGTTTCGTGTTGCCTTGGCAGATTTGTAGGTTACTTTTATATTACACAGTCTAATGTTAAGAAAAAAATAAAAAATAGTGATGAAATTTAAAGATGATACAATTAACAAAATTGAATATTATCAGATATCGTTAGCACTGAATATCGGTCATTATAATGAGATAGGTTAAATTTATTATGTAACAACACTAAACAATTTCTATTTTTTTTTTATTTTCAAAGGTTACAACATATTTCTTTTTATATTTTAAAACAAATTTCAATTATAAAAATTTCCCCTTATTAGTTCCTGAGGAAGAGGTTAATAGTGTAGAATAGGTCTCCTTATTAAGTCTAAATTATTATTAACACTTAGGCCTACATACCATATTCTTTCATGATAATATCAAATAGCCTAAACATATTTAACATATTCTAACATCTAACCAACTACTATGATCCTGAATAATTTTATAAATAATTTTGTTTATCAGAGTTGAAATTTCAAATATATCACTGTTGTCAATATATTATCATTTTAAGGATTACCTATTTATTACCAATAGGCTATGCATATTAACAGATACTTTTTTAACTCAATCATCTATTTCTTCAAACTATTATCTGATATTATCAATAAATAATTTCTAACTGTTATTTAAGAATAAAGCCATATTGAATATGTTAAACAAAATTAAAACCCTACTTCCCATTTCACACGAGCGGTTGAATGGAAAGTCAATCTAGAACATTTATAATTTAATTTAGGTATCAAAGAGAGGTTTGTCTCCACTAGGCTACTCAATTTTTGCTTATTTTTTTATTTGAAATTAATATATTTTGAAATAAAGATTTAATAAATAGAAAAATTGATTTTTATATAACCTTGAACTGCTGAACCTTGAACAGATGAAGTATCTCCCAAAATTGGTTGATTTTTGTGCACCGTCATTTCTTTCTTGAAGTTACTATTTCTTCTGAATGCATTGCGTTTTTGAAAATCTCCAAGTCCGGCTTTTAGGCACTTACTTTTCGAGATGATATTGTTAGGATATTTGGGCATTTGTCCAAATATCTTTACACTCCTGTTTCACATCAAAGCGTTATTTACTATTGTTTTACAACATATTTGCACTTTAACATTGATCGTTGTTAAAACATGTCGCTCGTTGTGGTAGCTTGGTTTTGACTCCCTGGCGCCACTCCCAAGTCACAGATTTTTCTGCAAAAGCGAAAATTCTACGTCACACCTTTGTTGTCGATTTTTCCTCCAATGGAAACTCTGTTGCCTTAGAAACCACGTTTGTATATTACATATATATATATATATATATATATATATATATATATATATATATATATATATATACATGTTTTATATATATATATATATATATATATATATATATATATATATATATATATATATATAATTTCCACTCCATTCTGATTGTATATACTTAATTTATTTCTTCGAGAATTTTACGAAAGTCTCTTATTTAATACAATATCTAGTTTTAATTTGTTGCCTTTCGTTTTATTAATTTATTTATCTATATTTCTTCAAATTTATTTAAATTACTGTAGTTTTCTCATATACATGTACGACTGCAGCGCTCTTTTCTCAATGTGGCACGATCCTATAAAAAATCTCCTTTTTGCGTCTTTACCCAGTCCAATATAACTTTACACTTTAAAACCTAATTTTAGGCCATACAATTTTAGATAATGATTATTTTGAGTACATTTTAGGAATCACAATAAAGCGCTATCTAGGCTTAAGTTCCTCTTCTTTTATTACTCTTTCTTATATATACTGATCTATATTGTATTTAGTTATCATTTGTACAATATTAGACGTTTTGGCATGGTGTAATAAACTAAACTATTACCGTCTTATTAGCACCAGCCATTAAGATTGACAACTTTAAGTTATGGTTTTGTTTAATACATCTTACCAATTACAATTTGTTCTATCTATGACTAAGCTATTCTGTCTACCTTTTTTAGTCTATTATTTACTATTCTGTATATCATTTGGTCCAAATACAAGAGTTAATTAATAATTTATATTCAAAGCTTTTCGTTGATAAACAGTACCAACATCATCAGGAATGTATAATACAATAATGTAAGATATAAAACATACGTTAAATTAGAAATAGAATTGTTCTAAAATTTATACAAACTGCCAAGTTTATTTTGTTGCCATAATATTATAGACATTGAATATAGTCTCAAATTTAGAATGTATATTTATTTTTCTTTTATTAATTTGTTATTATTACTTTATTTATATATTTCGAATTCTTCATGTATGTTCATTCTTAAACCTTTATTAATTTCTTCTACAATTGTCATATGTTCAGTATTTAGAAATATTGCAATGATTTGCAAAATTTGATTTATATATTTCTGGGTTTTTATAAGCATTCAAATGTTCTTTATATATTTCTTTTAATTTTTTCTTGATTTGACATATATAAGTTTTATTACAGCTTTCACGTTCTAATTTATAAACTCCACCTTTTTCATGCATATTATTATTTGTTTTATAATTGTTATTCATTGTTACAATATAATGTTATTATTTTATTATTAGTTTGACCTCTTTATATAATATCCCTTTTTTTATCGAGTATCTTTAATTTTGGTTTCATTTGTAAATGTAAAAATGTAGTTTAGATCTAACTTATAGAGTAAATAAGTAATGTCATCAAAATATAATTATATTATGTAAAGGAGAAATCCATATTTAAAATAAACGCGATTCTTTTATTGAAATGATGAAAGTGTTTTTAAATAACAATGAATATGTAGGAGAATGATTATAATCTAATACGATCAAGAGTTAATACAAAATTGAAATAAGGTAAAATAAAAAGTGAGAAAAAGTAAACAAACTAATGTAACACCAAGTGACACAGATTATTAATATGAGTGAAAAGGACCGGATAGTAAACTGTTGTAAACATTAGTAAATATAATGTATACTTAAAGTATAAGGACTTCATAGACATAGAACATCCAAGAAAATGGATATGAAAATTTTGAAAATACATTTTCTCTATTTCTCCAGAATCTCTAATTAGATGTTTTCACTCTAATTTAACATCGTTAAAGGAAATTTTAAATTAATTCCATGGTGCTTTATCTTAGCAATTATATTAATTAAAAAAAACTGTATACAAGGGTAGAAAACCATATATTCTAAAATATAGCAGTTAAATAAAATATCAGTTTTGATTAATTGTTTCAAATTTGACTCCGCCAGTCTACATAGTTAAATTATTCATGGGTTCCAAGAAACTTTACAAGAAATAATCGTTATAAATTAATTATTTATCTAACAGTTCCTTATAAATAACTGATGAAAAAGTACAACAATTATAACTTGATTTAGGTGCGTGTTTTTGCCTGGACACATTAGTGATTTAGTGCAGTGTCGCCGTCTACGGTGGAAGGTTAGAGAAAGTTTGGAAATCAAATGAATATTCTTTATACACAAACTCATTGAACTTTGCTACAAATCTGGTAAATATGTCTACCTAGAATTTATATTTGTATAAATAGGTTTAAAACGAATGCATCTCGATATATATGCAATGTTATTAAAAATCCAAATTAATACATTGAGCTATCTTAAAAACTTTGTGTGGTAAACTCTTATAGTAAACTACAGTGAAAATATTGTATAATAGTTCTAAAAGCACGCACACTCACTCTGTATACATTTACATACATATACATACACACACACACACACACACACATATATATATATATATATATATATATATATATATATATATATATATATATATATACTTGTGTGTGTTTGTTGAAACGGCCTTTCCGTCAAACGCCGTGACCTCGCGTTTTATCTTTCCCTCAATCTACCCCTCTTTTGAAGGGTAAGTATAGCTTAAGTTCTTAAGTTTATTTATCGGTCAGGAAAAGCTATGTTAGGATAGGCCTAATTATAAGGTTTAGTGACCATAAATGTTTAGATTGATGAATGAGTAACCTAATTTACACGTTTATCACCTCGGGTGGTAAGGTGATGATGATTACTTTTCGTCAGAAAGGTGCAGGATCAGGTTGGTGAAAATATGATCCCTCTTTATTTAACAGTTCCAAGTTAGCATTGACCGATATTTCTGTCTCTATACTCTAACCGCTCGGATCACGTCTCTGGTCATAGTGCAATGCCGTTGACTGAACTGCAGTGGGAGATGGTTTTCTCTGTTGTGACTGGGAAAAATGTCGCCGTCACTGAATTTATAGTTACTGATATTTTACTGAGGCTGTCATTGGTTGACTTGTCGCTGTCACTGGTTCTAAACATTTATGTCGAGTTGTGAGTGGCCAATTTGTGTCAGATTTCAGGACAGAGACAGTGTTGTGTGCCATAGACGCCATAGTTTGCTCTTAATTCCGTATGAGGTAATTTTTAGGTAAAATGATCTTTCAAAAAAAAGGGAGGTGTGAACTCCTATATTTATCCTAATTTATGAGAACTAGTGTAACAACGTTTTTGTGAACTGGCCACATCCGTAATTTGCGAGCGTCTATTCTCTAAGTGAGGTTACATTTTTAATGACACAAGAACTCGGTTAAGTCTTGATAAGATCTGTAAAATCCTTTTTGTTAATACAAACATCCATTACTGTAAATAAAAGCTATTTTGTAATTAAACCCTATGTTGTAATTAAACCCTATGTTGTAAATAGACTGTTATTTTTTAGTTTTATATAAGATTATATAATTTATTACCCCAGTGTATATGCTGCAGTAACTTCTTAATAATAATGTCGCCGGCACTGTCTTTCGTCACCACTGCGGTATGCCTGCCTGTTATTGGCACAAACAGATCTGCCTCAGTATCCCTTGTTACCGGTAAAAGTCACTGATCCAAGCCTGTCGCTTTCAATAATATCGCCGATCCGTTAAAGTCAGATCGACCATTTTATATTCTGGTACCTGTGGTCGAATGTGATATGCCAGTGTATGAATAACTGGTTATGTACAAAAAAACCAACGTATTTCCCAGTAAATTTATACATTAATAAATTTACAAAACTATTTTTCTTTCGACTTAAATGTAACGGATTTCTATATGGCTAGGATATTGCTGTAATAATAACTTGAAAATTTTATATAAATTTAATTAGGATATTAAAACTACCATTACATTAAAAATATAATAATTCTATTTATGTTGTTACGACAAGATGAGTTTGAATAATTTATATAACTGTGTTTTTGCATGTACAATTTAATAGTATTTCAAAGTAAAAATATTAATAGAAATTTCTCGATCTTGAAATCTTATGTTTTTACAAGAGCTTTAACATTATTTAATTAATTGTCTTTGTTGGTTGACTAAGACAAAAGTTACTTGGGCATTTTAACAAAATGTCTTTAGAATACGTGCACAAAGTTCATAAATTTATCTATTAACATTATCATTTAATGTCCTCAAGCACTGATCGTTATTTAATAGAACAAACTTAATCTAACAAAAATTACTAAATACTGTATTTATTTTGTGTGTTGTGTCCCTAAATATATTCCTTAGGGAACTTGGTGAAATTCCTTCCTTGTGATTTAAATGTAACTAATATTTGTCTACACAAATAAAAATCTTGATAATTTTTATTAACTTAAATTATTGTCACAAAATCTAATTCCCATTAATTTCTACTTTGCTTTTTTTATGATTTGATTTTTCTACGATTTGACTATCATATTATACACAGACACACAATTTTGTCAGAGTTTTAAATATTTTCCAAACATTCACTTATTTCTTTTACAATTTTTCATGTTGTTAATTAATTTTCATATATAATAACTTCTGCTATTTTCTGGCTTTAACTTTTTTGCACATTACAAATTTTTTTAATTTTATTCATAACTTATACGTTGAATGTTTGTATGACTCGTTCTACCATGAAACCCACCTATAGTGTGTCAAATATTACCGTTACGTATTTTGAAAAGATTTATATGAGATTACATTTTACTAAATGCATGTTTCTTATAAACTTTATCAACAAAATTTAGGTGATATATATAAATATATATATATATATATATATATATATATAAATATATATATATATATATATATATATATATATATATATATATATATATATACCTCATATTACCAACTAAGCTGTAGAAGATCAAATAAGGTCATACGTAAGGAAGCAAGTAGAGCAAATTGAGGAAATGAAAAGTAATAACGAATCCAGGAAATTCTATGGTGCAGTTAAATATATAAATAGAGGTTTCCAGCCTAAAATCGACCCATGCAAGTAAAGATGGTAGAGTAGTGGAGGGTAAGGCGGAAGCTATTGACAGATGGGCAGAGTACTTTGGTGACCTGTACAACGTGGGAGCTCAGACGATAGACACGGACAAAAATACCTTGAGCCGAATAGAATTGACAAATGAGGATGACATTGAGCCACCGGACATGGAAAAGCTGAAAAGCAACAGAGCACCTGGTGAAGACTCACTTGTAGCCGAACTTTTTAAAAATTGTGGAGAAATAGTACAGTCACAATTATATTCCCTGGTCCCCTGATCCTAGACATATGGGAAAGAGAGAACGCATGCCTAGAAAATGGAGAACTAGTCTCATATGTCCTGTTTTTAAAAAGGGTGACAAATTGGAATGCAGTAATTATCGTGGAATATCTCTGCACACGGTAGCATACAAAATAGTCTCAAACATAATACTGAAAAAGCTCAACGTCTTTGCTGAAAACATCATAACAGATTATCAGTGCGGACTCCGACAGGGAAGAGGAACTACCGATCAGATATTTGTTTTAATACAGTTACTCGAGAGGTGTTGGGAATTTAAAATTGACCTTCATCTTCTTTTTATTGACTATCGGCAGGCTTTTGACAGTGTCAACAGAGCAAAATTGCTTGAAATCCTAAAGGAGTTCAACGTACTAAACAAATTGATCAGACTGATCAACATGACATTGTGTGATAGTGACGGCAAAGTTGTCATAGGTGGCGGTATTAGTCCCGAATTCCCTATTCTGACTGGCGTGAGACAAGGCGATGCCCTGTCTGCTACCCTCTTCAATCTCTCCTTACATAGCGTTTTGAGGAGGGTTAACGTTTCAGGGAATATAATGCATTCATGCAGTCAAATATGTGCACATGCTGATGATATATGCTTGGTTGCCAGGAATATTCCATCGCTCAAAGAAACTTTTAATATAATCAATAATGAAAGCAAAAAGATAGGTCTCTGCATAAATGAGGGAAAACTAAATATATGAGTACAAGCAGAGGGCGTAGCAGTACGACTATAGATATCGATGGATATTCATTTGAAAAGGTAAAAAGTTTCACATATTTGGGCTCGGAAGTAAATGATGAAAATAAAACAATAAATGAAGTCCAGAAAAGAATAATGACAGCTAATAGAGCATACTTCGCAAATATAAAGCTTTTTAAAAGTAGGCTATTGTCTCAAACCACTAAGGTACGACTTTATAAAACCTTAATTCGGCCAGTCCTAACGTATGGAGCGGAGACGTGGACTTTACCCGCCGCGATGAAAAATCATTTGTCATAGTTTGAGCGTAAGCTTTTAAGAAAAATGTATGGTCCGGTCCACGATGTACAGACAAATGTGTGGAAGCTTCGATCTAATGCCGAGTTGTATTCCTTATACAAAGACGCAAACGTGGTCCATTTTATTAAAACGCGACGTCTAGAATGGTTGGGTCATATCATAAAAATGCCCACCAATAGAATGCCGAACAAACTTTTACACGCACTATGATTGACAAAACAAGAGTTGGCCGACCAAGAAAACGGTGGCTACAGGACTTGGAGGAAGATTTAAGAGTACTCGGCATTACAGCATGGACACAGAAGGCTAAGGATAGAAGTACATGGCGGAACATTGTTAAGGAAGCCAAGGCCCACCCCGGGCTGTAGCGCTACGTAGTAGTAGTCGTAGTAATAGTAGTATATATATATATATATATATATATATATATATATATATATATATATATACATTTAATAAGAAATTATCAACGTCTATGAAACTTTTTAAGTTATGAAAATAAGAACATAATAATTTGAAAAAAAATTTAATAAATGGAATCTGTTAAAAATCTGACTTGCCCTACAACCATTACTGCAACGATCCCCTTCATCCTACCGGAAACAGCTATCCTTATCCATGGTACCGGTTACACTCATTAGTGATCGATTTTAAAAATTCCATTATTACTTTTTTTATAATTATTTTGTTTTAAAAAAATTTCAAATACGAGTCACCGCACCACTAGCTTAAAACCTTAGGCCATAAAACTGACGACAGACATATTGAGCTTCAATCTTGGCTAATGTTGGAGTCTAGCCAAAAATCGGGATCTTCCCGTTTCCTAAGTTATGTACACTCAATGCTCTCTATATTGAAAATGCTTTTTTTCCTAATTTTACTTTAGCCAAGCCTCTCCTCTACATTTGCGTGGCTACAGTTTACCTATTCCTATTGGTTACGCTAGGTTCCTAAGTTGTGTTTGAACTTTCCTAGCCGGCAACTTTCGTATCACTCGCGTTGTAATAATTGTTCATTTTTGACACTTATACTTTATTTATTTTATTTTGCTAGTGTGTTACACTAGTCATGGATGACTTCACGTTTGACCACTTCAACTTGAAACCAAATGCCTTCTTTTTGTCCGATTTCTTTTTACCATCACATACTCCTCCCCACTATTAGTTATTTAATTTTATTTTTTACTTATTTTATTTTTAATTGTATTTTCCAAAATAAAAATTTATCACAGTTTTAATTATTTTTAAAATATTAAAATTTTTATCCTAAATAGCAGTATATTTTTAAAAAAATTTAAAAATTCCTAATAAATCATTGAAGTTCATTTCTCCTGTTTAAAGCTAACTCAATTTTGAAATACTTAAGATGCATAGCTAAACTAACATGGTTTGTAATTGTTACGTACTTAAAACCAATATAGACTCATTTCTTTTATTTTAAACCCGCCGCCAAAGTCAGACAAAGGTCACCCGTGATAAGATTGGTTCTGCAGTTTGAACCGGCAGAGCAAGTTAGACCTTTCCGGAGAGTAGTTCGATACACCACTACGTTCTAATATATTCTTATACTTTCAATCTCCGTATCTTCGGTACTAGCACACGTAAATGTAACTGTTTTATTGATTATTAAACCTATTGTTATCAGTGCGTGGAATACGAACAAATTTTCTGGCCAGAAATCGCTTATTTAATACGCGAGTGTGATAAGTGCGTATTCCATGGGGCACGTAAGTACAATCTATTAGTTTATATAATTATAATAATTATTGGTCCTCCAAAACTATTGTTACCAAACAAATTTGGTCCAGCCGGGCCGGATCTTGAGCCTTAAGACCTATATAAAAAATTAAATAAAATACAATTCATTATATGTGTTCATTCTACAATTTCTACAAGTTTTTTCAAACTTTGTCTGTGCATGCAAACACTGGAAAACTAGTTTCATGTCGCAGTATATGAAACAGCTGATCCTCTCTTATCTTTGTTTGGCTTTGGCGTGCATTAATATGTTGGTTTAAATTGGTTGTAAAAGTTTATGAAAAGTGATTTCAGTTGTTTATAGAAGGTTATCTCATTCAGCCTACGTCGATTTGTTGTTTACTTAGGCTTATTTATTTCTCCGTTAAACATATACGCTCATAGGCCTAATCTCTTTAAAACATTTTGTAATTTAAAAATTAAAGCAATTATCTCATCTTCTACTATAAAACGATCATTTAATCATGGCAAAATCTTTGGCAGTTATTAAATCAAAGAAAGACAATATATTTAGTCAAATTCAAGAGATTTTTGATCTAACAAAAAAAAACATCTGATAAGTCAATTCTGCAAAAATTGTTGGTGCGCGCTAAATCTATAAATAGGCTTCGTGAAGAATTTTCTGATATTTTAGACATTTATCATGAACTAGAAATACAGGCTAACCCGAATTTTCAACCCAACTACGCTCCTCTTAACAGCATCAACGAGTTAGTCGATTATGTTAATTCTACTGTATATTCGATAGAAAGTAAGATGTCATCAACAAGGCCTAAATGTGAAATAGTTACTCCTCAGTTACATATACGACTGCCTAAGCTTGAACTCAAGCATTTCGATGGTGAATTTCTCGAATGGATGTCATTCATTAATATATTTAACGCTAGCATTCATGAAAATGCATCGTTACCAGCAGTTTTTAAACTTCAATATTTATTGAGCGTTATCTCAGGAGAACCGGTAATTTAATTAAATCTCTCCCTATTTCTGACGCTAATTATAAAGTGGCCTATGACTTATTAAAAGAAAGATATCACTCGCCGAGGCGGTTAGTTACTTTACACCTCAATCAAATTTTAGATTTGCCCTCTGTAAACAACACGCCTAAACAAATGAGAAATTTTGTAAATTTATACTCAGAAAATATACAAGCTCTTAAAGGTCTTGACATCGATATCACTAGTAAAAATCCTTTGTTATCTGCTATGCTTTTACGAAAAATGGATAGTGAACTTGGGAACCGTTTTGAAAACTTCCGTTCATCAAATGTTACTCAAGAGAGAGTTGACTCCACTACAATACCTGATGCAGCGGAAATTATTAAGTTTTTAAATAAAGAATGTAATGAAGTTGAAGATGCCAATCTTCATTCACCTATCACCTCGAAACCCTCCTCGTCTGGATCACGAACCCCCTCTGGTTCCCAAAATAAATACTTTAAACAAAAAGTTTTGGAGAGGGCTCCTCCATTAAAGTTAAACCTCATCCATGCTTTATATGCAATAAAATTGACCATAAGGTATATTCGTGTCCGGACTTCAAGAGTCAGGACGCCAAATCCCGTCTCAAAATTGTAAAGGAAAATGGGCGTTGTACCTCATGCTTAGGTACTCACCATCTTAAGGACTGTAGGTCAAAGTTTAGTTGCTACAAATGCCACAAAAATCATCATACATTATTACATTTTGAAAATTACTCTACGCTGCAACGGACCACACCTCAAACTTCGCGTCAAGACTCTCCGACACTTCAACAGGAAATAACCCCTTCTCCAATCACTATGACCTGTCAAGAAAAGCAGAATACGTCTCAAATCTCTAATACTGTTCTCTTAGGCACTCTACTTGTTAAGCTTACCTCGTCTAACGGTATTACTCATGTATTTCGTGCTCTTGTTGACTCTGCCAGTCAATCTTGTTTTCTCGCCGAGCGTGCTGCTCAATTATTGTGTGCTCCTCGTATTAAGACCACTCATAGTGTGGTAGGATTGTCTCAGGTACCCTTACGCTCAAAAGGTCTCACCTCATTTGCTGTTGAAACTCTTGGGGGCAAGGTTATTTCAATTAATGAAAGATTTTTAATATTGGAAAAAATTTGTGTTAACCTACCAAGCACACAAGTAGACTCTGAAGTTCTTTCCAAGGTTCGTCCTTATGTTTTGGCAGACCCTACGTTTCACTTGCCAGGAGGCATAGACGTTCTTCTTGGTGTTGCTTTATTTACACTCATACTTACTGAAGAAGCTTATAACCTCGGACCTGGTTTACCCAGGCTAATAGGCACACACTTTGGCTTTTTAGTAATGGGTAACGCACCATGTCTATCTGGCAGTGAACTTCATAGTAACTCCAGCTCTCAATTATCAACTACACTTCTAGTTGTCAACGACATTGACCTTCACTACTCACTACAAAGGTTTTGGAAACAGGAAGAACCCCCTGCTGTGTCTAAGCTTTCTCAAGAAGATACATTATGTGAAGATCACTTTCTCGCCACTCATACTCGGGACCAATCTGGCCGATATTGCGTCCGACTACCATTCAAGACTGAACATCCTCCTCTGGGTCAATCTCGTTTAAATGCAGAAAAAAGACTGCACTCTCTAGAGAAGAAATTTAGTGCTCAACCTCAATTTAAATCCCTATATACTGATTTTATGGCTGACTACTTAGCCTCTGGTCACGTGATATACGCTCATAATACTGATCTAACTGTACCTCATTACTTCCTTCCTCACCATGGTGTTTTAAAGGAGTCTAGCAGCACAACTCGTTTACGTACTGTATTTGATGCTAGTTCTGAAACCTCTAATGGTATTTCTCTTAATAATATTTTATTAACAGGCAAAAAGATGCAAACGAATATTTGTGATGTATTACTAAATTTTCGGATTCATAACGTTGTTTTTTCTTGTGACATTCGTCAAATGTATAGACAGGTAAAAATGCACCCTGATGACTAGTGCTATCAGACGATCTTATGGCGTGAAAGTCCAGATCAGCCCTCTTTAATCTACAAGCTCACGACAGTGACTTACGGAGTGAATTGTTCACCGTATCTTGCCATTAGAACCTTACATCAGCTCGCTGCAGACGAAGGTGACTCCTATCCTGAAGCTGCAAATATTCTACGCACGCAGACGTTCGTAGATGACATCATCTCTGGAGCTGACTCTGAAGAAAAGGCTTTGAGCCTCCGTAAGCAACTCATCTCGCTCCTGGCTCGCGGAGGCTTTGAACTACGCAAATGGACATCTAACTCCAGTCAACTGCTGCAAGATCTTCCTGATGCTCATTTAGAGACCCCTGTATTCCTTCAAGGCAGTAAACAACCACATTTCACTATATTAGGTCTTCACTGGTCACCCTCTACCGATACGTTTACCTATAATTTGAATTTTCCTCACAATTCCAGGACTAAACGTCAAATTCTCGGTATCATTGCCCAGATTTACGACCCTTGTGGCTTTCTCTCACCCATTGTTATGTGGGCCAAGCGTTTTATGCAACTACTCTGGATCAAAGGATTGAATTGGGATGAACCACTTCCATCTGAACAATTGAAATTATGGCAAACCTTTACAGACTCGGCTAATACTCTACGAGAAATTGTAATTCCTCGTGCATTACGAATAACACACTCGAGAAACTTTGAGTTACACGGTTTCTCAGATGCTTCTGAGAACGGTTATGCCGCCGTCGTTTACTTGAGATGCCAATTTAACGACGACTCTGTGTTAATTCGGCAAGTAATATCGAAGACTCGGGTAGCCCCTCTGAAAAGGCTCACGGCACCTCGATTAGAGCTAGGTGCAGCTCATTTACTCGCCCACCTAGTGGGATATATTATCTCTCTTTTTGAAAAAAGGGTGGAATTTTCTTCTGTATTTCTATGGTATGATTCGACATGTAACACTGACATGGTTACAAACACCTCTTCATCGATTGAAGACGTTTGTCGCCAACCGGGTAGCCCAGATACAAGAATTAGTGCCTTCTCATTACTGGAGACACGTAGCGAGTGAAGATAATCCTGCTGATTGCGCGTCGCGCGGGTTACTTCCTAAAGATTTACCACAGCACTCATTATGGTGGTACGGCCCCCTTTGGCTACAAAAATCTAATGATAACTGGCCGGTATCTCATTTTATGCCTGCAAAACTTACTGACACAGGAGAAGAGAAACCCATTTCACCTATATCTCTCATATCAACTGCTCCTCATGAATGGGAGCTCCTCACTCAGTTTTCTCACTTTAGCCGACTCCAGCGTGTGATAGCTTATATTCTGCGATTTACTCATAACGCTCGTCATTCAAGAAAGCTCGATGGTCCTCTCAACACTCTGGAAATGAGGGCTTCAAGACTGGCAATTTTCAAGATGGTTCAAGAATCAGCGTTCAGAGACTACATCGTTGCCATGAAGAAGGATTCAACTACACCTGCCTCGTCACAACTCCGCCGACTCTCTCCTTTTCTCGACAAGGATGGTATCCTACGAGTGGGAGGACGTCTCAACGCTTTAAAACTTCCTACGGATGTGCAACATCCTGTGATTTTGCCCAAACGACATCATGTCGTCAACCTTCTTATTGATTTTTATCATCGAAAATTCTTACACTCGGGCGCTCAATTGACTCAATCACTTCTTGCACAGGATGTGTGGATACTCTCGGCCCGAAGTGTAATACGCTCTCGCATTTTTCAATGTGTTGTATGTTTTCGACACAAGCCTCACAATAAATCTCCGCTCATGGGTGATTTACCAAAAGCAAGATTAACTCCTTCTCGTCCGTTTCTCAACACCGGAATTGACTACGGAGGTCCTTTTAACATCAAAATGCACAATTTGCGCTCGATTCGTTTGACCAAATCATATATTTGTATCTTTGTTTGCCTTGTGACAAAGGCTGTACACATTGAAGTAGTATCGGACCTGTCGACAGATGGGTTTATTGCCGCTCTCACCCGATTTGTGTCTAGACGCGGTCTTTGCACAAATATTTATTCTGACTGTGGAACGAATTTCGTTGGAGCGAATAATGCTTTACAAATCTCATCATCTCTTCAGGCCGAACCCCTCTTGCTGAATTCTCATCACAACACAATATCAACTTTCATTTCAACCCGCCTGCAGCTCCTCATCAAGGTGGTCTTTGGGAAGCAGCAATCAAGAGTGCAAAACATCACCTCCGACGTGTCATCGGAGAACATATTTTAACTCTATGTGAATTTTCCACTCTCACAACTCAAGTAGAGGCTATTTTGAATTCGAGACCTCTCACACCTCTGTCAAACGACGCCTCAGACCTCAATGCACTCACCCCGGGTTACTTCTTAATAGGATCTTCATTGGTTTCAGTTCCAGAAGAGGATCTTTTCAACGTTCCTGTCAACCGACTCAAGCACTGGCAGCTAATCAAGGCCTTTCACCAACGTATTTGGAAGAGATGGCATCTAGAATATATCCATACTCTTCAGCAACGGGGGAAGTGGAACGTGCCAACTGTCAATCTGCGCGTCGGCGACCTCGTGTTAGTGCATCAACCTGCACCACCTCTCGCATGGCCTCTGGCTAGGATAAGTAGTGTTTCTCCAGGAAAGGATGGTGTAGTAAGAGTGGTTCATTTGAAGACAAAGCAGGGAACCTTGACAAGACCTGCTCACAAGGTTTTCCCTCTATCTCTACGCTCATAATGAACTTGCGCCATAGTGCGCTCACTTTTTGTAAAAGAGATATTTTTATTTTCCTTTATGAACTTTTTATTTTTATAAACTCTCTAAATATTATATTTGTGTTAGTTCTCTTTGAATCCTAGAAGGATTCAAGGCCCCCGGTATGTTACGTACTTAAAACCAATATAGACTCATTTCTTTTATTTTAAACCCGCCGCCAAAGTCAGACAAAGCTCACCCGTGATAAGATTGGTTCTGCAGTTTGAACCGGCAGAGCAAGTTAGACCTTTCCGGAGTGTAGTTCGATACACCACTACGTTCTAATATATTCTTATACTTTCAATCTCCGTACCTTCGGTACTAGCACACGTAAATGTAACTGTTTTATTGATTATTAAACCTATTGTTATCAGTGCGTGGAATACGAACAAATTTTCTGGCCAGAAATCGCTTATTTATTACGCGAGTGTGATAAGTGCGTATTCCATGGTGCACGTAAGTACAATCTATTAGTTTATATAATTATAATAATTATTGGTCCTCCGAAACTATTGTTACCAAACAGTAATTATACTTTATGACATACATAATGATAACTGAAACATGCATACACAATCATATAATTTCAATATTATTTAAATGCATAAACAAGTTTCAGTAACTGCAAAGTTTTACCCAATTTCAATTGAGTGTTCCTTAATCTGCTCAAGTTCCTTTTTTTTATTCATATAGAATTTCCGAAATGAAATATTTTTCTTATTTTTTTGCTTATGAATGTTTATAGACAAAGATATTTCTTAATATTGTAACATGCTGATTAATTTTTGATTATAAAATAGCATGTTACACAAAAATTTGTTATTTTAACTAATGTAAAATCTGACTAGTTTAAAAGAAATTTTTATTTCTAAAAATGTTTCATGACAACCGTTATACCATTATATACCAATGAAAGGACTTTTATGAATGTATAAGGATGGGGATCCAGTAACCAACTTGCTCGATCCATTCGTCTACTAGTCACGTTGGAGGGAGAACTGTCATGGGCCTGAAACCTTTATTATTTTGTGTTAAAGTTTTGTATTAAACTTTTAAAAGTTTGATTTTCCAAATAACAACGGAAAATATTTTATGAGTAGTTTTGTTTTGTTTATTTTTGTATTATCAAAATGTAACTATGTTATAAGATTACACCAGTGTAAGGATATAATATGTGCTAACAAAGTCATGTAATTTTAAGTGATTGCAGAGGTATGTTTTATATTTAATTTCTTGATAATTTTAGATAGTTACAAATCAATAAATATACAATCCAGTGCATTGACCTAGCGTTGTCTTGACCAATTATAAAAGTCATGAACCTTTTGTATTTTCATTCGTTTTGTTAGGTGTTAAATTGTACATAGCATTTTTTTTAAAGTGTAATAATTTAAATTGTTTATGATTGTTGTTTAATTTGTTTGAACGAAAACTTTTTTTAAAAATACAAATAATTTATTTAATGTAACATCTTTTCTTTAGAACGACTTAGATAGACGGATAAGTTTGTCCAAATAGTTAAGGTTTTTAGAATAAATTAAAGTAACGTAAACACCCATTTAAAAATACCTGGGGTTACAAGTTGCGCGATTCTGTTCATTACTTTTTTCTTAGTATTTTTGTGGTTAGATTTTAATGCACTCTTTATTTTAATTTTTTTTGCTCCCATGTTTTAAAGCATATTTACTGATTTTAAATTGATCATGCTTTCATCTTTAAGGTTCGTTATTTCTTGTACTTATAGTAAGTACGACTGTGAATTTTTTTAAATGAGTTTAAACATAGATTTGTTGTCTAAGAACGAATTAGTTTTTCAATTAAAACTTAGATAAGTAGAGATTAGTATAGATAGTACATTTCAAGAAATTAGATAAAGCTTAAGAAACATAGCTACAGATAATCGATATAATGCATACGTTATTAATCTACTTGATGAATGTAAGAAAGGAATTTGAAATTATAGAGTCTAAATTTAAGGATTTATTAGAAATGTGTGTTAGAGCTATATATGATTTATTAATAGAAACTAAATTAATACATATAAGAATGCAGATGTTTACTGAAGTTTGAACTAGAAACAAAGATTGCAGATGACGTTAAAGATTATTTTAAATAAAGTAAATAATTTCTAAACTGTAATCTCAGAAATTCACTTATATCAAATAGAGGGAAAAGAAACTGTTAGACAATTGTCGAATAGTAGTTTAGAAGAAGAGAAATTATTAAATGATATTTTGAACAAATACTAATGACAGTGAATTAACTAACATAATTGTACCTAAATTAAATATCGGAAAATATTTGAATGTAGATATAAATTTACAAGTGTTAATACCTAAACCTAAATACGACAAATGTTTCAAATTTTAATTGATACTTGTATTACAAATTGAATAACCCTTTAAAAAGATATTTAAAAGTGTTTTCAATGGCTGATGGTTTACAATTAGAAGTCTAATAAAATTTATAAATATAATTTTGAAAATAAAAACCGAAACTAAATTATCAGACAGTAAAATATTATAACTATGTTTAGGTCATGTTCATGGAACTTTGCATTATATCATAAAATTAATTTAGATGCATTTTATAAAGATGTATTGAAAACTTGTGTACTAATAAAATTAAAATAGAACTTAAAAAGAGAGCTTGTTAATAAACCACAAGGTAACAGTGAGTTGTTGTCAATCTATCTTAGAGGAATAAAAGAAAATTGTAAACTCTTGATATCCCACTACTCGGAATTAGAAATAATCAAAATTATTAAACTATACATTAAACCAGAAGACCTTAGCAAATTAACAATTATTAGCAATCCATGTTACTATAGAGTTTTAGACATATTTTTGTATTCAAGTTCAATATATGTTTTATAATGATTTTATAAGACTTGAAAGTGATTCTGTATTTAAATACAACGACAACAAGAGAAATGCACCAGTTAAATTTAGAAACGGAGACATAAGTGTTCAAAATTGCGAATTTAAAAGACAGTAAAACCCAATAAAGTGTTATAATTGTAATCGTGTATGCCATATTGCAAAATATTGTAATAAATACAAAACCCTAAAATAGCAATTACGATCCAGGTTTGAGTCTTCACCTTTGCTAGATTGCAAGTTAGCCCATTCCAAATTTGTAAAAATGAAGAGAATAAAAATTTAACTGTAAGTAATTTTAGGAGAAAGGATTTAAATAATAATGAAAATCTAAACAAAGGAAAATAAATCATACAAGAAGTGTATCTAAATTCAAACAAATTATTATTTTTAGAAAAATCTAAATAATATTGGGATAGAAGTAAATGTTTACGAATTTTAGAAACAGTAAAAAGAAGGAATTGGTTGAAACACAAAACAGAAATAGTAATCTACCCTACGATAAATGTGCTCACTTAAATTGTAATGTGTTATTAGATACACGTTGTTTTGTAAATCTTATAAATTGGGAATTTCATTAGGGAACTGTTGAAATAAAAATTAGTAAAAAAATATATCAACAAATTAGATAAAGTTTCAGCAGCTAATAACTCAGAGATTGCATTGTTAAAATTAAAGAAAAAATGTTTCATGGCAAGTGAAATTTTTAATAGCACAAAAAGGTAATTGTAAAACGATCTTAGTAATTCGGTTTATTCAAGAAACTGGTTTAGTCATTGTTATTTCAAAAAAATTGACGGTATTTTAATTTTAAACATAATGTTAAAGTAACAATTAATAATGTCAAAAGTTGTATTGTAAACAGTTTAAATTTAAATTAAATTAATATGGGTTAATATGTGAAATCGAGTTTGTTGAATTTTGTATTTTTGAATGGTATAATATTTTTTAAAATTTTTAAATTTTTTAAAAATTAATTTATTTAAGTATTGAAAATAGGATATTTGTAGTAGCTTGCAAATATATAGGGAGCTCAAATAAGTTAGTCATACTTTAAATATGCAATTTACGAAATAATTATTTCTGTATTGCGAAAGAAGTAAATTAACTGGTAGATGGGATTGAACCTTTGTAAGCAATTTACAGAACACTCCTACAAATATTTATACCCTAAGAACGCACCTTTGTGTATGATTTTATCTTAAAATACAGAAACATAACACAATTCCATGACTCGTACGAATCAGACTAATTACTATTGACGAAATTGTATATGAATTGTGCAGAACTAGAACCCATTGAATTCCACTTCTTATTTGAAACTTTAAATGTTAAAGACTTTATTGAGTTTTTTTAAGTTGCTTATTTAAATGAATTTTTGGAATGGAGATTTTTTTTATACTAAAGGAAAATAATTGCTTTGTCTAACAACGTACTAGGAATATAATTTGTAATTCAAGTATGGGATTGAATTTTAAAATTAAGTTATAGGAGATTAAAGAATTAGAATTTGAATTCCAAATAGAAAAAAAATAAGTGTGAAAGGTACTAAATATTGTGAGGTATAACAAGAGGTTATAAAACAATTGGTATAGGCTTAAGCTTGTATAACAGAGTAAGGATTGAAAAGAAAATAAGGAATTATAATACAACAGTTCTCCGACGCAAATAGTCAAGTGTTAGGGAGGCAAATTAGCCTACAGGAACTAAGTAAATTCCAACGCACTAGTATGTGCGATGTGGGAAGAATGCAAGTAAGTAAGGTCACAAGTGCAAAAAAGTAAGTTACATCTCACGCAAGGGGTGGAAGCACATCCTGCCTCACCAAATAGGATGATTGTGAGAAAAAAAACGACACAGAACACTGTTGGTAAACAGAGTGAAAACACAAATAAGTATTAGGTATACTTCTCTGACCTCTCTATATAATATAGCTTGTTCCATGGAAGAATGCACAATGAAATTTACAATCACTTAACAATAGAATTACCATTAAATTTGAAAAACAAAAATTTTTTTTCAGGTCGACAAGCGAAAATATATAACATGATGAATAGTTTTTTGTTACAATTTAACATGTTCCATAATATTTATTATTTTAGCTAATGTAAAATCAGACTAGTTTTAAAACAATTTTTCTTCCTAAAAGTATTTCATGCTAACGCTAGGTCAAAGGAACGCCATGATAAACCGTAAACCATTGAAAGGCATGTTTTGAACGTATAAGGGTTGGGATCCAGTAACCAACATATCGTAAGAAACTGAGTTTGATATATTCTTCTACTAGTCGAACTAGTAGTTGTCTGGTGGTAGAATCGTTATTGGCCAGCAATTGTTATTATTTTAAAGTTTTGTATTAAACTTTTTTTAATTTTATTTTATAAATTTAATAACTACCGAACAGGTTTTATAAGTGGCTTGATTTTGTATATTTCGGTTTGTATATTATGAAAATTCAACTATGTCAAAAGAATAAAGGCCGTGTAAAGTTTTAAAATGTGCTAAATAAGCCAAGTAAGTTCAAGTAACTGCCGAGGTATGTTTTAAATTTCATTTCTTGGTATTTTTCGATAAATACAAATAAGTAAATATACAAAACCAGTGTCCATTGTACCTAGGAAATATTAACCATTTGTAAAAGACGTGAACCTGTTGTATTGTAATTCATGTTGTTAAATTTGTATAAAGCAATTTTTTTTAATGTGAAGTATTTTAAATTGTTTTAAAATTAAATCTTTTTTGAAAAAACAAACGAGAATTTCAGTGTAACCTGTCTTCTTTAGAATGATTTGGATAGACAGATAAATATGCCTAAGCCAAACAGTATGATATAATTGGTAACGAAAACAATTGACCCGATGAGTCTTATCAAGGTTTAAAGAATAATAATATTTGAATAAAGGTACTAAGGTTTTTAAAATAAATTAAAGTGGCGCATACAACCACAGTAGGGACTATGATCACAGTTATTCACCTATTGTTATTGAATTTCTACTTTTCCACTTGGATGGAAATAATGGTTGGCCTTTCTCTTTTATTAAAGGCACTTTTGCAAATCAGCAGTCACAGTGAGTCGATTAGCCGAAGCTCATTATAACTATGCAAACGCAGTTACACTTTGGCCATACATAATGTAATTCGTATAAAGAGCAAACCACCAACAAATATAACTTTATTATTATAACTAATCAACTATACTTTACAGAATATGAAAATGAAATTATTAAACTAAATACATACTTAGGCAAAATTTGATGAAGTATTTCACGGCTATTTCATTTCAGAGTAGAATGCTTCTCCTGCACTCCAAGTAATATGGAAAATTATTGATTTAAAATTGTAAACTATTTATTGAACAATTTCCTCATTTTAACCAAAGTAGCCCAGAGAGCCTTGTCATATTTCTTCTTAATCTTGGAGTCACCTCATATGTAGCCATTTGTATTTACATGAAGCTGCTTAAAGCAGAAATGTTTCACACAATCATTGCGGGAAGAAATAATTGATTCCTTTAAAAAAACCTTCAAACTGTTCTGGCTTTGTAAAAAAAATATTCCTCCATACGTATTCCACAAGGTATGGTTCGAACGTAGAGACTGGCATTCGACCTATTCTTCAGAGCATATGACATTTTATCTCAGCCCATTGGCTTTCTAATGACTGCGATTTCACATTACGATCACCACGACAAACAATATTTCTCCATACGTATTCCACAAGGTATGGTTCGAACGTAGAGACTGGCATTCGACCTATTCTTCAGAGCATATGACATTTTATCTCAGCCCAATGGCTTTCTAATGACTGCGTTTTCACATTACGATCACCACGACAAACAATATTTCTCTATACGTATTCCACAAGGTATGGTTCGAACGTAGAGTCTGGCATTCGACCTATTCTTCAGAGCATACGACATTTTAACTCAGCCCATTGGCTTTCTAATGACTACCTTTTCACATTACGATCACCACGACAAACAATATTTCTCCATACGTATTCCACAAGGTATGGTTCGAACGTAGAGACTGGCATTCGACCTATTCTTCAGAGCATATGGCATTTTATCTCAGCCCAATGGCTTTCTAATGACTGCGTTTTCACATTACGATCACCACGACAAACAATATTTCTCCATACGTATTCCACAAGGTATGGTTCGAACGTAGAGTCTGGCACTCGACCTATTCTTCAGAGCATATGACATTTTATCTCAGCGCATTGGCTTTCTAATGACTGCGTTTTCACATTACGATCACCACGACAAACAATATTTCTCCATACGTATTCCACAAGGTATGGTTCGAACGTAGAGTCTGGCATTCGACCTATTCTTCAGAGCATATGGCATTTTATCTCAGCCCAATGGCTTTCTAATGACTGCGTTTTCACATTACGATCACCACGACAAACAATATTTCTCTATACGTATTCCACAAGGTATGGTTCGAACGTAGAGTCTGGCATTCGACCTATTCTTCAGAGCATATGACATTTTATCTCAGCTCATTGGCTTTCTAATGACTACGTTTTCACATTACGATCACCACGACAAACAATATTTCTCCATACGTATTCCACAAGGTATGGTTCGAACGTAGAGACTGGCATTCGACCTATTCTTCAGAGCATATGACATTTTATCTCAGCCCAATGGCTTTCTAATGACTGCGTTTTCACATTACGATCACCACGACAAACAATATTTCTCTATACGTATTCCACAAGGTATGGTTCGAACGTAGAGTCTGGCATTCGACCTATTCTTCAGAGCATACGACATTTTAACTCAGCCCATTGGCTTTCTAATGACTACCTTTTCACATTACGATCACCACGACAAACAATATTTCTCCATACGTATTCCACAAGGTATGGTTCGAACGTAGAGACTGGCATTCGACCTATTCTTCAGAGCATATGGCATTTTATCTCAGCCCAATGGCTTTCTAATGACTGCGTTTTCACATTACGATCACCACGACAAACAATATTTCTCCATACGTATTCCACAAGGTATGGTTCGAACGTAGAGTCTGGCACTCGACCTATTCTTCAGAGCATATGACATTTTATCTCAGCGCATTGGCTTTCTAATGACTGCGTTTTCACATTACGATCACCACGACAAACAATATTTCTCCATACGTATTCCACAAGGTATGGTTCGAACGTAGAGTCTGGCATTCGACCTATTCTTCAGAGCATATGGCATTTTATCTCAGCCCAATGGCTTTCTAATGACTGCGTTTTCACATTACGATCACCACGACAAACAATATTCCTCCATTCGTATTCCACAAGGTATGGTTCGAACGTAGAGTCTGGCATTCGACCTATTCTTCAGAGCATATGACATTTTATCTCAGCCCATTGGCTTTCTAATGACTGCGTTTTCACATTACGATCACCACGACAAACAATATTTCTCCATACGTATTCAACAAGGTATGGTTCGAACGTAGAGACTGGCATTCGACCTATTCTTCAGAGCATATGACATTTTATCTCAGCCCATTGGCTTTCTAATGACGGCGATTTCACATTACGATCACCACGACAAACAATATTTCTCTATACGTATTCCACAAGGTATGGTTCGAACGTAGAGTCTGGCATTCGATCTATTCTTCAGAGCATACGACATTTTATCTCAGCCCAATGGCTTTCTAATGACTGCGTTTTCACATTACGATCACCACGACAAACAATACTCCTCCATACGTATTCCACAAGGTATGGTTCGAACGTAGTGACTGGCATTCGACCTATTCTTCAGAGCATATGACATTTTATCTCAGCCCATTATCTTTATAATGACTGCGTTTTCACATTACGATCACCACGACAAATAATATTTCTTCATACGTATTCCACAAGGTATGGTTCGAACGTAGAGTCTGGCATTCGACCTATTCTTCAGAGCATATGACATTTTATCTCAGCCCATTGGCTTTCTAATGACTGCCTTTTCACATTACGATCACCACGACAAACAATATTTCTCCATACGTATTCCACAAGGTATGGTTCGAACGTAGAGACTGGCATTCGACCTATTCTTCAGAGCATATGGCATTTTATCTCAGCCCAATGGCTTTCTAATGACTGCGTTTTCACATTACGATCACCACGACAAACAATATTTCTCTATACGTATTCCACAAGGTATGGTTCGAACGTAGAGTCTGGCATTCGAACTATTCTTCAGAGCATACGACATTTTATCTCAGCCCAATGGCTTTCTAATGACTGCGTTTTCACATTACGATCACCACGACAAACAATATTTCTCCATACGTATTCCACAAGGTATGGTTCGAACGTAGAGACTGGCATTCGACCTATTCTTCAGAGCATATGACATTTTATCTCAGCCCAATGGCTTTCTAATGACTGCGTTTTCACATTACGATCACCACGACAAACAATATTTCTCTATACGTATTCCACAAGGTATGGTTCGAACGTAGAGTCTGGCATTCGACCTATTCTTCAGAGCATACGACATTTTATCTCAGCCCAATGGCTTTCTAATGACTGCGTTTTCACATTACGATCACCACGACAAACAATATTTCTCTATACGTATTCCACAAGGTATAGTTCGAACGTAGAGTCTGGCATTCGACCTATTCGTCAGAGCATATGACATTTTATCTCAGCCCATTGGCTTTCTAATGACTGCGTTTTCACATTACGATCACCACGACAAACAATATTTCTCCATACGTATTCCACAAGGTATGGTTCGAACGTAGAGACTGGCATTCGACCTATTCTTCAGAGCATATGACATTTTATCTCAGCCCATTGGCTTTCTAATGACGGCGATTTCACATTACGATCACCACGACAAACAATATTTCTCTATACGTATTCCACAAGGTATGGTTCGAACGTAGAGTCTGGCATTCGACCTATTCTTCAGAGCATATGACATTTTATCTCAGCTCATTGGCTTTCTAATGACTACGTTTTCACATTACGATCACCACGACAAACAATATTTCTCCATACGTATTCCACAAGGTATGGTTCGAACGTAGAGTCTGGCACTCGACCTATTCTTCAGAGCATATGACATTTTATCTCAGCCCATTGGCTTTCTAATGACTACGTTTTCACATTACGATCACCACGACAAACAAAATTGAGAGTGATTGACCGTTTTGAGTAGATATCCTTTTTCACTCAAAGAATTATACCCTGTCCACATATCAGTAAAGACTGTCGTCCCAGGCGCCACATTTTCGATTATTATTTGCAGTAATGTAGCTGAATCCCTTTTTTCAATAATTTTCAGAAAACACTTTTTACTGTCTCTGTCTATACCACCAACTACCCAACGAGTTTTTGTCAAACGCCCACGATTATACTTACGTTTCCAAAACGCGCTTCCATTCACTTTAACAATTTCTCCTGCGCACCTATTTTAGTTGAATTGTCTAGAAGCCAAACCACGAGAGTCTCCCTGAAAGCATTTATCAGCTTCCTCACTGCATGCCACGAAGGTTCAGTCTGACAAACAATAATCAAAAACGGATATTTCAATATCCACGCTACCAGAACTGTGAGCAATTATTGTAGAGTAACTTGACCTAATCAAAAAATGGTATTGTCTCTTACAACTGCCAACTAAAAGTGCCTTCATGAAACGTGAAGTGCACTGATGAGTGTAATCGAGCAGAAACCGAGAACAGTAGAGTAACCTGAAGAGTAATAAAAGGAACCTCTATGGAATAAACTTTAGGTCCAGGTACCGCGGACCTGTCCGAGTTCCTTAACTCCATGTATGTTTTTGTAATTCAAATTTCTAAAAAATATATAATATTTTTGAGTCAAAGTTTATTTTGTAATATTGTTTCAATCTATAACGTATGTGGTGAAAAATTGTATTTAAACCCAAACAAATATGTTTGTTACAGGTAAAATGTCGGAAAGAAAGAAAAATCATACAACTAACATATTCCTACTTCTGTTTCTATTAATTGGGATACGCATTAAGAACTTCAAACCTGAAGTAGTTCTTACATATATGATTACAACGGCTTTCTTCTGGATCATGGCCCTCACATTGATAAGTTCAAAAATCATCCTCAATCAAAACAGCACCGTCATGGATGACACAATTGATGCCGTGTCTGATATTTCTATTGGTTTATTCACCATAGCTTATATCTGTAACACTTTCAGTCAAAAACACATTTGTGGCATTGTGTACAAGGTTATAGTGGAAGGTCTGTATGTCTACAAAATTCCTACAGTAGAAGAGGCAGAGATGATTAAAAACAAGTACATGAGAAGAGGTAGACTGATTTCATACTGCTCTGCTACAATCATGACAATATTTTCGGTCGCTAAATACTTTGTTCCTTTCTTCATTGCCATTATTCAGATAATGAACTCTAAAAGCGATATTTACACACATTTACAACTTCCTCTTTCTTGTTGGTTCCCGTTTCCTTTAAACAGCCTTCCCAGGTACCTCTTTGCCTACTTTATCACAACGGTACCTGAACTATTTGCTGCGTTGAGTTATACAGCATTAATTTCTATTGAGTTATTATCAATTACAATTGTTTTGTATGAGATTAAAGTTCTATCTTTGTACTTAAAAAGACTAAAAGAAAAAGCGTTTTCATTGGCTGAACAATCCCCTGCACAATCAGCGACTGAGCATCATGGGGACGAATGCTTCAAGATATTAGCAAAGCAAGCTATTCAGCACCACCAGAAAATTCTGATGTAAGTAGAAATATCTAAATGTTCAATAAAAGTTTGGGAATACAATTTTGAGAAAATTACAAAAGTGTTAATACTACTATTTATTAGGAATACACTGAGGTTAAGTATTAATAATAATAAGTACTAAACAACCTCTTAACTATAAAACATCCTAAATTTTATTTATTTATTTATTTATTTATTATTTTTATTTTAACCTTATGTAAATTTCAGTTACCAACTAACTATTCTCAGAAGTGTATTAGTTACTCACTTTTTTATGCTCGTTGTACATACAGCGTTTCTGGTAAAAGTTTAAAAAAGGTATTGTGGTTAAGAGGTTTTTGAGTATTATGGTAATACTATGTAAAATAATTACTATGTTTTTATTGTTCACAGTAACTTTGTCCTAAAAGATATATTGGAAAATAATTATTAAATATAGTTCCCAATAATAAAATTATCAAGTAACAAAATAACAACACGGTTGCAAAATAATATAAATGGCAAATATAAGTTAATCTCAAGGAAGAAGTAAGTTTACAAAGTGACATTGCGTCATCGTCGGTTATATCATGTTACGTACTAACCTGACTAATCATGCCATTACAACACTGTTACGACAAATATAGCATGTTTCTTTTGGTATAATTTTAATATCAGTAGTACACTTAACTGTACACTACACTAATGACAGATGGTATACGTGTGGTGTGGTTAGCGAATATGTATTTGTCTTATATTAGTTAGATCACAAGGAATTTGTCATATAATTGTGATGAATTCGCGAAGTCATCAGGGAAAACCGATTAGAACACTGAAACCAAACTGCATCAACGATACGGACAAGTAACAAATAAAATAAATGTAGTAGCTAATTGCGATTGAGTAAAGTAACCCGGTTAATAAATAATACACACAACCTCTAACCACAAATATATTTTTTATTCTAGTCTTATGTATAACGTAACCCTCCGCAAAGACTGAGTAAAGTAAGCCAGTTGATAAATAATACACACAACCTCTAACCATAAATATATTTTTTATTCTAGTCTTATGTATAACGTAACCATCCGCAAAGACTGAGTAAAGTAAGCCAGTTGATAAATAATACACACAGCCTCTAACCACAAATATGTTTTTTATTCTAGTCTTATGTATAACGTAACCATCCGCAAAGACTGAGTAAAGTAAGCCAGTTGATAAATAATACACACAACCTCTAACCAAAAATATGTTTTTTATTCTAGTCTTATGTATAACGTAACCATCCGCAAAGACTGAGTAAAGTAAGCCAGTTGATAAATAATACACACGACCTCTAACCACAAATATGTTTTTTATTCTAGTCTTATGTATAACGTAACCATCCGCAAAGACTGAGTAAAGTAAGCCAGTTGATAAATAATACACACAACCTCTAACCACAAATATGTTTTTTTATTCTAGTCTTATGTATAACGTAACCATCCGCAAAGACTGAGTAAAGTAAGCCAGTTGATAAATAATACACACAACCTCTAACCACAAATATGTTTTTTATTCTAGTCTTATGTATAACGTAACCATCCGCAAAGACTGAGTAAAGTAAGCCAGTTGATAAATAATACACACAACCTCTAACCATAAATATATTTTTTATTCTAGTCTTATGTATAACGTAACCATCCGCAAAGACTGAGTAAAGTAAGCCAGTTGATAAATAATACACAAGACCTCTAACCACAAATATGTTTTTTATTCTAGTCTTATGTATAACGTAACCATCCGCAAAGACTGAGTAAAGTAAGCCAGTTGATAAATAATACACACAACCTCTAACCACAAATATGTTTTTTATTCTAGCCTTATGTATAACGTAACCGTCCACAAAGACTGAGTAAAGTAAGCCAGTTGATAAATAATACACACAACCTTAACCACAAATATGTTTTTTATTCTAGTCTTATGTATAACGTAACCATCCGCAAAGACTGAGTAAAGTAAGCCAGTTGATAAATAATACACACAACCTCTAACCACAAATGTGTTTTTTATTCTAGTCTTATGTACAACCTAACCATCCGCAAAGACAATTTATCCATAAGATAATTTATACTAACTCTATACAGTTCCCCCTTATTTATACCCAAACTACGTGTCCATACCCAGTACGCAGTTTTGTCTAGGTGATCACAACCCTCTCCCGTAACTGTAAAAAAAACGCATCGCATCAACTCTAATACATAAAATTACCTTATAAAACATTAAAAATAACTTGTATACATAACATCAATTTATACATAACTTAAAAAGAACATTACCTTTCTAATAAGGAAAAATAATAACCAACCAAAAATATATATAAAAATCATAGCACTACTTTAAAAGTAAATTGTAAATAGAATTTGCCTCAGTCACAATTTAATAAAATGTCACAGTTATATTTACTAACATATACACTTTAAAAACTATTCAACAGTTTATAGCTCCTAACATTTGTAAATAATTTGACATTATTAACATCTAAATAATTATTATGCCATACTAAATATAAAATAAATATTATAACCTAACTTATTTAAAATATTTTATCTTTAGATTATACTATAATTACCTTACCATTCTATAGTCACACCTTCAGGTTTCTAAATAACTACCAAACATATAAATTAATTTAGCATCACTTGCATTTATTGGTCTGACATTCAATTATTACAATCTATACAAAATTACATTATTACGATGCAATGATAAATATTTATTCTTTATCTAATACTACAATTACTATAAAGGTGGACTCTTGAGGCTTAAAGTGTATAATGCAATAAAGTTTATTAACTACATTGTTCAATTGCTCTTTCTCTAGGGTCGTTATTACGGGATCTTCCATAAATTAGTAAGTGGTGAAAAAACTACATTAATTTTTATAAATCCAATTAATTGAAATTGGTTCTGAATTTACTAATTTATAAATCTCTGGTAAATCTAATGTAACGTTCTGGCCCTTTTTGACTGGGGTAAGTATTATCTTTTTTATTTAAAATGTGTTATTATTAATTGCTTATTACCAAAATATTTAATCTTACTTACCAGGGCTCTAGTTCTAACGTCACAGCTCAGGCAAGAAACTGTCTGTCTATGACGGTCTTCCCAATTCGAAGGCAGAATTAGGTTACTTGTGAAATAAGAATTGAAAGTTTTAAAATACAAAGTTATACAATTTATTAATCAATGACAAATTATAAAAAAACAAATGACACCAATCTGTCGAGTAATTAACTTTTAATTACTACTAACTATTCCATACATATTTTAATTACTTATTAACTTTTCAAAATTATATATATCGAGAAGGTAGTAACTCAAGTTTTCCAATTTAATTTTAGGAATGAATATTCAAAGGACAATTTCTACCATTCATGTGTTAACCGTTCATCAATTAAAATTCAACTTAGTTAACATTAAAATACATTTTCTTTACTATTATCTAAAACGTACCTGGTTGTGCACATTACTTGTAAAACACTATAACACATATCATTAAACACTGCACATCGCTTTGTATACATTAACACTGCACATCGCTCTTACAATCAGCGCTCTTAAACAAAAATGATATAAACTTTTACTTATTTGAAACACATAAATAATCGCTTCTGACTTCTTCTTTTGTTGCATTAATAAAATTTGGTACCGGCCAAATTTGACATCTTAAATTTTGATTACTGGAAGCTTACTTATTTCTAAAATATGTCCGAAAATGCCATCACGTTTGTCTCGTTCGAAGACTTTTAGAGAAGTGGGGTCGATGCAAGGACGTGCTAATTGAAATTTTCAAACAAACTCCCACCCTTATTTATATATATGAATATTCTGATTGGTTCACAGGTATCGCCTCATGCATACGTCACATGGCGTGATGTGCTTAATTACCTTAAGTTACTATCTCGTACGATATTTTCCAATTTCGCCCGCTAGGAGCGCTTGCTTCAAACGCTAGATTCACAATGTGCACCAAGAAAACAAAAATTTTCTTTTATATTGGGACGGCATAATTATTAAATAAAAATTAAATATACAAATGAATTTATATGTAACACCTTATTTTTAAGAATGTTACAATGTAAGTAAGAATGTACTTATTGTTGAGTTCCTGGAATAAGCTGTTACGTTGACTGCTTTACTGCACTTTTACACATAAAGAATTTACATCCCTAATTTCTTTATTATCTGCCTAATTCATTCCCGTTGCCCTTTTAAATTTTTCATAAATATAAATAACAGTTCCTTTAACTCTTATCATTATATTTATTTATTTTAATCATTGCTTACAACTTTGTTCCACCCCCATATACGTCTGCACTCTTTGAAGTTCCCCAAAAACTTAGTAATTTGTCCGATGGTTTTACTTTTAAGAACCAGCATAATGTCTCCCCTAATTTATTTCAGTTATTTCGGTGATTCTCACGCCTTTTACAAATAGTTTCCCTCACGGTACAGTGTTACTTTCCCAGGTTATTTTGGTCACTTGGAATATTATTCTTAAAATCCTGGCACCCTTCTTCTGTCAATAGGTTCCCAT
>JBAIZL010000005.1:152566885-152569385 GCA_036971475.1 Prosapia bicincta | reverse complement strand
TTGGTAAAATTGATTGAAATTTTACCTGCTAAAGTAAATAGAATTTGAATTTTAAATTGCTCATTTTAAATTGATAAATATATAGAAAAAATTATATCATTTAAATGGCTATGTAAAATATGGCCATAAATAAAGTAGTGTGTTTAGAAAGTTTAAATAAATTGAACAAAATGTGAAAAGTAGGGATCTTTCGGAGTGTGTTGAAAAGTAAGGCTTTGCTTGAATCAACGAATATTTGTAATTTGTAACAATTAAAATTTTCAGTAAAAAGTTAAGTAAACAAAACCATATATTGACGTTTAAAATCGCAAGGTTGAGAACCTGGGATAATGAAATAAAATTATGACAAGTTGTAAAGGGTTATATTTCCGACAAGTAAGATCGACCGTCAAGTAGAGCGAAGTTTTACGCTTTGGCATACTCTGAATGAAAGAAAATTAAAATCGTAAATTCTTAATTTAAATTTAAATGTCAACTAAAATAAGCAGAGTTGGTTTCTTAACTGTGTTAAGAACCAACACAAAGGATATTTTTTTTTTTTTCAAATAAATTGCAGACTGTGCATTGTAATATTAAATTTTAAATTTTTAAAAATTAAAAAATAAAGATTTTTTAACTAACTTGCAAACAAACTGAGTATTGTTTTAAACAAGTTTCTTACACTCTCCTACAGCTGATATGGTCATTTCGCCGTTTAGATGTCTTTCAAAAGAACCCATCCCCCGGGACGACTTACCCGTTAAGGGTAGAATCCGCAGCAAGTTAGGTTTTTTCTTTTTTAAGTCCAGTGACTTGTTCTCTGGCAGATTTTGGCGAGCATTGCACAGCGTTCGTGGTTTTTGCTGCGAGCGGCTCGTTTCAAAATTCTTGCTCTGCAACGGGCGTTGGTGGGCGGGCTTGCGCGCGCGTGCTGGTCAACGTCGGAAGGGTTGACGGCGTTGCGCGTAGGTGCTGGCCTGGTCCGTTGCAACACACACACAAAGACACACACACACATTATGTTAAAAAAATCTATATTAAACTATATTAAATATAATAAGACTATATTTAAAAAAATATATAAAATCCATTATTTTTGTGTTACATAGCGATAAGAAATCAAAATGCAACCACCCTAGCTTAGGTAACGGAGGCATTAATAGATATTAAATAAACGGTTTGTTGATTAAGCTTTAAAAAATAAAAACCTGTATAGTAATTATAATCAAATATTTTATATTTTGCTTTTTAATTTGTAGTGTATTGTTGGAACACAGAATTATTAACAGATCAATACATAGAAGAACAATACATTGTATATAACAATTGTTTTTGTTTTGTATAGAATTACATATTGTTTACTTTTAACAGGAACCAAATTTGTTTACTTCAAAAACTATCACCTATTATTCTATAATCTTTGCTACACTTTTTGGTATATGGATACAATCCTGGATGGGGCAGTTAGTTATAAACTCAGTAAGTATATTACTATAATATAAGTAAAGTACATTGATTATTGTTTCATTATGAATAAATAAAACACAAGAATATGAATAAATCAATAGAAATAATTCTTTGAAACTAATCTATTACAAAATCAGTTTAGGATTAAGGATTTGCATTTTACGCATAATGCACATAATTCCTTGACATTTATTTTCAGATCAGAGGTGCATAGTTAGTGCAGAGTCATATGTGACAAGGGCAGAGTTAATGCTTTTCCAATGTTTTTTATACTTTTATCCACATTTTAAAAAAATTACAAGATGAATAATTAAAAATATTTGTGATTCTAACAGTTCAAACTGTTGTTTAATAATCTAAAACAACGTAGGTTATTCAAATACAAGAATATTTATTAATTTATATTCAATGCTTTTCATTTGTAAACACTACCAACATCATCAAGATTGCATAATACAATAATCCAAGATATAGGTCTAAAACATTTGTTAAATTAAAAAATATAATTGTGGCTAAATTAAGCGTAAATCTTGTTGCTATTTAGGCCTATAATATTTAGGCTTGTATTATTGTATTACTCATTCTTGATTATGTTGGTACTGTTTACTAACGAAAAGCTTTGGATATAAATTAATAAATATTCTTGTATTTGAATAACCTATGTTGTTTTAAATTATTAAACCAGAAAACGTATTATATATATATATATATATATATATATATATAAGTTTATGCAAAATATTTTTATCTAAATATATATTTACATAAATATTTTATGTATTATATATATATATATATATATATATATATATATATATATATATATATATAATCATTAAAAATACTACACTTTTGGGCTGTTAATAATTTGATGTTATTTTGATATAAATATTTTCTCCTTATATTATTTACAGGAAAAATATTATTCTTCCTCATGTAGAAGAATATAAATCAGATCATGCACTACAATCTATATACATTTATACAAATCTAAGCCTAGAAATTACAATACATAGTTTAAAATGCTATTGCCTGTACACATTATGTGAATAAT
>JBAIZL010000005.1:152471885-152561885 GCA_036971475.1 Prosapia bicincta | reverse complement strand
TTACTGGACATTGGCAAATTTTAATTACTGGACAATGACTTCAAACTTCAATTCAGGCTTAAAATAATACAAGTTATTTATTTTTTATCTGTATGTTTTGCCATAAAATAATTACATGTCAAGACCAGGTGTTTGGTCACGTTATATTTGGGTTTATTTTATTATTAATAGTTCTATCTTTTTGTTGTAGGTGCTTCAGGCAACGTACAGTTACTTCAATGTACTTAGGTCCATGCGATTTCCAAATTCACCTTAATTCGAAAAATAATACAGTATAGAATATCATATCATTTGTATAATAAGAACACCAGAAAGATGTAAACCAGTTTGAATTAAGTTATGGTTTTAGTTTAACGTCCGCAACACATTCTATATTCATCCATGTATTAAAATAAAATCCTTTATTGGCGCACGACTTGTGGAAAAAAAGATATTTTGAGACTTTACGTATAGTAAACACTATAGAGTATATATAAATATATATTTATATATTTGATGAATAGTTACTATCTGGAGTACATCCGTTCATTCTGCAGTCCATAAATTCGCAGCTCCGACGTTTCCAACAGTGGGCTCGCTCTTCTAGTGTTGTTGGGTTCACCTCGTCAATGCTGGATGAGATTCTAGCGAAACGTCGGAACTGCGAAGGAATACGTATCAGCATATATATATATATATATATATATATATATATATATATATATATATATATATATATATATATATTGTAACATTTTGGAATAGCAAGTAGAAAAGGCACTATGTATAATATAATATAAAAATGTAAGTAAATTCAAACCATAAAATAACCAATTATGAAAAAAGAGAAAAATGTAAACATAACCTAAATTGGCAAAATCGTAATATTTAATCACAAGTTTAGAACAATAACCACTATTAAAAAAACAATATAATAGAAACAATTTAATGTGTAACAGTTAGAAAAGACACTAAAACCATGTAAATAAAAGTAAAAGCCTTTAAGTGTTAAGAAAGTGAAACATTTTGGACTGCATAAGTTGACCAAGACAGGATGGCTAGCGTATTCAGTGAGGTGCAAGTGAACAGAACAGCTGATAATTTAAACTTAGTCAGGAAAAATAATATTTAAATGCAGTTACCTGCATAGACATTAAAATGTAGTTATTAAGAACATGAAATGTACCAAAGGCAGTGAATACAGCATCCGTAAAGCCGGTAACAACAATAAAAAAAAGTAAATAGTTTGTTTAGCCATTTTTTAAATGCTTGGCTTAGCGTCGCTTCAGTTGTTCACACCTACTCAAACATGACAGACGTACTTCAGAATTGGCCAATAAAATTTAACGAATTTAAACTTAGTGCGGGAGTGTTAGTCTTGAATTCAATTAACAGTACAAAATACTTTCAAGAAAATTAATTTAAGCTATGTATTTAGAAAGATCTTATTAAATATTTTGATAAAGGCCGAAAAGTGAAATCTACAATCTACAACACTTAAGTATCTAGGCTAGATCCATTATTACACTTAGGAAATTTTGCAATCAGACATTTATAAAAGAAAAGAAACCAGTGAATTTATTGTAAAATCAAACTATAAAAAAACATTTAGAAAGAATATTAAGGGACAATTTTATCTAGAAATAAATTAAATGTTGTAACATAGTTTATAACATTTATAGCTTAGATTTTTTGTTCTTGTACTTTAGAGTGCCAAATAAGATTTCATTATTCAAAATTTAAAACGTACCAGATAACCCGAGATTAAGAGAGCTTGTGCTAAACTAAAATTAAAATCAATTTAGGCTAAATTAAATAAAAACTGTTGCTGCCAAAAGAGAGATACAATTTAGAGTAATAAGACTCATTATAATAGAGGACACTTATAGTAAATTTGTAAAACTTTAAAAAAGAAAAAATTGTAATTTATTAATAGAACTTATTGCTAAGAAATTGTTTTAAATGATACATTAAACTTGTTATTAAAGAGAAAGCTCTAGAACATTTATTTATCTTAAAATAAATTAGAAAATTTACTAACGTACTTCAACTAAATAAATAAGAAATAAAAAAAATACATTTTAAAGAATCATTTATTATAAGATAATAAAACAAAAATTACAATATATCAATATATATATATATATATATATATATATATATATATATATATATATAAGACACTGTGATCACAAATATGTAACAAACGACAGTACAACTAACACATTTATAGTACAATCATAATGTGAACAAAACCACCACATAATTAAACACTTTGAGTTTTTCATTAGAGTGTGGTGTTTGTGTATAATTCGTAATTGGTATATTACATTGTTTGCATTTATAGAGCTGTCAATATTTGAGGCACTAATGAATATTTGAGTTAATGAAACTTCAACCTATACCAAACGTCTATCATAACTGCGATATTATTAAATTGGATTTATGTTTTCATAGTGAGCTTGGTTAGAGTTCTAATTTGTTCGACAAATGTTTTATCGAGGAGTCAGGCCTCTAGTCAGAGATACATTTCTTAATTTAATACAATCGTTCTTAACATTGAGTATCCCACCAAACGTTTTTGTAATAAAATGAAGATTACTAAAAAATACCAGCGAGCGACAATAATATGTTACGGAATATGAAATTATCACATAGAATTGTCGTATATTTTAATACATATTTACTGGCTAAAAATCTTTTGTACGTCCACCAAGGGCTTGTATAAAACAAAACTGTGGATAATTTTGTTCACATTGACCTCGTCGTTTTCGTTGATAGAAGAATATGCTGAGGTTTTGTGCATGCAGCAAATAAAATCCTATTAGATAAATATGTAATTCAATACGAAGAGCGAATTTTTTTAAAATAAATACAATATTTAAACAAAACACTAACTTAACTTGGCGGTAAAAAACAGAAAAGAAACTCTTCAGAACAACAATTTGCTCAAGCGTCATATTATATTAATTGTATTAATAATATATAATTAACTAAATTTATTCCGAGGTGAGAAGTAACTGCACTATGGCTTGTATTTTAGAAATCTAGTTTGTTGGCTATAAAAATTTATTTTGGAATTTTAATTTAAATTATTGAACTTGAGTAGATTTGAGTAAGATTGGTCTACTCTGTGTCTTCGTGTGCTTGGTTTCCAAGACGATGGAAGAACCTGTTCCATCTAAGTCGGTCGATCTATGCTGCTCCGAAACTCGTATCTCTCACGAATTTCCGATTCCACCTCTCTCATCCTTAAATCTCAGATCTTCTACGCTCTTCGCGTCCCTAAACGTTACTGCCTCTCTTCGGGTCCCAAAACGTGTCGCCTTCTCCCCGGCTTCCAAAACGTGACGCCCTCTCTCCGGCTCCTAAAACGTGATTGGCTCTCTTTAGTTTACAATACTTCACTCCCTTCCCGGCTCCATACTTCCCTCCTAGACTCCTTGACGACCATGGCTTCTCATTCTTTAGTTTCTCCCTGTTCCCCTTTTCTTATTTCAGCCAAACCTGGCCTGCCTTTTATCTTTTGTCTTGGGAAACTAAAATCCTTTGTGCTTTTCCACACGCCTGATGTTGGAAATTAGGTCTTTTTAAAAAAGTCTAATTTAGGATCTGCACACAATTTTGGACTCTGCTGAGTAGTTATTTTAATTGAAAATTAAATCTAAAATTCTTTATGGTTGGTAAACAGCAACTCTGAGTTATGGAAGGGGATTAAGAACTTGTGATGGGGAAGATCAAACCTCTATGATAATTGCTAAAACTAGCGGAACTACTCAGTGGTATTAAAGGTAAGAATTGAGCTAGCAATATCCACCATCATTTATACTAAAAACTTTTTGTGTTGACGTAAATTGCTCAACACTACGAATAACTTGCTGCTAAACACGGGACCTTGTTCGGATGCGCAGTAAACGGAGTTACGTTGTCCAGCATGATAGGTTTAATTGCATACGTCAAGTTGAAGAAATAAATTAAATTGAAAAGGACGAAGAAGCTTTTTATTTGATTCTTTATTCAATAATTTTACTATTTTTAAAATGAATTATAGTAATTTTTAATGAATAGATATTTACTAGGGTTTGATACATTGATCACAATCACTAAGTTATCAGATTATTACGAGTCCCTTTTATGTCAGGGAATTATGTTCCAGCTGAATGGATGACACCTGACTTGTGGCGACGTAATCACATTGCATGAAAGTAATAGACACTGGCGTAATGGCACATGAATAATGTAATTTGTAGCAGCTATTCATTTGTTAATGCTGCAGATCCATATTGATAAAGGCAATTTAATTTCACTTTGTAACAGATATTAAACATGAAACCTAACACAGATAAATCTGGAGCGATTTATAGTCTGATTAAACTAAAAGTATTCTATGGTTTTCACTTTATTTTGTACTATGTAAACACAGTATTTGCTCAAAATATGTGATCTCATTTATTTTTGTTTATAATCATTATTTTGTAGAAACGCAGTAGGATCTATGTTGGTTTTCAATTTATTACAAACTATACATTTTATGATATTCAACTGTCTGTTAATATTTTGAGTGCAATATGTAAAAAGCGTTTTGTTTGTTTAACTTTAAAGATATACCTACACATTTATAGATTAATTATTTTCTATCTTGTGTGGAAACATTTTGCATCTTAGGCGATTGACTCGCGGGTTTATTTTTATGATATACCAGCCTCCATATCCATGTCACTTAACCATTGACAGTAATAAATCTTGAAAGGCGCAATATAAGACGAATACACTAAACCGAAAATGTTTGTAGGAAAACAAATATTATTTCTCGAGGCTAAAGGCTAACACCAGAATGAATCAGTAAAGAACGATCCTTGGCCTAGGAGCGCAAGGCGCTTTATGTTATCATGGCCACTACGTATACGACCACTTGCTTCTTACAAGAAAATTTGAGTATAAAAAGATATCGTTTTCAATGAAATTCCCATGGGTTATTATTATACAATCAAAGTAAATTGCAAAGACATTTTCCAAATACATATTTAGTTAAGACTGGAAATCATATCCTGAAATGCTATTCCTGTGTTTAACAAGTGTGCATGAAAATATAGTATTTAACAAGTATTTAAAAAGTTGTCGGAAGTTTATATAAATTATTTGAACATATATCTATTTTAATATATATTTACCATTTAGAGTCTAGTAAATCAGATATAGTTTTTAGGCAATGTAACACAAGTAGTAAAGTAAATAAAAGACTACAGGAACAAGAAAATGCTTAGATAAATGAACAAAATCATTACGGATTCATGGAAATCTACCACCTTTTCGTTCAGAAGAGATTAAAAGAAATATTAACATAGTTGGTACCGTAAAATATAGAGAGACTAATCAATAACACAGAGAAGAGTCCAAAGAAGCTACTTGTAGAGTAAAGAGGGTAGAATCACCTTGGAACTCAGCCAATAAATCTTCAATAGGAATAACAATATATAAAACTAAATTAAGGATTAAAATATAACGAATTAAACGATTTGGAAAGAAACTACATAAAAAGTTGCCAACTGTCAAGCTCCGCCCAGATGTGACGTAATCAATAGTAGCCTGAAGTAATTGAACGGAACAAAGTTAATGAATATTGTAATAGTAATTTGGAGACAGAAAAATTGTTATCGTACAACCGTCTTCTAAAATATTGCAAGAATAATTTTAGAATTTCTCGACCCTTTATAAAACATATTTTAATTCTATATGAACTATAATTTGATTGTCTTTTTCCAAAAATTACTTGTAAAATGATTTTAAAATATTACTACTTGTATAAATTTGAATAAATAAAGTTACTCTCAAATTGTCCAAAACGTATAAAAATTGCAATAAAATCAAAACCATTTCCAAAAAACAATTACATTATTATTTAATATATGCACAAACAAAGCTAAATACAATTGATAGAAATTTGTTGTTACAAATATTTCAATCCATTATCGTATTTCAAGATCTCTTTCATTTCATATTATTAAATAAACAATACTCTTCTTCAAACTTCTTCATTTAACTTTACCGAACTTGAGCAACACTTCAAAATGTTGGCTTACTTCGAAAATGTCTACGCTATTATGATAAAGTTTAATAATTTCTTCAGCTTGGTGCTTAATGTGAAGCAAAATAATATACATTTTGGGGAAATTATAATTTTTCTTAAAATATAAATTTATTATCGATTTATGCGGTCTTTTTACTCTTTAACAATCTCCTATGATCGCGTCGTACAATTATATAGGTAAGAAAACTTATTAATTTTATTACCACATAATGTAAGAGCACACAATTATTCATTTAAATTGACTAACTAAAAAAAATATTGGTTTTCGCTAGAGCAATAACTGATTTTTTTTTTTTTTTGTTTAAACATTTTATTAAGTTTTAGCAATCGATGTTGTACAAGAAATTGATCACATCAATAAATTTTTCGTCTAAAATTATAGGATAAAATATACATTTCTCATGAAAATAGACTCTTAATTTTTTCATTTATTTCTCTCAAATCTTATAGAAAGATTGCCTACCTTTTAATACAACACTTACTACTCTTACATTATTGAAAAGTCAATGATTTTAAAAGGTACTTTTAATTAACTTTTCGTTTCACCAAATATTTTTTTTTAATTTCAATTCTCTTTATTTAATAAATTGTGTAAACATTTACACAAGTTGTTGACGAAATTGAAAATGACGCTTTTGTTTAATTTTCATGAGTTTACATTTTAATTTTTTATAGGATTTTAATTTGTATTATTTCTAAAGTCATTATAGGTTAGTAGATAGAAAACCGCCGCTTCTCCCCAGAGGGTAAACGTCTTTTTTGAAAAACCGTTAAAAACCGTTAGGGGAGGTTTTTGGAGCGTGACTGATATGTTGGGGCAAAGGAAAAACCGTTAAAAAGGCGCGCTTGTGCGCGTGTGTGTATGTGCGCGCACTTGTGTGTATGTGTGCGTGTGTGATGCGCGTTTATATGTGCGTGCTCACGCTTGTATGATTTAATTATAAACATGTTCGGAGATGCTGGGGCGGTGTAAAAACCGTTGGTTACAGAGAACGTCAAAGCTAATGACGTCATGGGGAATGACGTCGTTGTGAATGACGTGATTGGGAAGTGGTTGATCGTTCTTCCCATGACGTCATTGGGAACTTGTTTAGATGATGACGACGACATACTTGTGTTATAGTTGTGGGATAAGTAGTTGGTTAGTAGGTCAAGGTCATGAGAAGATGTTTTTTGAACATCAGGTCTCATGATGTTCAAGATCATGTGAAGATGTGCTCTGATAAAAAGCAGAAGTGCTTGCGACATTATTATTAATTTTTTTATTTAATTTTTTTTTACACAAATACAATAGCATCTTATAATTACATCGCTATATTATAACAAAAATACAATTATTTTTTTTTTTTTAGACTAATACAACTACTGATGCAAAAACAGTTCGGTGGACCCACATCCACATGAAATTCGCCGGCACCCACCTCATCCAAATCCATGTTCGTCAACAGCGTGATGAAGCGTCTAGGTAGGAATATCTGGAATTTCGGGTCTTCTCCTTCCTTGTATGGGAAACCTCCGAGCGCTGCAACAACTGCTTCCCCGTAAGTAGTGTAGACTTTTCTGAGGTAGTGCACCGAATACTTTTTACCTTCCTTCAGTTCTGAACATTTCTTTATGAGCAATCCGTCAGCTTTAGACTTTGAGTTGAACAGTTGAATTATCGACTGTAAAGTTGCTTCGCGGTTAATAGTTATGGAGGAGAAGTAACTGTATCGTGTAACTCTGTCTGAGGTCTATAAGGAAATTATGTCTAACCTTGGCCGCCTGGCGGAGCTGTCTAGTTGTTGAGCCCCTGTTGTATGCTGTTTCTGAAAGCTCATTTACAGCAGTTTGTTATTGATGTTTGACTTTATTGTGGTTTTATAGAATTGTGGTTTGGCTAGTTGCTTTATAGGCATCAGTGAGGTCATTTACATTTAAATTTTGGACGTGGTTGCTTGGTGATTTGAGCATCGTGTAATGTGCTTTGCTGTTGATTGGACTGATTTGTTTAGGCTTGGGTTTTGGTGAGGTGTGGATTTTAGATTTTCGACCTTCATGGTGGCTCGTAGACGAAGCACAGGGGTCGATTCCTGCGCGTCGGAGGCGGTGCCGGATCTGTGACTATTGCCGACAGATGCGGATGGGAGGAGCGTTCTGCTCGATCTTTGAGTGACGTAGTTAGGTGGATGATAAAATCATCTAGGGTTGGGACGTTGAGTCCCGCGGCTATAACTATGTTTTTTACATACCACGGGGAGTTGGTGATTAGTCTGAGCGAGACGTTTTGGAAAGAGTGCAGCTTCCTCTTTGCTGCATCGCTCAGAAGGGAATACCAAGCGGGGGCTGCGTAGGTGATGATGGGTCTGATGTACATTTTGTACACCATCAGCCTGACGGACATTGGGATAGGGTTCCCAGCTCCGCGGATGACAGGGAAAAGCCTTTGGCGGGCGCCAATAGCCTTTCCGATGGCACGTCGGAGGTGGGGCTGGAAGGTGAGCTTGTTGTCAAGCGTCACCCCTAGATACTGTACTGTGGTTTTCCATGCTATGGGACTGTTGTTGAGAAAGAGTGTTGCGACAGGACAAGCTCGTTTGTTACTGAAACAAACGGCTTCAGTTTTGTCCGTGTTGACTGCGATTCTCCACTTCCGAAGCCACGGTTGGAGAAGGTCTAATTGTCTCTGCATGTATCGCACTCCAAAGTTAATATTTAGAGTGCGATACTGAAACATGGAGTCGTCGGCAAAGAGTCGCAGTCGGACAGATGGGTATAGGGGGACGTCGTTAGTATATACAAGATACAATAACGGCCCCAGAACTGAGCCTTGAGGCACTCCAGCCTCAATCGGACGTCGCGTGGACAGAGTACCTTCGACGGACGCCTGGAACCACCTATTGTCGAGGTACGAATGAATGAGGTGTACATAGCATGGAGGTACGGGACTGTTGGCCAGTTTGTACAGGAGGCCCTCATGCCATACCCTGTCAAACGCTTTGCTGATGTCCAGGAAAACAGCGATGTTGTGACTTTTGGTGTTGAAGCCATCTGCAAGGGAGTTAACCACGTTAGTTAATTGCAGGGTAGTGGAATGGCCACTGCGGAAGCCGTATTGCTCGTTGCGTATGTCTAACCACCGCTCTCGTTGGTTTATATAATGCGTTTCCCCCTCCCTTATTATTGTAGTCATAGTCTTAAGACTGTCGTTACTTTCATCGCACGTAGAAGCGCGCAATTAGTTTCTTTGAGTTGTCTATAAGTTTCTTTGGTCTATAACGCTTTTACAAACGTTCTGGATTCCTCTAAGGAAAGTCCATTCGCTTGAGGAACCGATAACGATAACTTCAGCAGAAGTGAAACCACGCATCCATTTCGCCTTTTCGTTACCCGTTGTAAATATCAGATCGAACTGTTTCACGTAGTGTAACATGACGTTACGAAGCTCTACGTAATTGGTGAACCCTTCCTCCCACGATATGAGGTGATAATTCTTACTCAACCAATTGTTGGTTTTCTTGTATTTATTGCTCAAGGTAGAGTATTCGAAAGGCGGTTTAAACAGGAACGTCTAGGTAGCGTTTGTTTGTAGGTCCAATAATACGAGTTCCTTCACTATAAACGCACTATAATCTCCAAAACGCAGACTGCAAATAGGTCTCGATCCTTGTCGTCTTTTATACCTCTTCGTGCTTAGGAAGAATGCTCGTAACGTTCTCATCTTCCCCCGACGTTATCGGTTCAACGTTCTTGATATCTTCCTCCTTGTCTTCGACGCTCGTTTCTTGATCCAACATAAGCAACAGCTGTCTATTGAGTTCAACCTCTTGTGGCAACCGGTTGTATATGCTATAATCAATGTCCCCGTACTCTGGTGGCTCACCAATCCCACCTTTTAAACAAGCCTCTACATAGTCTCTAATACTTTCCTCAGACAACTTCAACTGTTCCAAGTACCTTTCGACGGCAGGAACCACACCATTCAGTACGTAAAAATCTCTAGGCGTCAACATAAACTTTTGCCCGTTCCGTTGATAATCTTTAATACGAACGTAGTGTTTACCCTATATCTTTACGGTGTCAACTTCGATATCTGTTCCGGGTAATATCAAACATGTCTTCTTTCCGCTTTCTCGACAGGCTAGGAAGGTTTCAAAAACGTTCAAGTAGCCGACAAACGTCTTGAACGAATCCGCTGCGTCCGTCTCACTACATGTGTTCATTATGCGCGTTCAAGGTCCTTTCTAACTATGAATGTCTGGAAAGTGTTCTTGACTGGCCGAGATCAAAGTTTTCAATGGAGATGAAAACAACTCCATTCGACTTTCTTATATACATCGGCACCCCCCTCCCACTGATCAAAACAAAAAACCTCTACGACACTCTCTTTACACTCCCTGTGAGAGGCGTATAGGTTACTATCGTATCGTGTAAAATCAAACAGTAAGCAGCCGTTTTGTCAGGAATATTTTCTGCTGTCTCAAATTCTAACCTGATATCAACTGTTGAGCTCTTCACAGATTCGTTCTGTTTCGAACGATTCACCAATAACCACTATTGGTGAATATTCTACATACGAATCCGGAGAAAACAGAGGCACGTTCTTACGCCCGTAATGCGATGATTGAAACTTAGCGTACATCTCGTACAGCATTGAATAACGTTTTTTCGAAAAATCGGCGTTAACGTTGTCGTACGGGAAAACCTGCGAGTTTAAGAACAGTTTTACGTTTTTAAGATTACAATGACCGAAATGAGTTGAATATCTTGTAATTACGTGTTTCCTGTTAGTCTGAAATGCAAAATTACAAATCTTGGTTTCTCCATTTGGTTCGATGTTTTTATCGTCCATGAATGTCTCTGAGTTTGCGGCAGTACGGGGTATTCGTGCAACTCCCAACTCCGAAATGGTACCACGATCTCGTGGTCATCGTTTAGCTCTCTCAAAAGCCTGACCCTGTGTTCATCCGACAACCTCACGTGCGGCACCCGCCATACTATCTTTTCCAAAACGCATTTCCAATCCAATGTGGCATCGGTTGCACCGGTAGCTCCTATTATGCAATCGTTGTCTGAAGAAGATCGTATCAGAACCAACTCTTGACTTACGTTCATTATTATTCTAAGGTAGACCTCTGCAAACCCCAACAGCAATTGAAGCGGAATACAAAAGTCAAAATTCCCTGTTGAGTTCCGCTTTTCATTAATATCGGTAGGATACAACCAACCGGACATTCTTATAATGTTGCGATCTGGAGCCGAAAAAGATACTAGGCCTTTTAGAGTGCTGGTTATTCCCACGCGTTTCACAGAATCAACCGGAAATTTCATATCTGATCTCCTCGAACAGATACGACATCGCGTTATTCACTAAAGGGACTTCCGTTCCCACCGTCCCATCTTTTTTCGTCACCTTTCCTTCGATGTACAGGTAGCTCTCCGACGGCAGAGTGTACGCGTCTTGCGATTGAATAGGAATACGGATTTCGTCGTTATTTCCTAATCTGGATGAAGCGTAAGGGTTGTGGCTGTGATACTCCTTCTCCCAAATCGTTTCTTCGAACACCGGACCGTGGCTTATGTCTAATATATCCATCATTAAGAACTGTGAAACCTATTCTTTCTAGAAACGTCTTGTTCTCACTTGTTATCCTTTCTATCTGTTCACAAGAACTGAATTTCGTTCCACCAAGAGTATCGTTAATAAAGTCTAATCCCATACTCATACGCGTTTTATATGCAACCTAATTTATATACAACAATTAAAATTATATCAAGTTTACATCACCATAGTTTCGTAAAATCATTCTTGCTCGAAAGATTTTTCGGTTGACTGCAAAAAATGAGTCTCAGAAAAGTTTGGAACTTTTGTAAGTTTTTCTTAACACAATTATATAACTACTATGATAATACACGAAAATATTTTGAGCCTTGCGGTCGTATAATAGAAAAGACCCATAATTTAACGATTTAAAACTTCGGAAAAGCACTTTCGCATGTTGCGTTTGTCCTTATTCTATGATGGGCTGTCTTGGTTTGAAGGACTATACGTCAGAACGATTTAACATATAACTTAACAAATTAATGCTACTTACCCTCACCTGACATCAATAATTGAGAATTTTTTGATAGAAACAACCAGTTCTTTATTCACTAAAGTATATGTCTAACATTATTTTGCAAAATATTATGTTCAACAAAACAATACCTTTCTTCTACAAAACTATACTCATAGGCAACCATTTCTTCTCCTAAATATCCCTGAAACGGAACCTGCAAAACTCTTTATGTTTATGTTACAGTAAAATATCGATAGGCCTAGTAGCATATCTATAATTTGTAACATATTCTTTGTATAATCTTTGTATTCTCTTCTAGATCATAAAATAAGTTGGCAAAAGCCCGTATATTTGATTGTATTCTTGAACATTTGAAAATTTGCAGGTAAATGTTGACAAACACGAACAACCTACTGAGAGAATCAAGGAAGCTTTGTGTATTGTAGACATTTACCTACAAAATATCGAATATATCATAACCTAAGCAAATTCAAAGCCTCTTACCAACATATCTGGCAATTTTCGACATCCTCCGGGGTATAACGGCATTTGTCACCAATATGGGACTTTGACAGTCTCACTTTATGTTAGTTTGAAATGTTTGCTTCCCAAAAAAAGGTATATGAAGCTTTTCGACGCATTTTGCAATGTAAAAACAAAATATTATATCGGGATTAAATATCGATTTATACACTAAACGGACACAAAGCAAAGATGATTTTATTAGAAAATATCTGATAAGTAATATCTTATGTTTAAGGTATATACAAAATGGCAAATTCATTATTTAACAAAAGTATATATATATACTTGGTAAAAGTCTACATATATAAAAGTCTATATATATATATACCCTGAAAAAAAATAATAAAAGTAGTTGTAAATATATTTTGACTAATTTTTATAAACATTCTTTAAAACACTAATTGAAATAACTTGACTTAGAATTATATACAAAGATAAAAGTCAAAATAGGGAACTCAAAATGTCACAAAAAACTAGTTTTTAATAAATACGCACACAACAAACTAGTTTAGGCGACGGTGTAGCCTTACTCAGTTCTTGGCTACTACTAACAATTTGTCAAACTATCATACAAGTCAAGTAAAACAAACAAGATAAAAATACAAAGTCAACCAATAAAATTAATCAGTTACATAGCACAACACTTCTTACTCAGGAGAGGTATATATTTTACATAACTGCTAAATATTTTGTTGTTTTACTCCCCCCCACATTTTTTAACACCATCATAAATAAACAAATCCTAAACAAAACTTATACAGTTAAAAAATAACAATCATATATTATATAAAAATACACGTTATAAACAATTAACTAAAAAATCAGTTTATACGAAATTAAAACTAAAAACAAAGTCAAGATAAATAAACAAACATCAACACTTACCTATATTTTAACATTTTTACAAGGAAGCCGTAATAACTAATTTAATACTTATTATATCTCAAATAAGAAAAGGAAAACAGTTATGAATCTCGTGTTTAGCGGAACAACACAGAAGTTGGATTCAGAAGGGATGAACCCTGGACTGATCCCGACTCATTGTTTATTGAGACATCTTGAAATTTGTTAATAAACCGTGTCTCCCAAGCATCCATAGTATTGTGCCTCGTGATTTGCTTCAACAACCTAGGATGGTCAGAAGTAAAATAACGCTGGTTGTCCAGGCAATGCTTGGCCATCACCGTGTATTCCGGCTTGTTGTTTTAAAATGAGCAAAGTGCTCCCTGCTTTATTTATGAGCAGGTTTGAGATAAAAGCTAAGGAGACGATGAAATTTTTTTCCACGTCCGGTATGTGGATGATGTTTTTGTAATTTTTGATGGAAAGAAAAACCTTGATGAGTTTTGTCGGGAACTTAATTGATATTTCTGTCGATAGATTTCACTACTGTAGGTAGAAGCAAAGAATAGCATTACCTTTCTTCATGTAATGGTGACGAGAGCAAACGGTAGGCTTTCTTTTGATGTTTATAGGAAGCCAATAGTTTGTTGTGTGTGTGTGTTTATTATAAACTAATTTTTTGTGAGATTTTGAGTCCACTATTTTTACTTTTAGGCCTACCTTTGTGAATAGTTCTCACTAGCTAAGTTGTAATTAACTAAATAGAATTATACGTAAACTACTCAATTGTCTTTATTTTCATCTGAAATAAAAGTGAAACCCTTGACTTAATCTTTACTTAATATTTGTTAAACAGCTGCATTCTAACTGCAAAAGATATAATTACCTAAATTCCTATCACAATAATAGTGCTAGTATTCTATTAAAAGTAGAATTAAATTCATCTCTTCCTAAATATTTATCCATGAGGTTTCAATACTTTATTTTGTAGGTTACACACTGTCCATTTGTTACATTTTTTAAAAGATAGCTGTCACTTAGGCCTAGTCTTAGATCTCCTTAAATAACATATATCTCTTAAACATATGTTCTCTTGTTGTCATATGTTCTCTGCCTACATTTTATTATTCATAGCCAATTTTCTACAACAGTATCACCTTGCTTTACCTGCATTCTTTTAACATATTTCCACTAATGATTCTATCTATCAGATCCATATAGGTCAAGATATCACCAGGTTTATTTTTCTTTTAAACTGAATTTCTCTTTTACCTAATAATTTTCATATTACACCCTCAATTCTGCTCTAGTAGGCCGCTTAAGCATTTTCCCTAATTCATGTTCTTTTGTAGTCTACTCTGGAGAGATTTTTATTCTACAATATAACTCAAATGATTAACGTGTAGTTAGTGTGGAATAGTTTCTCTCTCTCTCTCTCTCTCTCTGTCTCTCCTTTTCAATCTTTATATCACTCTCGTTGAGTTAACTCCATCTATAGCCCAACTCTTCTTATCTCTTTCCCTTCCTCTCTCTGTCTGTCTATCTCTCTCGTTATTTCTCTCTCTCTCTCTCATATATATATATATATATATATATATATATATATATATATATATATATATATATATATACTTGTAAAGTCTACCATATTTAAATATATATTTATTTATCTGTTTATTTTACCCTACTGTGAATCTATCTCTATCTATCCATCCCATCCAACTCTCTATCTCCCAATCTCTCTATTTCTTCATTTTTCCATTCGCCCCTCCCTCTCTGCTACATTTCCTTCCTCCTTTTTCTCCACAAATATATATTCCAAAAGAACCAAACTATCGTTCGTAATATAACTTTTCATGTAAACAAAGAATACATTTGTGCAATCCTGAGTATGTGTAGGGGTGTGTGCGTTTTTATATATGCGTGTGTATGTGTGTATTACTATGTGCGTGTTTGTGTGTGTGTGTGTGTGTGTGTGTGTGTGTGTGTGTGTGTGTGTGTGTGTGTGTGTGCATGTGTGTGTGTGTGTGTGTGTGTGTGTGTGTGTGTGTGTGTGTGTGCGTGTGCGTGTGCGCTTGTGTGTGTGTGTGTGTGTGAAATAGAGAGAGAGAGAGAGAGAGAGAGAGAGATAAAGAGTTTGTTTTTGTGCTTGTTTATTTTTAAGTATTAATATTGTAAACTTAATAGATGTTTTTCAGTAAATATAAATGAAAATACACTACACGCAACAAGATAATGTTCAACCAACACAACTAATATTGTACAATTTGTTAGATCAAAGATCTAATATAATAATGTCTTATATTGTTACAGTCACGTGCTGCTTCAGGGCCAATGCGAAGGAAGATGAAGGTAATTATTTGTGGAATGTTTCTAGCTTAAATTAAAACTAGTTCTAGAATGCAACAATGCCTTTCTTCGCTATCATTGCAATCGTATTTCAAGGGAAAAAATTAATTAAAGAAATAATATAAACAAAGAATACATATTATATAAATAATCAGGTTGATACTTCCTGGCATAAAGGGTGGACTTTCATTATGTTTTAGAGCCGTTCCCCTGTCCGTGCTACAACTACACCTCACATACACTGTTGCAAATTAAAATTTCCCCTATTGGCTTCATTGTACACTAATGACTTATATTCTAAAACGTAAAAAGTAACGATTATTACAAATTAAAAGGAAATTATTAAAAAATATTTTTGGCCCTTTGTTTAAAAAACATTTAATTTTAAGTTAATGCAATTTACATTCAAGGAATCCCAAGGAATTATAATTCCATTCATTAACTTTATTATATTTTCATGTTATAGACATATGAGGGTATATTTCATGAATATAAACCACCAAAGCAATAATTTTCCTCCAATGTCTAGTCTAATTAAGCATCACCATCCCTCCTCAAAATCACTAATAAATCTCTTTATTAAATCATCGCTCCCCAATAGTCTTGAGATAGTTGTTTTAAAATTAGAAATGGTAACATCAGGCCATAAACCAGACACAAGTTGTCGATTATTTATTTGGAAGCCAGTCACAGGAATACTATCTTCAAGGTTAGGCAGAGGATTATTTTGTTCCAAATAAAATATTAATTTTTGGTGTTTTTTTAATGTAACTTTAACGCCTTTTTATAAACAAGGAACTTCTGAAAACTAATACTGAACAAAAATTAGGTTGAAAAACGAAATACTTATAAATAAAATCCGATGATCTGTTCGAATAAAATTTTTCCGCTATTGAGTTGAATACAAGTGATTTGCCTTGATTGTACGATGTTTAAGTGCATAATGTTTTATAATAATAGTTCCACATTAACTTTTGACAACGGAGAATTTATAGGGAGCAGTTTATAAAATAGTCATCGTTAAGAAGGGACATTTAAAAAAGAAGCACTGCACAGTTGTTTTTGCTTTAGCCTATAATTTATTTTACAAATTCTACTTTAAATTTACGTATTTTGAGATATAACAAAATTAGCTTCTACATACTGATAACAAAAAACGTTATATTCGACTTCTCAACTATTAAACGTTTTGCTTTTTAAACTTTTTCCCGTAATATAGTTTACGACAATACTTTAAAATAGTCTATTAGAAATGTTTTAAAGCTGACTAACGATTGGAATAAAATTGTATTTTTAAATGTAAAGCGTTATGAATATGAATGAGATATGAATCTTAAGCAGTATGTCTTATATTGCTTTCAGTGGAGGAGGTTGAGAAGGTAGTGGAGTTAGTGGAGCTGAACGAGATGGCTGAAGTACGAGATGAGGTGGAGGGGGAAGAGATATTGGAAATGGAAGTACGAGATGAGGTGGAGGGAGAAGAGCTGTTGGAGGTGCGAAATGAAGAGGAAATGGAGAACGAAGTAGAGGATGATTTCATTGTAATAAAACCAGCGCCTACATATCACGAATTCGGTGAGTAAAAATATGCCACCAGTCTTGATCAAAACGATAACAATTTTCAGTTACGATTTACAAATAATACTACTAAACGCTATTAGTCACCACCATTCTATAACTCCAGTTTCTCCGATGTAGAGGGGAACCTATCACATTATAATAATTCGTAATAAATCATTTCAGGGTTGATGAAATAACGGATTTTTAATTTACCGTTTAATGGAAAACTCCGATGAAATTAAATTAAATTTAATTATTCATGGTCTATATTCTCCATTTCAAGTTTTGTGAGTAAAATATATAGAAACATCCGTAGTATTGTGAACTCTAATAAATTGTTGTCGTTTTTACTTTATTTCAGAATGAAAGTTTTTATTTGTGTTATTTGTGTCTTGGATATTCCTTAGTTATTCGATTGTCGTTCTGATGAATTATTCTTTCATCCATATGCTTACAATCTCTATGACAATAGAAGAAGACTTACAAAAAATGTCAACAGACCTGCTTTCTTTCGGTGTCATAGCCTTCTTGTTTCGTGCTTTGTTCGAAAGAAATGTTGATCGAAAATATATCTAACTTTTTTCCTCGAAGAAATGTATATTGATATCATTGTTTTGCTCACGATTATTTTACATGTCCGTATTTTGATATTTGGTATAGCCTATTAAACCTCAAATTTCCAACTCAGATTCATTTTGCTATTTCAGTGTCTTCCCGCATGAGCATTCCGAGAATACAGCTCTGTTTGTCTTCAGAACAGGTATAATTCAGGAGAGCGATCCTCTCCACGTCGGCCATGATTTCTCTTCAAAGATCTAGGGAAACATGTTCTTTCTCCTAAGCCTACCTTCATTTCCTCTACGTTTCCATATTTTCCTACACAACAAATGTAACAGGAAGACACCGACCTTGTTCCGAGAAAGAGAGAAGGCCTAACATTGGCATGCATTTCTGCATACTCAAACTATCACCCCTCATATATCTTAGATTACATAAGTCTTATATCCTAACTTTTTCACAAATTTTTTCGTAAAGATGAGATAATAAATTTTATTGCTCTAAACCAAGCGCTCGCACGCACTCTGAATATCACAAAGCTAATATTCATGAATTAAACCAGTCACATTATTAGGTTATACACTTTACATGATTGATTGATTGACGAACAACTGTTTGCTCTAACTGAACACTTATGAAACAACAATCAAATACTTCGTGACTAACAAGATGGTAATATTTCGTTGTAGCCTATAGGCTATGCTTCATTTCCTCAGTCAGGACTGGTACATTATTCCTCGTAGACTCTCCAAGATCTAATTCTTTTGTTGTGTTAATTTCATAGCAAGAATAACTTCTAATTCTAATATTTAGAGATGGTATTTCATTTAAAAATAAATATTTCACATTAAAATTCTTCATTATACAGTTTCAGTTTACACGGAGAGTAAAAACTCATTATTTACACGGATAGTTTAGTTATTTATATGAATTAGATAATTTTAAATTATTTTTGTTTTTACAAAACCACACATTCCATTCCTTGTTATTACCGAACAGTGCAATACACGTTTTTACGAAATCTTATATAACTCAATGTGAAACAGCACTATGAATCCGTAAGTTTCAGTGATAACTCCAAATGTATAAAAACATAAGAAGTAGAGATAAGATTCGTCTTTGGATATTTCTAATACTTTCCATGAACAAGGGACACAAAATCCGGGATGATTCAACCAATCCAGGATCTCCTGTTGCAAACACTCTTCTAGGTAACCTCTAGCTTTACACAAGCATCATGAGTGAAACATTATGCTATACCACCGTGAATATTGGTCTGATTTAAATGCAAAGTATATTTTATACATTATATACCCAGAAAACAAGACGCAAGCTAGCTACACACATTGGGGGAGATACCATCCAACTTCACCCTTGAGCACACTCGTGTCTAGATTTACCTACAATTAATTCACATTCTCCTACTCTGATTAGATTAGTTGATTTTAAGGAGAAAATGAATGACCATGAGAACATATTACAACAAAATCAGTTAAATTACTACATTATATAAAATTGATTTATTTAGTTAGTGATTAGTTTACTGAACAAAGAAAAGATCTAATAATTGATCCAATTCAAAAACAAAAAGTAAGTGCTATAAGAACACAACAAAATAATTGCTATTTATTCTTAGCAATATGCGCTCCCCCCTCTCTCTCTCTCTCTATCACTTTCTCTCTCTGGTTTCATAAAAACAATTTTAACTTATTAAAACTATAGAAAAATGTGTATCATAAACGATAATTGTGTTTTTCGTGTATTTGAAAATACATAAAATACAAATAAACGGAAAATGCATAATTTATCCATACAAAAGATATTTGTATAAATAAACATTATATATATATATATATATATATATATATATATATATATATATAATTTATAAAAATATAAAAGTAAATATTTTTTTAAACTATAGAAATATTATATCATTATTTTTCTCATTTCAGAAAGACACAATGAAATCTATACCACCTCCATTCTAGATTTACACAAACATTTCATTTATGGTTATCCCAAATTAAGATTTACTCCTACCCTCCCGGTAATTGCCGAGGAGGAGGAAGAAGAACAGCTGGCCACCATTCTTAGAACCAAATTGATGTGCTTTAGCGACTCGGAGTTACTTGGAACAAAATTTGGTGACCTTCGCAGGTCCCGGTCATTTTGTGAGTAATTTTAATTTTTTCCTTATATACAGTAGTTTATATATATATATATATATATATATATATATATATATATATATATATATTTGTATGAATGCTTTTTAAACCTTTTTATGGCTTCTTATGATCGTTTTTGAATGTAAAGAAATATAAAATTTTACGAAGTTATTTGATAAGTTTTCTTCCTTTCAATCTTATGCCATCTTTAAATTTGGGTTTTTCATCAAAATTATCTTTGCTGCTCTCAGGATTTCTTCGGCTTACATTATCCATCTGCAATAATTTCCTTTGTAAAATAATGAGCGTTTACGTCATATTTATCGTTTAACCATTCATTCTGGTTTTGTTTCTTATATAGTATGTTCGATGTATCAGTAAATCCACTTTAAAAATGCCCACAGCCGTCTTCACTTGGATGTAATGTCCATTCTCTATACTATCGTCTTTAAAAGTACTTTTGTAAGGGCAGTGATTTATTCCTAAGCATTTACATCATACCTTGGCTACTGCTAAATTGATTTTGAATTCCTAATTATAGTAATGTTAATACATTTGAACATGTTATGTTTCGTATATATTACAAATTTATAAGTTTATTCAAAAATGTTTCTCGTTATTAAACAGATTTTTAAAAAAGTCTTATTTAACAAATGTTAAATGCGTTAAATGTGTAATAGACGGTTTTATGCAATTACTGATAAGGCAAACTCCTGGTTATCAGCGGGATGACGGTGAAGCGGAACAGCGAATTATTCCACAGACAATTCAAATATAGGACGAAAATTAACCAAAGTTGCTTTTGAAATTAGTTCGGAAATTTATTTAGTTAAAAAAAATATTATTTTTGTATGCAAATATTTAAATAGCTTTTATAGTCTCCATATTTACAATAAATGCCAAGTAGATGAAACTTGAAATAAATGAAGACAAAAGAAAGTGTCTCCGGTGTGTCAACTCTGAAGTATACCAACAGCCAAGTAGGTTTGTTGAACTGGGACCCTTCGCATTTGAAGTATTGGATCAATTTCATTGTTCTGGGACCCATTGTAAGCTTCTATAATAAGGTTTGCTATATAATAGCCAACTTTAGGCTATGCAAAGACCTAAGCAGGTAGTAAGTGAGAAAACAAAATTGATGCTGCATAAGACAAACATTCGTCCGGTACTAACTTATGTGTCTGAATCTTAGGCATTAACGACGAACTAAGAAAACTACCTGGCTAACTTTAAAAGGAAAATCCTTAGGAGGATTCTTGACCTTGTGAACATTGGTGGGCAGTGAAGAAGAAAAAAATTGTGAGCTTTACCAGCTGTTTTGTAAAGCCAACATAGTGAAAGTAGTAAAAATTGGAAGACAACGCTGGGCAGGACATGTGGCCCGATTGGAGGATGGGAATGTATCCAGAGTTCTATTAGATGGAACTATCTACAAAATGAGAGCAATGGATGTCTTAGAAATTTCGTCGCTAAGGTTCTAGAACCCTGATGAATGTGATGAACTGGAAAGCAGCATTTCAGGTTTAAGGTACCTGCCGAAGGCTGATTGAGAAAGCCAAGATCCACATCGGAATGTAGCACCACGGAAGAAAAGAAAAATATTTACAAAAAAAAATATGTGTATTTTTCGACATAAAACGCCATCCTTCACCTGAGATTGAGGTTATTGAGCAAAATGTCGAGAATGATACGTCTTGCCCCTCCAGATATTGAATTCAGTATGGGGTCTTCAGGGGCCTTCAGTATGTGCTACAGCCTCATAGCGGTGTACATTTTTTCTCGTCCTATCCCCTTTTTGTAATCGTATTTTCCTGATCTTCATTTTCCTCCAATACCATACTTGATTCTCTACATAAGATTCCATCAGTAAGTTGTTCTAAACCTGTGCCCATCAAATTATTTACTTCATAGTGTTTCTTTTATCGACGTCACTTCCAGTATCGGACTCAACTAAACTAGCTAAATCACAGATATAAGTATCTTCTTTTAAAGTCTCTTCTAAATTATTGACTTACTTTTAATTTTTTCAGAGCTTCACAATCGCAGGTAAATCTCACTTTAACTGTGTTTATGTCATAATGCTGTCAGGAATCGTACAAGCCTTAGAAAATCCCCGAAAATCAGCCCTTTCATTAGTAAGATCGCTCTGTATTTTTCCCTTGAGTGTTCGATTGATTGTATTATTGAGAGGTAAAATTAGGGGGCAAAGACATAATGTTTTTCTGTTGATCGGTAAGGATTGTCAGTAAACTATATACCTTTCTGTCGTATGACTTAGATTTCAGATGTTTTTTGATTTGAGGAATATAATATCTTTAAAACACTCCTTAATAAATGTTGGTCCATAGAGCATTTCTTTTGGTTGAATACCTCTACTGGGGCGTTTGAAGCTCTAATCCTTTTTGTAAAATATTTTTTAATAACGAACAGGTAAATTTCTGATATCCCGTTGGCATATTTCACATCATTATGGACATTACAAATTATTGGATATTAATTCCAGAATTTACATCCGTTCGCTCTCAAATGATAGTGTTTGAGTAGGATAAACGTTTTAACAACTGGACTGACTCCACAGTATTGTAATTTCCTTCTTAACATATTGTCACCTTTAGACCCTCGCCTATTACCTGTTTGAACCTCGTCAACCACGCTGATGAACAGAATTTTATTCAACTAGCATTTTAAAAGACCTTGTTTACCCACAAACAAGGATTACCTCACTTCGTAAATAATTGAAATATTTTTTTTATAGTAGGTCTCCTTTTCAAGGTTATTCATTTTGTTTATCCATGAGTTGTCTGATTTGTATGCACATTTTATTAATCTATGTTTTGTTTAAAAGTGTTACTAACAAAGGATTCTTCTAATCCATACTGTAGATTCATTTCCTTCTACGCCGTTCAGTTTTCAATATTTTTACTCCAGTTCATCCTGAATTAATAAGCCATTGCTTTCCTCTCATCAGTCATTGTAAACGTACATTAACCCATACAAAAACCAATGGTTTAAACACACAAACAAACTACTACTTGGCACTAAGTTCATAGGAACTAACCTGTCTCGTAAATTGTGAGAAAATGTGGTAACAGAAGGAAAGGCGAGGAAGAGTGGAGTTCTACCAAGTTGTGACTAATGGTTCGGGTAGTAAAACTCCATGGTCTTCCCACGAAATGCCTTACTGTAGGCTTAAACTGATATAACTAACTCTATTACTATATATATATATATATATATATATATATATATATATATATATATATATATATATATATATATATATATTTCTCTTCTCAAATTTCTTTTTAATAACGATATCAATTTCTAAAAATTTGGTTTTACTATTAAGGGGAATATTTAAATTTTTACTAATATTGAAAATAATATTTATTTATGCATTTCTTTAGAATATATTTTAATGTTATTTTACAACAAATGTTGAAGCCTGTTCTGTTTTCTTTTTTTTCAGAAGCCACGTTCTGGCTTCGAGGTTTGGATCGGTTTCTGGTGGAGGTAAGCACAAATTTATCATCATTGTTAATAAACACTACCTTAACAACTAATTATATTTACAATCCTTCAAGCACTCTAAGCTTAAGTGAGAACATTAAAAGTGAGACACCATACACTAAACTTCCCCTACACCTTTATTGACATCTCTTGAGTGTTACTGCCCTGTAGTAACTGGTTTGTTACCGCATAATCAATTGTGACCTATCTTTTAGTCGATTACATACACATACAAGTTGTATTGATTGACTTCCTAGCCCTAAATATACTTAAATGTAACTCCAAAGCAATCATATTAAAGAAAGTATTTTGGGTTTTAATTGTGCACGATACACTTTCATTGCACCTAAGATATATATAAGATTATCCTTTCCTGCATTGTTGTCTCACTTCCATTATAAACACTTGGCACCTTTTAGCACGCCACTGATGTCTTTAGTAATGAATGAGACATTCCTTCATTGTCTTTTATGACACCTTTTGTGCTTTTACCGCGTTAAATAATCCGAAGACTTCTGGTTTGTTTCTTTTTCTTAGAACAAAACCAACAAAAAAGATTCTAAACATAAACAAGAAATGACATCTATTTACTTTATATTCGCAACACAATGCATCGAAAAAACCTTTATATATCACATCTATGAAAAAACTCTACATAAATATAATATTTAAAACTCAAGTTTTTTACAAAAAGGGTAAAACAGAAAACTCCGATAAGCAACAAAACTGGCATGTTTGCATTTAAGGAATAAAATTCAAAATATCTCTAAAACATGTAATAGAAAAAACGTAAATATATAATTAAAAAACTACAAGCTATCTCCAGTTAATGAACTCTTGTATATAATGGGAAACAGGTACCCTTTGAAATTAATACCTCTCGAAATATATACCGTGCAAAAAGGTATTAAATTTAGTCACATACAAAATCAAATGCAAATTATCATTAATAATATAAAAACAAACAAAAAGGTGTCGTAAGTGATAAACCTATCCAAATAAAAACTAATCTATTCAAACTAAACCTAGCTACTCTTTAATAAATAGCAATAGAACCCCAACAGTAATCAACATACAACTGGTAATGCGTTAAAGAGATTAAAAGTTAAAACAAATCAAACATACAAATAGATAAATAAAAAACTAAAAGTTGAGGACTTTTAACAATATTGTTGAAAAACGTTAATGACAATCGAGGAACATATAGGTCTAAAAAACAGAAAAAGCCCGACTATCTAATAAACATATTAGAAACAATAAACTCCAAAGGCTTACAATCTAGAAACCATCCAGTGGAATCGAGCTCTGTATGAACTGGAGTAGTAGTTACCTATATTACGATCATAGGTAATAGGGGTTTGTTTCAAGTGAGAAAGAAAAGATTTGTGAAGTATACAAAAGGAAGCATATCTTATTAGTTTCACTTTACCATTGCAAATATGAGTTTTTTTTTTTTTTTTAATAATAATAATATTGAAGAGCAGCTAAATATTACCTAACGTATTTTTATTATTTATTCTTTCACACAGGTTGCTGAAATGAGCGTCTACCCCTAACTCAAGTTCTTCATCTCGACCAATCTTCGAAATCTTTCCTCTCGAAACAACCTTTTCAAAATCTTCTGAAGAACAGGGTCATTTCAGGTACATAACCTATGATATCATTTACTTATCATACAAATTCCTGTATTAAAATACTTCAAACTCAGGTTTAGAAATATCAAAGAAAAAAGTGTTTGTGTATTAAACTTAATTTTTATAGGTTTTAAGAGAAATTTTAAACGATATTCACTCAACTTTGTTTGAGTTTATCAAATCTCGTTTAGCAAGGAAAACCTTTGAAAACATACAGTGAAGCTAGTTTTCAAGTAAAAAACCCAAATTAGTTTGGAACCTTTCCGTAGAAGAGTGTAACATGAAAAAAATATCGAACATAAGATAGATTTCTAAATTTTTTACTTAGAAGTATAATTTACTGCCGTTCTACCAAACATTTCATGAACTCACTTGAAATAAGCGCCACCGAGAACACTAAAACTAATACTTCCAAAGTCATGTTATTCATCTTTTTGGTGAGTTTTACCAGTCTAATTAGAGCGCATACCATCACATTATTTCTATAGACCAGACACTATTCCAAGACAAGACACTATTCCAAGACCAGACACTATTCCAAGACCAGACACTATTCCAAAACCAGACACTATTCCAAGACCAGACACTATTCCAAGACCAGACACTATTCCAAGACCAGACAATATTCCAAGACCAGACACTATTCCAAGACCAGAAACTATTCCAAGACCAGACACTATTCCAAGACCAGTAATATGACAGTAGTGCTGCTACATTGAAGTAAAATTTGAGCTTATACATTTGACGTATTTAAAACTTTTATTATCAACATTCGCAACTACCTCTTCTGTACATAATCGTTTACATTTGTTTGTGTTGGTTTGTAGTGTTAATATTCATACTAGAATTTTTTAAATAAGAGTAGAGCTAGCTTGTGTTATCAGGCTAGAACGTGTCCTCGTACAAAACTAGTAGCTACCTCTTCTGTACTTATTCTTTTACATTTGTTTTTGTTCGTTCGTAATGTTATTATTCATATTGGAGTTTTTAAACTAAAAGTTGAGCTGCCTTGTATTATCAAGCCAGAATGTGTCCTAACTCAACACATGCAACTACCTCCTCTGTACATAAACTTTTACTCTTGTTTTAGTTCGTTCTTAATGTTAGCATTCATATTGGAACTTTTTAACTAAAAGTTGAGCTAGTTTGTATATCAGGCTAAAATGTGTCCTTGCTCAACACTCGTAACTACGTCTTCCATACCTACCCTTTTATACTTATTTTATTTCTTAGTATTATATTTGTTGATATTTGAACTTTAAAACTAAAAAAAATAAAGTTACACATTTTAATACATAATAACAGGAATAAATGATAAAATTTTTGTAAATATTTCAAACCATTTTATTGGGAAAAATATTTGTTTTACTACGCCCCGACCTACTCAGTGGAGCCAATGGTCTTTAGATTGTAATTAATACAATTTGCCAATACATAAAATTATAAATACATTATGTAGCTTAGTAAGTCAAACGTAATTATTTTGTCACGAAATTATCCCTATACGTCTAAAACCTAACTTACACAGTACTGAGAGTAAATGTTTAAGATTTATAGTCCCCAAAATTAAGATTTGGTCCAATTCTATTCAGTAAAATTAAATGACTTAAATGAAAGAATGGTTTAACAAAGTATGTTTTGTTTTAATTTAGCTGCCACCAGAACCATCAAAATTCTTCTTGCTCTAACCGCCGGCCTAGGTTCGGTACCTTTTCGGAAACATCATCAAAATTCATGGGATGTAACCAGCCCGCGTCCGTGCCCCGCACACGTGCATCCTGGGAGACGGCGAAACACCGTTTGCAAAATGGGTTCGAGCAAATATAATGAAGGAAATCGCTAATCTTATAAACAGAAAGAAATTTCCAGAAGTTCCAGCAAGAAACATGAAGTTCCTGAAGTTGTTCAGAGCTATAACACTACATTGTATACATAGATACACATACATATATAAATACACACAACTATAAATTTGTATGTGAAGTTATAACATGGAAATAAAGATAACCTCCCGGGTGTACGGAATATTTGGTGCGGAAGGAAACAAAATTTTAGTGAATTTTCAAGAAAGATGCAAAAGGTCCGACCAGGCAAACAAAATTCCAGTGAAGGAGCACTCTTCAAAATTATTGTAATCAGCAACTGAAGCAGCACATCTAAATTATTGTAAAAAGGAAATGAAACACCATATCGAAATTATTGTAATCAGCAACTGAAGCAGCACATCTAAATTATTGTAAAAAGGAAATAAAACACCATGTCGAAATTATTGTAATCAGCAAGTAAAGAAGCACAACAATATATCTGTAAGAGAAAGAAAATAAAATTTTCCGTTTTCAATGTTATTTCTCGTTAAATTATTTGTCTAATACATTATTTTTAAACTGTATGTGATTTTTTTTAGAATACTTTATTGAATAATTTATATTAAACAAAAATATAGAAAATAGTTTCCAAAATTTGATGCATTGCTCCTCAAAATGAGCTTCTTGTACTTTGGTAAGGCTCTCCGTCCATTACGTATTGAAAATGTTTAATTATATTTACATTTATTATCAAAATACGGTGAGCCCGTGTTATTATTTTACAACTGTAAATGCATCAAATATTTCAGAATCCTCACATCAATGAAGATTATTATAAAAACTGTATGTTCAAAATCCTTGCTCTCCCCCTCCCCATTTTACCAATGCTCTGTTGGTAAAATAACTTAATTTAAAATTAAAAATTATAGCATAAATATAAAACGCCACTTTCAAAAAGGCATTTCACCAACTTCCCCTGTTAATTTGAAAACGCCTTTTCAATCCCGCATACGACTATGAAAACAATGTTTCAGCTAATGTAACAGAATCAAGTCAATGATTTGTAGCTCCGGTGTCCATATGTATTAAGAAATTAAAACGCGAGCAATATATTTTAAGTAGCCACTTCTAACGTAAAGCCCTTCACTTCTGTTGAATACTTTAGCTTATATAATCAGGACCTTTGTCAAATTAGTGACGTCTGTGGCTGTTGAATACATTCTACCAACAAAGCATTTCAGTACAACTATGTAGAAACCAGTTGCGACAAATACCAGTAAAACTATTTAGGATTCTTGAATTTTGTAGTCCATTACGTTCGGTGAATCTTATTAATCACTTAACAATAGTTTATGAATATCCGAACTTTAAATTTACAAAATTTAAAGTTCGGATTGTCATAAAATATTGTTTAAGTGATTAATAAACTATTTAGGATTATTAGTTGTGAAAAATACTTTAAATTTAAAATATCCTAAGAGAAAATTTTGTAAAAAAATAAACCAGCTCAAAGCAACTGTTTTATTACTTTTAAATAAACTACAGCCAAATGTCTTTACGTGGTAGTAACAGAATATGCAAGAGGTGATACAATATATGCTCCAGAACATATGATATAAATATTATTATTTTTAAATAAACTATAGCCAAATGTCCTTAAGTGGTAGTAACAGAATATGCAAGAGGTGATACAATCTATGCTCCAGAACATATGATATAAATATTATTATTTTTAAATAAACTACAGCCAAATGTCCTTACGTGGTAGTAACAGAATATGCAAGAGGTGATACAATCTATGCTCCAGAACATATGATATAAATATTATTATTTTAAAATAAACTACAGCCAAATGTCCTTAAGTGGTGGTAACAGAATATGCAAGAGGTGATACAATCTATGCTCCAGAACATATGATATAAATATTATTATTTTTAAATAAACTGCAGCCATATGTGCTTAAGTGGTAGTAACAGAATATGCAAGAGGTGATACAATCTATGCTCCAGAACATATGATATAAATATTATTATTTTAAAATAAACTACAGCCATATGTGCTTAAGTGGTAGTAACAGAATATGCAAGAGGTGATACAATCTATGTTCCAGAACATATGATATAAATATTATTATTTTAAAATAAACTACAGCCAAATGTCCTTAAGTGGTGGTAACAGAATATGCAAGAGGTGATACAATCTATGCTCCAGAACATATTATATAAATATTATTATTTTTAAATAAACTACAGCTAAATGTGCTTAAGTGGTAGTAACAGAATATGCAAGAGGTGATATAATCTATGCTCCAGAACATATGATATAAATATTGTTATTTTAAAATAAACTGCAGCCAAATGTCCTTAAGTGGTGGTAACAGAATATGCAAGAGGTGATACAATCTATGCTCCAGAACATATGATATAAATATTATTATTTTTAAATAAACTACAGCTAAATGTGCTTAAGTGGTAGTAACAGAATATGCAAGAGGTGATATAATCTATGCTCCAGAACATATGATATAAATATTATTATTTTTAAATAAACTACAGCCAAATGTGCTTAAGTGGTAGTAACAGAATATGCAAGAGGTGATACAATCTATGCTCCAGAACATATGATATAAATATTATTATTTTTAAATAAACTACAGCCAAATGTCCTTAAGTGGTAGTAACAGATTATGCAAGAGGTGATACAATCTATGCTCCAAAACATATGATATAAATATTATTATTTTTAAATAAACTACAGCCAAATGTGCTTAAGTGGTAGTAACAGAATATGCAAGAGGTGATACAATCTATGGTTTGGAACATATGATATAAATAATATTATTTTTTATTTTTACAAAGAATTATGTTTAAGTTTATTTCTAATTCAGCTACAAAAGCTACTCCAAGGGGCGCTCTCTCTTACACATTCACAAACCTGTTGTATTGCAAGTAAAAATATTACCACCTGTGTAGCACGCTAAAGGAAATATGTATTAATGGTACTATGGTAATGTGATAAAACTCCTAGATCTGGGATTTAAGGCAGAGCTATGGCTCATGTGCGCATGATCGCAATCTGAAGAAACTTACTCTCTATCGTGGACTACCCGTCACGCCAAGGTGTAAGACGAAGGTTAAGGAAAGGTAGGTAAAGAAAGGCTAAGTGGGACAGAATTGGAAATACTCAATTGGAAATGATGACCTGTGAAATAAAACAATAGCTCGTGAGGGCTGCATACACAAATAAAATGGTTCACTCACGATAATGGCCAAAGAAAGGTAATAACTAATACCATCCCCAAGGACAAATAAGGAATGTGTTTGTAGGTAGTGTATTGATTATAGTAATGGTAAATGTATGCTACTGACGTAAGCTATGTGATTAGTAATTTTGTATAGACTCCTATCAAACTACATAAACTTTTAAGCACTTTTCAAGCTTTAAAAAAAGGAAAATATTGAGTCTTACTCACGTTGTTTTTCATTAGAATATGTTTTTTATTTGATTTATTTGTTTTTTTTACTAGACAGGAATATACCTGTTATATTCAGTTGTAAATGTTGTAAATATTTTGATAAATATAGGTACTTATTGCAGATACAGAAAAATATAACCTAATTTATCCTGACTGGATACTTCGTAGGTATATATTAATATTTGTATATAGCAATTTTGTGTAAAATTATAATTAAATCTATCCTGACTGGATGATTCATAGGTATATTTTAATCTAGGCAGTAATGTTGGAAATTTTAATTTATCGGCGAACTGTCTGATTTAGGATAAACATGGAGATTACAGGTAGTGGAAGAATTTCCTAAATAACGGAAAAGGGGAAAGGGTCATTTTTTTGGTCTACATAGATTCGTTTGGAAGCATTGGATCGTATATTTTATTATGATCGATGGTCAACAGTTATTTTCAAAATTTAACGAAATTAGCAAAAAATTGCATTCATAGAATTTCAAACACAGTTGTTGCTGTTGGTTTTATGAGACCCGAGCCTCATACAACGACTCATATTAGTGTTTTATGAATATAAGACATTTGTATGCAATCAAATTTATTTTATTATCGAGAGAAGTGTTTAAACTCCCAAGGAAAATTTAATAATAACAATTACAAGGTAGTATAAAAACAAAAATATCCGCGTTGGGAAGCTACATTTGGCTAATTTCCACAGAAACAATTTATTTCAAATAAATTAAAGACTATAATGACTATTAATATAGTAAAGACTATTATTATTTATAATAACATATTAATGAGTATTGTAAAAACTATAATTTTCCTAGTAAGTAGAATTGTTGTAAAAGACTATTTAATTGCTAATCAATTAGGTAAAAAATTAAATACTATGCCAGTGATTTTGTAATCTTATAAATTTTATCTGGCTGTAGAAAACAATTCGAATATTTCCAGGTACCATAACAATTATTTCAAATTTCAGCATTGACTTTTCTCACCCTACTTGCTACTATTCAACCTCCAAAGAGTTTAGCAGACTAATCATATATATATATATATATATATATATATATATATATATATATATATATATAAGTTACGTGTTTCATTAAGTTCGAAAGGATTTTAAAAATGATATTTATTTTTACAAACCATTTAATCAATTAGAAAACATGTAATTTAGAAAACTGTTACATAATTTTTCTTAACAAAACAAATTCAACTGATGTACATTCAGCTGGAGTGGAAAACGTCTGTGCGATACAGAGGCGACTTACACACTGCCGGGGCTCTGTTCTCACCACCTATATAATACAAAAGCTGCGTAAGCAGGAAACTTCGTAGCACGCATTTTATTATGAAAGGTTCACATAAATTGTTCACATAACTCCTCCATCCCTGAATAAAACTTCGGGGGTAGGTTAAGTTTCGGCATCTGTTGAAGTCCTCTTCATCACTCTTATGAGGGCGAGGTATATAAGGCTGCTAAACAGGCCTCCGTAAAGGGCAATTTTCGGCATGGGTTGAAGTCCTTTTCCCTGGAGAAAGTCACCAGGCGAAGGTTGATCTCCAAGATCCAGTTAAATGGTTTGTCTGCGATTTCCAACGCAGTATCCTCGTAGTTTGTAGGCATTATTGTTGTTTTTGATGGTGGGCATTTTACAGTGTAATTTTCTGTTCATTATAATTCTACTGAGCAAAAGTATTTGGAATTTATTAATACAATTTATAATGAGTCTTTTCTATCATAGGATAGATACAACATGTTTATAACATATACAATTGTTATCAGAATCTAATTTATAATTAACTCTAATCATGTTTTCTAATTCAACAAAGTTATTTTCATTATAATTCACAATACTTGACTTCTTTTTTAATGCTACAAAATTTTCATTGATTACAATAAAAGTTGTATTTTATGAAGTCGAATTTTTGAAGTTCCAAATAGCTTTATAATTTTTACTTTCTTTGGCTCCTATTTTACTAATGATAAAAATATTTGGTTTTTTCCAAAGTTTACAGGCTCGTCGGAAATTGGTATTTCAATTTGGGTGTTTCCTTCAAAATAGGAATTCACGGTTTGACTTTCCTGATTGTCCTCTAAGTTTGCGTTATCTGTTGCGTAGAGTTGTACGACCATAGATTCGTTATCGTCCAGTTCTGGGAAATAACGTTGCAGCAAGTCAGCTGCAGATAAGTCAAGGTCCGGTTCTACAGTGTGTTGGGTGTTCGTTGACCTTTTATCAGTAACGTTTAATTGTATTCTGGACAATGCGTCTGCATTTTGGTTTAGTTTGTCTTTTTTGTATCTTATGTCATAATCATATTCTTGCAATTTTAATCTCCATCTTAAAAGTTTGGAATTTGGTTTTTTATCTGAAAGTAACCATTGTAAAAGTTTATGGTCTGTATAAATTTTAAATTTTCTCCCAAATAAATATGGCCTGAAATGTTTTGTGGCCCAAACGATTGCTAATAATTCCTTTTCAATCGCAGAGTAATTAGTTTCGCTGTCGTTTAAAGTTCTGCTGGCATACGCTATAGGAAGGTCTTTTCCATTTTTGTCCTGGCTTAAAATTGCTCCTAGTGCATAATTACTAGCGTCTGTCGCTAGAGTAAACTCCTTTTCAAAATCTGGGTATTGTAGAAGGGGCTCATTAGTCAATATATTTTTAAATGTTTCAAAACATTCTATAAAGTCTGGATTTTCTATGTTTATTTTTGCATTTTTCTTTAAAGAGTTAGTAAACGGTTTTGTTATCTTGGCGAAGTTTTTAATAAATTTTCGATAATAGCCTAATAGTCCTAAAAATCCTTTAATTTGTTTGGTGGTTTTAGGTATTGGATAGTCTTTGATTGCCAAAATCTTTGCTGGGTTAGGTTTTACGCCATCTGGTGTCACAACATGTCCCAATTATGCCACTTCTTTTCTTAAAAATTCTGTTTTATCCAGCTGTACTTTAAAGTTGGCTTTGCGTAATCTGTCGAAAACTTCTTTAAGTCTTTGTATATGTTCTTGGAGGCTAGTAGAATAAATTGTAATATCGTCTAAATAAACTAAAAATGTATCGTTTTGGATGCCTCTCAGAATATTATTCATAATTCTTTGAAATGTAGGGGGGCTATTCTTTAGTCCAGAGGGCATTCTTAAAAATTCTTAGTGTCCCGTTTCTGTTGAAAACGCTGTTTTTTCTATGCTTTTTTTATCCATTTCTACTTTGTGAAATCCTGAGGCTAAATCTAGAGTCGTAAAATACTGAGATCGTCCTAATTTATCTAATATGTCGGTAATGTTTGGCAAGGGAAATTTATCGTCAATTGTTTTTTTGTTTAATCCTCTAAAATCTATTACTAATCGAAATTTTCTTTTGCCAGAAGCGTCTTGTTTTTGGGTACAATCCAGACAGGAGAGTTCCATGGAGAATTTGAAGGTCTAATAATTCCTTGTTTAAGCATGTCCTCAGTTTGTTTTATTAATTTCGTTCTTGTAAATCTCTGGATATCTATAATTTCTAGAGTATACGGGAATTTCATCAGTAGTCCTAATAACATGTTTTATTTGGTTGGTAAAAGTTAAATCGTTTCCCTCAATATGGAATAATTCTGCATAATCTTCTATTAAACTTGTTATAGCGGATTTTTCTTCTAAGTTCATATGTTCCATTCTAAATTTTGATAAATCTAAATTTTTCCTTCTCGATTTTTTTTGTTTATAATCTAATAAATTGAAATTAGTGTTCTTTTGCATTGTGTCAGGTCCAAGGATATTGTATTCTTCTAAAGATTTTAATTCTAATGGTTCATTTACTGTTAATTCTACATTTACTTCTGTGTTGTTTATTATAGGACAGTGGGCTTCTCCCTTGTGTACTGAGACTATACACTGCGGAATTTCTAATCCATTTAAGTGTTTGTATGGTAAGAGTCCTTCTCCATCTTGAATATTTTGTATTCTAAATTTAATCGTTTGGCTAGTGCGGGCTTGTATAACATAACTTGTTCCCCTTTTTGCGTCCTGTTCCTGACATTCGCCTTTATTAATATTATTATTATTATTATTATTATTATTTTGTTCTTCTGTGTTTAAATATTTAATCGGGATTTGCTTATTGCGAAATATTAATTTATCATTCACAAAATTTAAATTAATTTTTAATTCTTTTATGTTATCTAATTCAAGGAGTAAGTCAAAATGTTTATGGAAATCAAATAAATAGAATTTGGTTGTTTCTTTTCCCAAAAGTGGTAGTGTACAACTGTATTTTTCTTTTGATATTCCATGGGCTGTACTCACTTCAAATGGTTCTTGTTTTAGGGTGTTTTTGAAAAATTGGAAAGCTATTGATTTTTTAATAAATGATCTCGTGCTTCCAGTGTCAATCAGCATCTTTAGGTTGGTCTTGGGATCGTGGATGTACGGTAGTTCGTTTGTGTCGTCTTCGATATGCATTATGGAAAATGTCTTTTTATTGTGATTAGTCCTAAAAAGGATTTTGGGTATGATTGTCTTCTTGAGTGAATCCACATGCGTTTTCCTCTTGCGTTGAATCATCAAAGTCTATGTAGCTGTCAGGGTCCTCTTGCGGTTCATAATCCGTTTGTTCGGTCAGATAAGAGTTAGTCATCTCTTCAGTCAATCGATTCATAGTTTGATCGTAATTTTCTTCTTCTATTGGTTTAACTGTCATCTGATAAAGTCTATTTTGTCTAATTGTGTTCCCTGTTTGACGTGTGGAAATGCTCATTGGTTCTGGTTCAAATTTTTGATGAACTTTTAATGGTGCGTAATTGTTAGATTGTCTCGGTTGTTGATTTTGCTGTACGTATGAGTTAGGTTTAGTAAATTGGTTAGGATTATTTTGGTAGTTGGGCCTATAATTTTGGAAGGTTTGTTTGTTAGGAATGGGTTTGCGAGTAGGCGGGTATTGTGGGGCCCTAGGTGGAACGTTCTGTTTAATATTTTGAAATAATTTGTTATTTTTAAATTGAAAGTCATTAGTAAGCATGTTAAGTGCTTCGCTAAGAGAATCTGGATTTTTTGTGCGCATTAGCGATCCTACGGGTTCATGTAAACCTCTAAGGAGAACTCTTAACCCTAATTTCTGTACATATTCAATCAAAACATCTTTGGCCAATTGTCTTTGAGGCTCTTTATTAATAAAAAATGAGATCTGTAAGTTTAATAGTTTTTGAATTCTCTCATAAAATTTAAAAGGTGATTCGTTATTTTCTTGTTTTAACTCAGCCATTTCTAAATTTAAAGTAAAGCAATCTCTTTTGTCTAAATAGCTGGTTAATAATACTTTTTTAATCTCATACCAATTATATGAATTTGAATTTACTACCATTTCTAATGCTTGGCCTTTTAACTTAGCTAGTATAGCAGAAGATAGATATTTATTTTGAAAATCCTCCGGATTTTCGTTTACATAAAACTTATTTACTACCTTATGGCATATTGAAATAAATCTGTGGAGCATAGTGGGCTCTCCACTCTACTCAGGAATCATATCAAGATATTCCTTCTTTAATATTGGCGTTGCCGTTTTAAAATATTATTTTCTTTAAAATAATAAAATTAAAATCAATGATATAAAATTAAAAAGTATTTACTCTACTTTTTCTTAACTCTATTTCTTACGATCTACTTACAAGTGGATCCAAAATACTTTGCTCATTTTAACTACTATTTCACTTTTCACTTTTCACTTACACGATATTCACTCGTGCTCTTAATAGATATGCGCTCTATTAAGTTGTCGTAGATATCCACTCTACTAAAGTTTCCTTGATGTCGTTACAGATGTGCGCTCTGTAATGAATCGAGTTTTTGCAGTATCTCGGTTAACGATTGAAATCGATAAAAATTATGTTCATTACTTTTCCCGAGATTTCCTACCGACTGCGACAGTTACGTGTTATATTAAGCTCGAAAGGTTTTTAAAAATGATTTTATTTTTACAAACCTTTGTTAATTAAGAAACATTTAATTTTGAAATGGTTACAATAATTTAGCTTAATAAAAACATAAATTCAAATACAACTGATGTACATTCAGCTGGAGCGGAAAACGTCTGTTCGATACAGAGGCGACTTACACACTGTCGGGGCTCTGTTCTCACCACCTATATAATACAAAAGCTGCGTAAGCAGGAATTTTCCTAGCACGCATTTAATTATGAAATGTTCACATAAATCGTTCATATAACTTATATATATGTAGAATATCAAATATGTTTTCCTGTTAGAATTGTTTTTAAGATTAAATAATATACACAATTACAGGAATAATTTATTGAACAATACATTCAAAGCTTTTCGTTGGTTGACATTACCAACATCCTCAGGAATTGCAATGCTAAGAATGACAAAAGAACTGTCTAACAAATATGAAGTTACTAGATAAAGCATTACACAGTTGCCAAATCTATTACAATATTGCCAAACCATACATTTTGCATTTTCTTACAAGAAATAGATAGTAATATAAATGCAATTATAAAAAATATGATAAAAATGGTCAATGGTTTAGGTATGTGGATGATGGTTTATATGTATCAAATAATAATATTATTAATTTAGTAAATATATTAGATGAAATAAATAAAATTAATAATAGTATTGACTTTACATATGAAATGTAAAATAATGGTAAAATAAATTTCCTAGATATCACAATAATTAGAAATGAAACGAGTTTAGAATATATGATTTATCGTAAACCTACACAAACCAATCAAATAATACCTAATTATTCCAACCATCCATGTAATGAGAAAATGGCTGCTTTATATAATCTTCATATAAATAATATGAAAACTATAAAAGGAATAAATAAAGGATTAAAAAATGAACGTATGTGAAGCTTGAAATATATAAGCATAATGTTGATAACAAATTGATAGATGAACAAATACAAATACGTTCTAAATTCCATACTATATTCAATGTATATAATGTTGTGGCAGCAGTGTAATAGGTTTGGCAATATTGTAATAGATTTGGCAACTGTGTAATGCTTTATCTAGTAACTTCATATTTGTAAGACAGTTCTTTTGTCATTCTTAGTATTGTAATTCCTGAGGATGTTGGTAATGTTAACCAACAAAAAGCTTTGAAAGTATTGTTCAATAAATTATTCCTGTAATTGTGTATATTATTTAGTCATAAATAAATAAATATATATATATATAATATGTTTTCTTTTTTAATAATAAAAAACAATTGAGGTTTTTCAAATAAAAGAATTATTTATTAATTTATATTCAAAGCTTTTCGTTGATAAACAGTACCAACATCATCATGATAATATATATATATATATATATATATATATATAATTCTTAATAAATTTATGATGATAAATATTGAAGTAATTCGTTACACAATTAGCTATTTGACCTGCAATGTCAAACATTTATTTGTACATAAGAATGGTGTGTTCAAAAAATAAATTAACCAACAAATATTAATTTAAATAAATCAAGTTTTATTGCACAAAAAAATATGAAAAACAAACAGATTTACATTATATTTACGCTACTTTATGTTTTTACATTAATAATTTAAATATTTAAATTTATAAGAACTTTATATTGTTAAAAAAAATCTATGGCTTGACACATGATATCCACATGAGATTGATTTTACGTTATTCAAAATAAATTGCAAACTATCTATCAGACATTAAAATTTGGCTATTACATTACACAAATGTATTTACACTTCCCATATTTCAAAATATTAAAACCTGCATTATTATGCCGTGACCGGTTAAAGTTTAAAAGTTAAATATTTCCTTTTTCATCACTTTAGGTCTAACTTTATAACTTATCTGTGTTTTAACAAACGACGTTGAAAAACATGGTTCCGGATTCAGATCTCGCCATTCTGCATGTTGGATTGGCGTTGCTCGGGATTTGGAATCTCGCCCGGTGTTGTATCTTAGCGTAGCAACATTTCTTCGAACAAAAAAATAATAAATTTTAAAATAACTTTTACATTATTAACCTTTTAAAATAAAATAATCCCTTTGCTCTACACATGTTTGGACCAGTATAAAAAAAAGTATTTTATTAATGATTGAAAACTTGTACAAGACATATATATATATATAAGGAGAGTGTGAACTAATAAAAGGAATGGAATAACAAGAATAAACTACAAATGGATATAATAAATAAATAAGCAACTGTAGATAATGTAGTGGGGCTTGTACTTCTCCTCAAATGGCCGTGATGTGTAAGGTCACAAGACCATCGAATGGCATCCCTCACCATTCTTCCCGTAAAGAAGAGATTTCCTGAACAAACAGATATCTCACTACCCTTCTCCAATGATCTGACAGCCCTAACGATTAAACCATTAACGGTCACTTCATAACACTGTATCAATAGCTTCTCCTCGATCGTGGCCCACATCCACCTGGTTCGCAGAACGAAGTCAGCTCCACACTCCAACGGGTCTAAGTAGATACACCAGCTTAGTGATCACTCAACGTAGTAGATATAACCATGATTTGGTAATCCACCTTATACTCTGCTTCACCCCAGCCTCTAATTCAGGAGTTTTCAAACTTATTGGTACCATTCCCCCTCTTCATGAGATGAAAGTCTCCCACGCCCCCTCCACTCTACACTATAAATACATTTCATGGGTATATGAAAAAGAAACACACACACACACACACATATATATATATATTGAAAACGATTTATTTGTTTATACATACTTTCACAAGAAACATGTTATAACACTTCAAGTTTTAATTCGCAATGTAAATTTTAACTGGTACGAGGAAAGACTGTGAATGAACTTGAACTTATTTTGCTAGCATGACTACTTGAGGTTGTATTTTAGTAAAGGCAAACGCAAGTTATTAGCACTATAGAACATTTCTTACTATTTTTGGTTTTTATTGCAATAAGTACTGAAAATGTTTTTCGCACAAGTAGGTGCTTAAAAAAGGCAAGTATAATCAAAGGGCCTGTGATACACTTTCAACAGTTTTATTCAAAATGAAGACTTGTTTATTGGGGCGCTGTTGCCACATTGAACTGCTCATATTCGTTTCGCTACACTATTGTACTATTATTGTTTCCAACCTGTGATGTTGATTTAATTTCAGGTTTACAAAATTTGCACAACCTTTACTTATATTTCTTTTATAAATCCATACATTTCATTTACATTATCTGAAAATCATGGTGAATAAGATTACTTAAGTAAAAATCTGAGATGTAAAATTTAGTTTTCAATTATGATGAATTGTGTGCTTAGATTTTAACTAGATAGGAGATCAATTTACTATCCTTTCCACTGGCCTCCGACCTCCTGACTTGCCTTCACGCCCCCAAGATGGATGCGCTCCCCAGTTTGGGAATCTATGTTCTAATTAAACTAGCCTCGTAAATCCTACCGTAATCCTAATCTTAGTGGTGGCATTATTATATATCTCGAGTAACGCTTCAACCAATGCGCCACGGACATGATGCAGAACGTGGACACTTCATATATACTAGTGGAGAATCTAGCCGAACGCTCTGGAGCCTCTCCGTACCCGAGAGGTAGCAGCCGTCCATTTACCCAAGTGTATACCAGTAAACGAATTGATATAGGCTAAACCTGAACGAAGTTAAAGGCCGCCAGTTATCTCAGAATCCCCATTTAATAGGTAAGCATACAAAGTAACTAGACAGTTACATCTTCCCTTTTCGTGCCATGGATACAGCGTTATAATTGTTATGCATACGACTTGAATCTCATTCACAAAAAAAAATGTTTATAAAACATCCTACCAACATCTAAATTCCGTTTCTTTGCCCTAGGCCAGTATTTTTTTCTCGATTTAAATATAGAAAAACAAAAAAAATACTTGTTTAAACACAAGGTAATCCTTTTAATATATTTACTCATTTTATATTAGTCCTTTAGTTAACTAATGTTATAAATAATTTAAAAATTGCAATTTTTATTTAATTCCTAATTTTATATTATACCTACATTAGTTTTGTATATCACATGTTCTTTCTTTGCTGCATTATTTATATTTTTCGTATTTTAATTTATTGCATTTTTTTTATCTCGCAATAATTTTTCCGAATTTTGGATAAAAAAATATGTATTACGTTATTATTGATAAAAAATGATGTTGTATGACCCATAAATATCGCTAGTTGTTTATTATCTTGTTAATTCATTTGAAATAGTTGGGACATTTTTACCATGTGTTTCCTTTGAGTCGTCAATGTAAGAATTAGACGTATGTTCAGGAATTTGTAAACATACTATTTTAGCATTCTTTCGTAATTCTTTATCAAAAATTATGGGGTGATTGGCATTTGCGTTTCCAAACAGGTAAGTGTTATCGTCACACGAAATTATTTCTTGAGGTTATTAGGAAATCAATATAAAATCCTAGAATAAAAAATTCTCATAAAAATGGACACTCGGTAGTATTCCAGACTTCCCTTACATCGGCCCCTTCCTTTGAAAATACACTGTGGGTTCGCCACCTTGTCTTGGAGAGAACGATAGCTATGTGTCTACAGACATGTTTCTGATTTGGAAACATAAACAGCCAACACTCCGAGAGCCATTCTAACGCGTCTGTTTACTTCATGTCAAACCCAACTTATCTTTATGTCCAGCCGAAGTCAATGCACCTCATACCACAGCTTTAGAACCCCAAGACTATGGGATCGATAAAGTATTCATTTTAAAACTTGATTTGCTTATCAAATTAATTTGTCACAGTATCTCTCTCTGTTTTTAAGAATCTAAACGTGAATGTTATTTGATTTCTAATTCTTCTTCGTGTTATTTATCTTCCTTTCGCTCTTTACCTCGTATCTTTCTTTTTATTTTATAACAGGATGGTATTGTTAGTGGGGGCAGCTGAAAATTATCCTTTAAGAAAGGAATTTCTATCCTGCGCCTATTTCTTACTACGTAAATATATATATATATATATATATATACATATTCTCTTCGATTGTTTGACTTGGGTGTCACTGTGGTCATATTATAGTCCTAAGAGTAACAATAACGTCTATGAAACTTTCGCTGAGTTTACAGTTGTATGAAAAATTATCAACTATGGTGATCAGTGGTTAGGAAAACCAGGCGTAAATCCTTCAAATTTAATTGGAACCTTAAGCAGTGAATATTTTTCAAAGTATCGGCGTTTATCGATTTAATAAAGTCGAAGTCCAGTCGTAATCTATATTACACGCTGCGATATTTCGACTGTCAAAATTATTTGAGTTAGCATATCAAAAAATTTGCGTGATAACAGTAGTAAACCGAAAAGTGACATTGACCATCAGTAGTAAATAGATTATCACTGTAGGAAATGTGTTTAGTGACAGAGTGTATAATCGATAATTTTGGTTGTTCACTAGTTATTTTCTTCGACCCAATCTCTTTCGTTGTTTTCATATTCATTCGAACTTAATACTAATTGTTAAATACAAATATAAAGTCAATATAACTAGTCGAAAACAAATTTTTAGGTTGCACTTAAAAAATCTCGGTCTTTCTTTATGGAATTAGATGTAAAAAAAACTGATTACAAAATTTTCTTTACAGGTACCTGGGAAGTCGCTTGTCCGTACCAATTTTCTGTCAATTAAGAATATAGAATTACTGAAATATTAATTTTAAAATTGAAGTTTTAATTTTGTAAGTAGTAATAATTTTAAAAACTCGTATCGCTAACGGTAGCGTTCTTAGTTTATGTAAACTAAGACGATAATTTAGAGTTTGACTAAGAGTCAGTCGAGGTTTTTTTATGAGATCAGACCAATACGAAACAAGCTAGGCTCTAGATATAAAACTTTTTAATATTTGAGGAGCCCTCAGTGAATGTTATTCTATCCACTGAAGCTTCAGCGCCGTCCCAACTCGTTTTCACCCTCAGCTAAGCACACCGCCCGAGATGTAGCACGCGACAAGCTTGAAGCATGAATTTGCTGGTAGACCCGGTCTCATTTGTACATAGTAGTAATTTTTGCGTGTGCTATAGTTGTGCTGAAAAATAATACAGGAAGTGCTCGAAAATTTTCAACCTGTGTACAACGGATTTTAGATTAAATATTATTTCTGCTGTGTTCAGAATCAATAGTGTCCCATACGCACGATGTAAATTGTCATGTTATTATAAAATTAGGTGTGGCATTTCGACTGAAGAGAGAAGAGAGTAAAAAGTTTATAAAAAACCTACAAAAGAGTTAAAAATATGTCTTTTTTTACAGCATCATATTGACTAGTCTATTCTGTAACTCTGCATATCTCAGTATGGCGAACCATTTTCTAGGCGACCAGTTTTTAAGACCGCTAACTCAGTCATATTTTCTTCATTATTTTTATCTTTTTTTACAAACTAATAATATTATAGAATTTAAGATATGAGAGGCAGGAGGGAAAGGTTAACTATGAATTAAAGAAATTTCAAACTTGAATGTGATTTTAAAAATGTCCAGCTGCTTCAACATCTCAGTAAAGGTTAAATGCTTTTGTCGTCATCCTTACGCAAAATATATTTTCTAGAATAAAATAAACTATTCAACCTTCCTACAAGAAAACATATAATGAACATAGTTGAGTCTGATTACGCCTCAAAAAATAGTGGTAAACATAATGAATTTATTACAGTGCTTCCCAAAAACGCTTTCTAAACCATGTTGTCTTGCTACACTGCATTATACATCGGGAAGAGTTTTAATATTGGACAAGCTAGGCACATTTTGACTTCCATTATATATTGGCGAAAATCCTATTCTCACAGGCTAATTAACCTTATATAATAATTCAATTTGAATTGTATTAATAATATGATGTAAAGAGGAAAAATAACATACGTAATGAACACAAATGCTATAATTTTATGTAAGATGCAATCAAGATAATTAAATCTGAGTCCTTTTGCGGGCTAATTAATCTGTCACAAACAACTTCGTACTTTAAAATAAAACACCGCGTTTCCAGCATCTGTTTGTGATTTGTCCATTATTTTTTCTTAATGGAATTGAAGGTAATGTGACACTCATAAGTTATAAATACTTAAAATAAACAAGAGCTGATTTCTTCCTTTTTTCTGTAAACTGATTCAATTTATATAGAAGCATCATTTAGTTTCATATAGTAAATAAGAAGCCACATAAAGCGTAAAAGCATCAAAATTTACTTCTACCATGCGGACTGTCAATAGGATTTCTTTCTGAGAAAGACAAATACGAATTTCATGAAATAATAATATTTTTCAATATTTCTAATATTGGCTCTTGGAATTTTTCTCTGCATTATTATAGAACTAAGTAATCTTTAGGATTGCGTGGTATTTTTCCAGAATTTAAAACTATTTTGAAGTTGTCAATAAAGGAAACTATTACAAAATGTATAAAGCTGAATTTGTTAGTCATATGAACTGTAAACGAAAAAAAGCTGTAATTAGAATTTAAATATGAAAACAAACTAATATAACAGCTACAGCTTGACTTTACTTTGAAATTAGGTGAAAAGTTTAAAACGTGACTGTACCAAATATTTGGAAAATGGTGCTAAATCAGTTATAGAAGGATTCTATTCACTTATGGCAATTACTACGTGAGTGGTATTTTGACTATATCGAGCCGGTCTATTTATCCCATGTCGGATTTCGATCGGCTCTCCTCTGCTAAATAGACTGCGGGCATACTTATCTCCAGCGAACATATTACCCCCCCACGTATCTAACCTCAAGCACTTGTTACCTCAATCCAAGTGACTTTCGTGTCATGACACTTGATACTTGATGTTACGACACGTGGTACCAGCATGTACGACCTTGAGAGTTTTTTCCCAAAGACTAGGTTTGTACGGGTTTGCCTCTGGGACAAAACGAGTCGACCGTTACACTAGGGTTTTGCCCGCTCTTACAGAACTAATTAATTACTACCTATCAAACTTTCCGATTTTCTTTACCGTCAGAACTTTTTTGGATTGGTTAAGTCCAGGTAGGGAAATTGAACTTGTATTCACTCTTTGTTTTCCTTGGCTAAGTGCCAAACCATCGGTTTGTAGACTTTCATAATTCCAACACAAGGACAGGAGCAATAAACCTGCCCCCTTCTCTTTGAGGGCATAGACTACTAACAATTAGAATAGCTATTCAGAATATCATAGACAATTCTCAGCCAGAACACTAAGTACTGACTATTTACAATTTATTACAAATTAAGGCCATATACTCCACTGTTTCATGCGCGAGGACAGCCATTGTACAAGAATAAAGTGTCTGTTTTGGACGATTTTATCCTGGTTTATCCATTAAAATTGTTTTATCACTTACATTTAATGTACTATGCAATACGATCATTTAAGAGTTGATTTGATTTTTTTTCAAGCCGTTTAGCAATTATAACTAATATTGTCTACGAAGGGTTGGAGAAAAGGAGGTTATATCAAACTGTCAAAGCCAAGGATGGTTAAGAAAAGATACTAGTACTAGTAATAAGAAAAATTATGAAATCAGGTAGAAAGGTTGCTTTGTATGAAGTAGACCTGCTTTCAAGAGAGATGAAAGTAGCAAGTTTAAATATAACACAATTAGTTATTATCATACATTCATAATTTTACCACGGATAAATTTCACACGGCATTAATAATTGTACATAAGGTCAATAAAACAAACAAGGAGTACAAATTTTGAAACAAAATATAAAAATATCACTTTATTATTAGTAGTAGTACACCAATATTATTATAGTACCTAATAATATAGAAAAAATATAAATTGTTTTAATTTATCAAGTTTTCTAGATTAAATATGAAAAAGATAGAAACGGTGATGTATAGAAAATTTTTAAAATGATATATTTTATGTCAAAAGATTATTTTATGTATATATAGCATATAATCACCTTACCTGTTGAAGCATAATGAACAGTTGTTTCTTGATGGAATTTCATGGATTTTTTGATGTTTTATTTGCTCATGTATCTACGAAGAATATTGTGCATAAATAAATGGTAAATGGCACGTTTTTGTATTTTCATTTGTAAAGCTAAGCAGTATTCCCCTGTGGGTTATACCGTTTATTAAGGGCGAAGTAAATTTAATTGTAGTTTGAACATTGTTTGACTATTCGTCTATTATGTAGATTGACTAACGAGGGTAACATTGTTATCAAAGATGTGTTTTGATTGATTAAGGATAAAAAGCTTTTTGTGCTGTGAGATATTGTTTTAAAAACCGTAGTGTATACTTCTTGTATGTCTTACTTTTTGGTTCCAGAATAATAGTTGTAATAATTTACTTCTAAATAACACATTTAATGTGATATATACATACACTTTCGTGAGAAACTATTTATACAAATAATTTTAATCTACATAAATTGTTTGTATTGCACGTCTCATTTATTTGCAAATATCAAGATGAAATACTTAAGGGGGAGGCTATGTCTAGGCTAACAAAAAAATTGAATAAAAACGTCCCCTTATACTTAATTTAATTTCTAACATATGTGACGGTGAATTTTAAGATCGGTATTCAAAAACATATTACTCTTAGGTTTGAAGTGAATAACTTTATTAAATTATAAATATATAGACTACGAATAGGCTGGCTTTTAGACAACACATGTAAAGGATTTAGCTCGGAAGAAATAATTTGACAATAATAGACACCACACACCTTAAAATAATCAATTTGTAGGTAAATCAGAACATTCGAAAAAAAGCAATTAACCTGGATTCCCTAGAAGCGATTGATTACATTTTTATACTAACGTTTTCTCTAACCATATAAGCGGAGAAACTAGAGAGGGCCTATTACTTAATGTTATTCCATTGGTCAGTATCCATTCTAGCAAGTAGTATTTCTAGTAAACTTCCAATCAACCTTTGTAGTTCCTGATACCATCTTGTATACAAGAACTGCAACTCTTGTCTTTGTGAAGGCGTCCCAATCACGATACATTGGGTTCCAAGCCATCTTGGAATCGTACAAGCTGGCAACCTGACCAAATGATATACCTGCTCGCTCCAGCCACACACACAAATACTTTTGCTCTAGATAGAACAGACACTAAAGTGGAGCCACATGTTAAATCATTAAAGAAAATGCTGTAACAAGAAAGAGGAACCACCTTTGGAATGGCCTACTCAAGGACCCTCCCACGCCTTGTCAGTGTTGCTAGTTTCCTCCCTTGCAACGGAGCACTGTTATATTTAAACTTAAACTTAACTTGAATGGCCTAGGCCAACTCATATCTGTGCCTTCAAAGGTCTTTGGTCAAAATGGCTGAAGACGTTAGATAAAAACTGTCCATTACTCATATACCCAAAGGGAAACTCACTTATTCACCGATCGTAGCTATTCTGCTGACTCATATAGTTGAGATGCCAAAAATAGTCGATGAATAAAGTAATTAGTTTGTAATTGCTTTAATAATCAAGTAATTATTACTGGCATTATGTTTTTAAATCAATTTATCAATTAATTTTAGCTGAAAGTCGAAACTAATATATAATTACAAAATTTATACCAAATATTCCGTTAAAAAGTCTTTATATCAAAAATATAAAATTATGACGACGAGTAGGGTCTATACTCACAAAAAATGTCTTTGTCGATAAAAATGTGGTTGTTTCATGAGTCAAGTATCTTGTAATAAAACCTTTTTATGATCTTCAAATGATATTTGATTCACGAAACTACCGCAGTTTTATGCAACTAATATAGGTTTAAATTATAGATGTAATATAACAATGTGCCAGAGCACTAGTTACAGCCTTAATGGGGACAATTATTTTATGTTTACATGATGCTTCTGGATCTTCCTTTAAATAATTATTTTAACACATTATTCCTTTTTATAGACGTGAATACACGTGCATGTATATATATTACGGTTTCTTTATATAATATTCTCCTTGCTTATTACAAAATATATAGATATAATAACAGAATATGTACGTCAGTAAAACGTCAGTCGCTCTGATGTTTTAGTGGTCATTTTTAACTTATACTGCTCTTTAGAGAAACATTAAAGGGAAAAGCAATGCATGGTACTATTATTCTAATAAATGGTAGAAAGTAGAGCACTTGTGATCGAATCCATTACGCTCTTGAAGCCGTAGTGCTCATTCTATGTAAAATATTTCATTAATGTTCTAATCTTTACTCTAGTGCAAACACAAAATACCAATTGTGGGGAAAAAGACACAATGCTATTTATATTTCAAGAATTAAATTATGGTAAAATTTGGTTTTAAAAATGTTAGATAAACAGAGTGGAAAATAATAAAGTCCACAAAGTGGTTAACAATGATGTTAAACTATTGGTGTCTCTTTAAAAAAATGAAACAAATAAAAACATGCAGTAATAAATAAGGAACTACATATAAACCTACATAAAATATAATAGTTACCTGCCCCTACATTCCACTAACCTGATTTCCTTTAAAGTTTTTCGGGAGCTTATAGCGACAAAGTGCTGACCATATAATAAACAGTATACTTTGTTTCTTCCAACCTACTATGATATGACGTCACGAACACCATAAATATTTTCTTGCCACGAAGTACAAGTTCTATTGTGAACAAAAGTGTAACAAAATTTTTTTTGAGATTAGATAATTGCTTATAATAAAATTTTCATTAAAAATATATATACCTGTTATACTTTTATTGAGTTATAAAAGGTTTTTAAAGGCAGTAAATCTGTTTATAGTATACATTTAGGAAATTTGCATGTCTCAAATTATCATAACGGCCCTCAGGTATACACGTGTATTCAAAGGAGAATATATTTGCATTTAATTATAAATAGTTATTATTGTGATTTTGAGTGTGTGTGTGTGTGTGTGTGTGTGTGTGTGTGTGTTGCAACGGACTGGCCCAACGACTCAACTCCCGCAACCCTTTCGCGAAACGCCGCCGCCAGGTCTCGTATCCGCTGCTAGGTAAAAATTTTGAAACGAGCCGGTCCGGCCGACAGTCATAAACCTGTGCAATGCTCGCCAAAATCTGCTAGAGAACCGGTCACTAGACTTTATTTAAAAACCTAACTTGCTGAGGTTTAACCGTTTGGGTATCCGTTCCCGGGGAATGAGTTCATTTGAAGGCATATTATGGCTAACTGACCAATTCGGATTAGGATAGTGTACGAAGTTTGTTTAAATAAATATGATCACTGTTTTGTCACAAGTTAGTGAAAAAATTCGGTTTTTATTTATTTTAAAACTAAATTACGTTACAGCACAGTTTATAAACATTTTTATATCTTTAAAACTCTACTTAATCATCAAACCTTTCTTTAAACTTTTGAATATAATTATATAAACCTGTTGTATGACTTCTAAAGTAAACAAATAATTTTTATATCAACTTCTTCTTACCTTACTTCTTTTTCATAAAACTTAGGATAGCTTATAGTTACTTTAAGATCAAGGTTTACCCTTTCTAGGTAAATTATTTAAATTCTCAAAATTGATTTTAAAATTGTTTATTAAATTTAAAACTTCTCGTTTAATCGCAAAGTTTAATTCAAAATTCTCTACCAAATTCTTTACCTTCATTATAAACTTTGTAACTTCTTTTATATACAAACAAGTTTTATATCACCTTGTATTACATTCATTATTTTCTAAAACTTTTAAACTTAATTAAAAATCCAAATTAATCCTTTCATTGTTAATATTTAAAACTCAAACTACATTATTTAACGGTTTCTTCTCTTTTAAAACTTTTAATTCATTTGGAACAATTTATACTTCACTTTTCTGTGCAAGATTTTACTTTGTTTTCTAAGACTTCATTACAATTTAACTTATTTTCACAACCCTTTCATTTAACTTTGGTATCTTAAACCAACTATAAAAAACAACAAACATTTGAAAACAAAGTTCTTTTCCAACAAACATTTTAAAATATTTTATATCATCACTTAATTTCGACAACTTTTAATAACCCACATGGGAACATTTTAAATTTCTCATAGTCTTTATCTGTAACATTGCTTATCAATTACTTGAAATTTATTTACACTTTTTATGACTTAAATTTACTTCATAGGATTCACATATTCTTTTCCAAAATTTTACTTTTTAGTTTTAACTTTCAAAAATGTATTTCTAAACATTTTGATTTTTACTTTTTCAATCTACAAAGGCAGGGTTCGCCATACAAGTATGAGGCAATTACCACATCCTAACGCTATCCCATCTACATTCTTTCTAAAACGAAGCCACTCCTTTTAAACGCATTTTCAAATTCTGCATAATTTATTTAAATATAAACTTTAAAATTTCCAAAAGTTCCCCAAAATTCAAAATACAAGTTTTAATTTATTTGAAAGAGAGAGAGACAAGCTAAAATCTGATCTTTCCTGCGTCACTTCCTCTCCGGTCTGTCTTTGGCGTGATTCCATCTCTCTCCTTTTGTGGCTGGTCATCTTGGATGTAGGACTCGCCCAAACTCGCGTCGCCTGCTCTACATTGTTCCCAAATTGGCGTGATATCCGAAACAAACAAATCGCTTTTCTTTTGTGCGAAATTATACATTTTCTCTTTATATATCTGTTTTTTAATTTAAAGTCCTGAATTTAGTCTTTTAACCCGTCTTGAACCTTGTTTTTATAATTTTCGAACTTAATTTTACTTCCGGTTTTGATCTACTTGGTTTTGTTTTATTTCACTGTTCCAATTTAAATTTTATAGTTGAAGTTGGTTCCCTTTTACCCTAAATTTTTTAACCATTTTAATTTTAAGTACTGTTTATTTTTTTATATTAGCACTGACTCAAAACTTTTATTCGATCTATTTTCTGCAACAATTTTCTTGAGGACTCTACTGTAACGGTTTGAGCCATTTTCCTATGGGTAAGTATTTATCAGGGCTTTATTAAAAATGTATGTTAATTACTAATTAACAAATTAATTAACCTTACTTACCAGAGGCTCCTAATTCTCCGTTTCAGCCAGGCATAATAATGTCTTTCTGTAAACGATCTTCCGATATCTTCGGAAGGTAGAATTAGGTTACTTGGGAAATGAAGATATAAAGTTTGTAACGTTCTAGGTTATTTGTGAAATAAAAATTTAAATTTTTAGAATACAAAGTTATACAATTTATTAATCAGTGACAAATTACAAAAGAACAAATGACAGCAATGTGTCGAGTAATTATCTTTTAATTACTGCTAATTATTCCATACATTTTTATTACTTATTAACCTTTAAAATTATATTTATTTATCGAGAAGGTAGTTTATTAAGATTTCCAATTAAATTTTTAGAAATGAATATTCAAGGGACAATTTCTACCGTTCATGTGTTAACCGTTTATCAATTAAAAATTCTTCAACTTAGTTAACATTAAAATACATTTTCTTTATTATTATCTAAAACGTACCTGCTTGTGCACATTACTTATTTTTAAAACACTTTAACACATATTAAACATTGCCCATGGCTTTTGGAATCACTAATCACTTGACACATAGCTCTTGCAAATCAGCGCACTTAAACAAAAATGATATTAACTTTAATTCATTTGAAATACATAAATAATCGCTTCTGACTTCTTCTTTAGTTGCGTTAATAAAATTTGGTACCGGCCTTGACATCTTAAAATTTGGAATACGGGAAGCTTATAAATTTCTAAGTTACGTCCGAAAGTGCAATTACGTCCGTCTCGTTCAAAGACTTTTGGAGAACTGGGTTCGTCTGAAGGGGCACGCCAACTGAATTTTCCCACCCTTACTTATCTTTTTGAATATTCTGATTGGTCCGTCAGATCATGCGATATCAGACCATGCCTCGTCACATCGGGTGATGTCAGTTTTTTTTAAAGTTAAGCTACCAACTCGTACGATATTTTACATTTTTACCCGCTAGGGGTGCTACTATCTATGCTAGCTTCACAATGAGCACGAATAAAACAAAAATTTTCTTTTATATTGGGAAGATATAATTATTAACTAAAAATTAAATATATAAATGAATTTATTTGTAACACCTTATTTTTAAGAGTGTTACACTACGACATTGCTGTTGAACGATGCAAACCCCTTGTCTATCTCCCTCTTATCCCTGCATTTTTTTCCATTTACTTCGCAGTTTAAAACGTGGTCGGCGTTCTACCAACCGTAGCGCTCACGCACACGACCGATCCCTTCGTGGTCTCAAGATACACTAAACTTTTCGTTCTCAGGCTTTTCGAAAACTTCCCGGCTGCGTTAGACAAATAACAAGTTTCCCACCGCTCGTGTGACCAGGAGCTCTGTTTGGTCTACTTCCTTCTTGCTTGATTTTCTCACGTTCTGTCCGACGATTGTCGAAATATCTACTAATTTGTAAATTTTGCTTTAACTCCTTCGGCATCTGTTTTTTATGTCTCTTCACTTTGTCCTTCTTTTCTCATTTCGCGCCCCCTCGAATGTTGATTGTCTCTATACGTGAATTTAAGACTTTTTCCTCTTTCAAATCTGGAAAAAATCACCATATCCCGAAAATGGCTGTATTTTTATCCCTTAAACTCGGTAAACTAAACTTACATTTTGCCTAAGCTATTTTTATTTTGTTATGGCTTCGCTGTTTTGCCTGCAAAACCTCTTAAAATATTTGGAAATTTAATTTCATTTGCAACGGTAAAATGAGAGTTTTTTAGCCCGTTTCAGTGTGTGTGTGTGTGTGTGTGTGTGTGTGTGTGTGTGTGTGTGTGTGTTTGTGTGTGTGTGTGTGTGTATGTTTGTTTGTGTGTGTGTGTGTGTGTGTTTATGTGTATGTGTGTGTGTGTGTGTGTGCGTGTGTGTGTGAGTGTGTGTGTGTGTGTGTGTGTGTAAGTGTGTGTGTGTGTGTGTGTGTGCGTGCGTGTGTGTGTGTGTATGTGTGTGTGTGTGTGAGTGTGTGTGTGTGTGTGAGTGTGTGTGTGTGTGTGTGTGTGTGTGTGTGTGTGTGTGTGTGTATGTTTGTGTGTGTGTGTGTGTGTGTGTGTGTGTATATGTATGTGTATGTGGGTGTGTAAGAGAGTGAGAGAAAGAGTACACGACGAGGGAGACGAGATACACTGGGTAAAGGAATATGCTAAAATCCAACAAGTCTGAAATTATCATTATGTAGTTCTCAAACATATTTTGAAACAATGACTCTATACCCAATGTTCTCATTACTTTATAGTGTATTATGTACAAACCATGAGAGTCTGAAATCACTCACACTTTATTGTAAACCTTTAAATAGATAAAGCACTTTTTTATGCATGTAATATTAATAATAACAAATATATAGAATAAACCGAATAATCCATAGTAACTTATTTGTATTTATGAAAATAATTATAATTATACTTATATTATAAAAATAACCTATAATATTTGTAGAACTGTAAGTGTTTGTGAGACAGAAAAAGAGATATTTAGATAATTAGTGAGATAGAGAGAGAGAGAGAACAAATTAAACACAAGAGAGAAAGTAAGATAGACATTTTAGTTTTACAATTTAAGATCTGAAAAGGACAACATTATCAATACGCAGTTGAGAGAAAAAGATAAAACAGTATCTGTAGAAATTTTAGAAACAATTTTTAGTTTGTAGTTGACAAACCATTGGTCTCTTAGACCACTCATCGCTTATAGTGAATCATGAGGCCCGGACAATGAAACATAAAAGTATTAACAATTTTATCCTAGAACAATTATAAAATCTAATAATTATTTACGATATGTGACAATCACATGATGTGCATTAATGATATACTACGTCCTCATAGTACCAATGCTGTTATTTACTGTTGGCATCTCTAATCAGTTGTCGGATGTTATAATTTTTAAAATACTTTATTAATTAGCTGTAAATGTTTATGCTTCGGTACTACCTTATTTTCCTTCCAGTCATACTGAACTTTCCCATCAACCAAAACATAAATACATGAAACTATACTAAAGAACGAAAATATATTGTTAAAGTAATTGAATAGTTGTAACATATTTATCATAGTTTTGTTCCACACACGAAACTAAAACCTTTAAATCACACATTAGGAATCAATATAGATTAATCCGTTTATCTTTTCACTTTTTGAACTTGTATTATTAGCATTAATTTATATTTAACATCAAGTCAAGTAACATTAAAGCTTGAATTGCTGCATAAAATAATAAATCTGTGTTGTAACCTGAATGCATTCCTAAGCCACCATGACACATGCCAACTCATGTACTGTAAACAATCCTGTCAACATATTTAAATTACAGTAAATACAATCATGCAATAATGTGTGCTAGATTTACCGTTTTCAATATATATTCCTATATGATTTATCTAAATTTATAAACAGTTTTTTTAACAATAATGTATTCTAGGCAAATAAGTGGTGTAGTGGTACAGGAATAAATTAAAGATACTAGTTTCGATTCCCATTAGCGTCAGATAATTTCAGACTGTTTTATCACATAACAAGTCAGCTCATCTTGCGCATAACTGCTCGTACGAGTCAAATCTCAGTTAGTAGCTAGTAGTTGAAGCGTAGTGCTGCCATTCTATCTTCCTGGAATATCGCACTATCCACGTTAGATAGTTCAACCCCTGCCTTTTTCTATTTTAATACTGTTGAATTAGTAATTTTATTTACGATACTTATGACAGTAGGAGGAATTAAGTGTATTTATATTGTATCTAATTCAAAAAAGCAAATAAATTCATAACCGAGTTAGTTTGTAGACGTTTTATTTAGAAGTTATTTAGTATTTAAAAACTATAACATGTATTTAGCAATTTTCATATTATAATGGTGCATTTATTATGCAAGATAACATCTTCCAGAATAGTGTATTGCACCATGAGGAGACGGAACCAACAGGTTAACGGAAGTACTATAATACCATTCTCGTAGTTCTGTAGCTAGGACGTGCTTTACAAACCTTGCCTTCCGGATATTATCCCATTTTTTGCACTAAAATAAGAAAGACCTTGTTATCTCTGGGTATCTCATCACGTGAGCGACGTTTTATAGTTTTTAGAGCAGATTTTGTTTTCATTATTTTTGATTTTTATTCATCATTTCGTTTTGTATTCGATTTTTCCAACGTATTCTTATTATTTTTTGCTGGACCCAACTCTGAAAGGTTTCCGTTTGCTTTTGTGCAGTGAATTTTCTGTCAGCATTGAACTCTCTACACTCTACATCAATCAGTAGCATGAGCAATTTATTTTAATATCTACTTTTTAAGTGATGTTTTTATAGCAGACAGTTTTGTCTAGATTTGACAAAGCTACTTTAGCTTTATAGGTTAGATAGGTTCCCCTTCTTGTGCTGTTATTGATTCCCTTATTTGTAATGCATACGATCTTATTATTCTTTTTTCTACCGGAGTCTTGCTGACGATATAAATTACTTTTTTTTTGTCGCATACTTATGTATTTTTTCATTGTATTTCTTTAGCAGTTTAATTTAATTGTTAGCAGCAAACCGAAACTTGTTGACTGCTGTTGTAAACATAAACACCTACGATTTTGTAACACCTCCAAACCGATCGCCGGTTTTTCTTTTAAGATAAATACATTCTTACTTCTTACTTACTTCTTGCTGAGGACGTCCAGGGTCATGTGACTCCGATGGTCCGATGTCCATAATAAGTTGCTGCAGCCAAGGTCCAAAACGTGTTTTAAGATAAATAAATACTGAATGAAAAATACACCCCAAGTCGTACCTTCACTTTTACTGATGTGTTTTTGACTTAGTGATTAAGAACTGAGATTTGAATTTACTATTTCTTTCACATATAGTTCTAGTAGACTTATTTGGTAGTTTCAATTAACAGCCGTGTTATTTTTCCCTAAAAATAAAATTTTTGATAACTTGAAACTAAAATAATTTCACTTGGCTTTAAGTTCTTGTGCTGCATTATTCATTCTATTATATTTTCATCACACTATTTTCAATAAATTTAAATATTGCAATTATTTCTCAATATTTGGTTATTTGATTTGAAGGCGCTTCATGTAATAAGTGGGTCAATGTTGATATATTGCATATTGGCATCTTTAATTTTCTTCAATTAGACGCCATACAGTGGCTTAAAAAAATAAAAAGAATTTATATATTATACCTGTTCTGGGTGAAAATATTCTTCGGTCATCTGAATAACTATTCTGAGTTTTAATTACTCAATATCCTCAAGAACTAACGGACAGGAAATTTGTCCACATATGTCCGATTGTCTCGTACAAATATGTGAAAATGAAATATATTTTTTCAGAATTCGTATTTCGAATTACATAAATCCTAATTTTTTCCTAACTGATTAATATTTTTTTTAAAGACGAGGCCTCCGTTATTTATTTACGCTATTCTCGAAGCTTGTAGGAGATTGTTTCTCAAAAATCTGATGAATATCCTATACATGCTGAGTTGCCAAAACTATTTAGCATATTACACATTCTGCCTTTGAAAAATCCTCTACGGGTAAAATGAAACATGACAGTATAAATTTTATGAAAATTAGGCGAGTTAATTCAGTTTCAAGGGGAACCCATCTGATCTAAGTTCATATGGAAAGGTAGCATTACTACATTTGCTACTATGAACACCAAATTAGTAGTCTTATCTATTTATTTTGCCTTTAAACATTTAACAAGTTCAGGTAATTACAAATACATCTACTCTTCCTTTAGCTACAATTAATAAAATGCAGTTCATATAATAATACAAACAGAATTGAACTTTTATATTTCATTTTTTTATAATTCTTATTTGATTTAAATTGTATATTTCTAAGTCTCATATGTTTATGATTAAAAACAGAAGCAAAAATAAAGGAAAATTACTACAACCGAGATAATTTTTCCAAGATAAAGTAATGATTAGAAGACACTAGATATACAAGCCTCGAGTACATGTTAAAGTCGTGGGATGTATGTATATGAAAATTCTAAGATGTATTCAGGCAACGGAAAATATTTAAACAAAAAAGAAACTCAGTTGAAGCTGTTCCCACTAGTAAATATTAAAAGATCATGAACGTGTGAACACGTCTTTTAATAGTCTGTCACTGATTTCTTATAGGATACAATGTCGGTGTAGATATAAATTGTAAATTAAAAGTGAATACTCTAAGCTGAATACAATATTTTATGTTTAGGATTGTTTCACCTCTTAACATTTATTTATTATAATTTGTTGTAAGTTTTAATATTTATTTTCTTTCACCTTTTCTCATTTGTGATGGGGACTTTTATCATTTCCACAGGAATATGAATGTTTTTTCCATTTCGGAATAAAATTATCTCTGTGTGTTTGATACTTTGTTTTCAAGACTTTAAGGTAGACGATAAAAAGGGGAGGAGGCAAAACCTGTTCATTGAAACAGAATCTTTCACTTCAGTTTATGATTTCCTACGCTTTCCTAGACTACTTTATTTATGTAATTAAACTTTAAATCATAAAACATCGTCAAACTTACGTTAAGTGACTTTGACGCCTCTAGTAATGTTTTTTTACGCCATATATATACGCAGAGTAAAGCAAGAGTTAACTTTCCGTAATTGTTATCTATTGTTATCTAAATTCACTGTTATAATATACATTAAAATATGTTTTATTATAGTATAAAAGTAAGAAATAAATCAAATGAAATGTCCTCATTTTGCTGTTATTCCTACGGAACGTGTGAAATAAGATTTTCTTCTAATTTTCGATGTAGGCTACTTTATAAAAATCTAGTTTGGATTTTAAAATATAATACTGTTTCAAATCTAGAAATGAAAAGCACATAAAGGTCTACTGTTAAATCAGAATTTTCCTTCATAGAAAACCTGCAAATAGAGCTTGGATTTTTTTAAATTAAAATTGCATATTTCCAGTTGTAGCAATAATTGTTTGTTAAACAGAACACCAGACTTTTATTATCAACCAGCGATCCATATTCTGAAAACATTTAAATGATACAAGAAATACTCTTCAGTTTCTAAACTTTTGATATTATTGTGTCATAAAAGGTATGCGCAAAATCAGTTTCTAAAATACTATCTATTTATTATAAAATACTAATATTTAAAATAAATAGTTTTAGAGCTACGATACTAAGGTAAAAAAAAGATATCGTGTCATTTTAAGGGAGGGATGTTTATAAAATGTGGTTGGATAAAAATGTATTTTGTAAAAATGTAAAAACAGTTTTAGGTGAAAAAACATAAAATATTTTATAGGACATAAATCCTTAAATATTAAAATATTTTTTAACTACTAATAAAATGTACTGTTGTGTTATTTAAACCTTATTTGGTTATTTATGTTCAACTTCTACATTAAATCTATCAAAATAATAATAAATAATTGAAATTTGTTAGTTACTATACAACAATTTAGGTAACTTTTAAAGGTTGTAGAGTGCATGTAAACTTTTATATCCAAAATTGTTTTTTATTTAAACAAAATTTAGTTTAAAACTGTAAAACATTCTTTTATCGGATGAGTTTCTTGTGAGTGACACAACGCTTAAAGCGTCAGCATATGTCGATAACTTAGTGAACCATGCGTCCATCTGAAGTGTTTTCATTGAAACTATTTATCTGCTATAAAACCATTTTAAAACAAATTGGTTACACTTCCCACCTTTATACTCATAGATATATATTAGGTCTCTTTAAGCCTCGGTTTTAAGAAAAGGGTTAGAGTTATTCAAAATGGGTTTTAACAAAAAAAAATAAATAATAGTTCTTTCCGAATAACGATATTATAAATAATAGTTAATTAGTCCATACCATTAAGAGGGTTTGAAGGTAAAGAGCAGAGCTGCCTCACGTCGCTTTTAATAAAAGACGTTAAATGTGACCAGCACTCCTTTCCACATTATTACCTAGGGGTTGATCTTTGGTATAACACGTAACAAGAGATTTAAGGTATTTTCAACAGTCGGTGGAGGTGGGAGCCCAGACAGGTGTTTAACCCTCTTTTGCGGCTAGTGAGGAACGAGACAGACTTGTGATGGATCGATACGTAAAGCAGCTAGTGTCGACCGATACTGAGTCCTCCACTCTCTAAATGACAAGTAGGCAATCATACAAAGCCCGGATTAGTCTGTTGGTATGTCAAGCAAATTACTCTCATCTCTTGATCTCTGGATCAACCTTGGGGATAAAAAAAAGTCCAAGAATTTCTATTCCACAACAGTAAATCGAGCCTTTATATTACTGGACTTTCTAAACCACTAAACCGCCTAATCCAGTTCCAACAATAGTTAGTACAAAATGTAATTAGTAGCAAACCCATTACTCGTACATACACAACTGTTATTGACATTTCTCAAAGATGCTGGACTTCGATTATTAATTCTAAAATATAATATGTGAATGTTTGCCTTGTAACTGCAATTACTTTTAAAAAGGTAATTATTATAACCAACAAAGGTATTAGACGTTTGTGAGTTTTAAACAACCAAATAACTCGGAAAGCAACTCGTTCTTGTTCTAAAATTCAGTGAATACAATTAAATACGTAACGATAAACATTTCGTAATATACATATCATCCTTATACATATCTTCTACATTTTCCCCTTTTAATGGCTCAAATTACTCTAAAGGAGAAACTTTCTCGTTCTAAAAGAAATAGAATAAAACGGTAAATAAGTCGAATAATGAGAATATAGGGAAATGAATAGATGAATTCACGCATTATAATACTCTACTTCAACTTGCGAGTTGATAATTATCAGGCCTATATTCAATTTCCCCATTTTAAGGCCACATATTTTTATTTATAGATATTCAGATGGGAAAGATTTCGAAACGAAGAAGGTGCTAAAGGTTGAAGAAATACTAAGCATTACAATAACGAAAACCAGTCAATAACTATAGCTGAATGTAATATTGAAATAGGTTTAATATAGTCAATTCTAATTCTTCTGAAGTGGCAGCGTTTGGTAATATAGGCGGCGCAAAGTTTATTTGTCTTTTATTGTTGTTTAAAACTTTCAGGGACAGCATATCAAAACACTTCCGCACGAAAAGTATTGCTTGTTCGATGTAGTAATATACTCCAAATATTGTAGATCCAAGAATATATAAATCCTTGAAGGACTACTTTATTTTGTAACTAAGAGTAAATTAACGTGTCTTCTAAAATACAAGTTATTAGCCTATAATTTTTAAAGATATTCCAAAACTTTATTAAAGAAAACTTTTATTTGCATTCATTTTTTAAAATTTGCTTTGGAAGTGTTTTAAGCAATACATATGCTATTACATGCTAAACCTTTGTCAAAGATTTTGTGAATGTAAAAAATAATGTATATATCGTAGGTAGCAAAATTATATAGATGCCCATGGCATAGCAGATGTATTCAATGAAAGATCATTTTGATGATTAAACTTATTTGTTATTAAAAAAAATTGAAGGCTTAAACGAATGTTTTGAGGTAGCTCTATTACAAATAGGAAAATGTATTACAGTAAAGATTATTGAAAAATATAACATTAAATTAACAAGTTTGAAATTAGGAACGAATTTCATATTAGAAACAAAAGATTGAAAATAAATTAAGTATTTTAGAATTGTCTATTACAAATACAAATTAAACAATAAAAACAAAAGAAATACACTAATTCTAGAAAAGTATTGATGAAACAGGAAAAAGTTTTCAAAGTGTAAAATGAATTGGAAACCTAGAAGTTATGTCAAGTAAATGTATTATTTTCTCTACTGTTTATTTACATCTGAGTATTTATAAAGACTCCCCTGAAATTAGTTGTTAAGTTATTGGGTACTGACTGTTGGTATTTTTTGTAAAAACGTAATACTTAAATTGTTTATAAAATTAGTAAAATCCTCTTAAAAAATTATAAATATGCACTCAGCATTCTAACTTGTGTGTTACCCACGTAATAAGCTATCTGGTGGAAAAAAATATTTTGGTGTCAATCACGAAGACATTTAAACGTGTCACATGTGATTGATTTGTGATTATATAAATATTTTGTGAATAGAACTAAAGTATAATATATTCTTTCTCTGATAAGTAATGATTCAGGTCCAATAAATACTGTCCAAGATTCATATCAAGTAAAAGTTTTAAAACAAAATATTTATCTTCTTAAGGAATTACGTTAAATTTACTTCCTAGTAAGGATGAGTTTAAACTTAATATTTAGTCAATATTGCCGACCTATTTTTTAGGTTTTGTGAAATTTTGAAAGCAGTCGTGAATATCAATATAATACTTCATAACAAATAGCTATGTCGGCCCGTAATTCCTGACAAAAACCTCCTAGAATAACATCATGTTTTTAATGCCGTCGGCGTTTATCTATCAAACAAAAACCATGGTAACTACATCTGTAAATAGTGCGTAGCTTGTGTTTTATTACTGGGCATTCATTTTTTCAAAAGTAGTAACACCATCTAAGAAGTACGAATAAACTTATAATGTTACTAGACATTGTCGGGCCCGACGGTATTCGGATCAGGGTACTGGCCTGATCGGGTCAATTGGATGACGGTTAACAGAAACTGGCGGTTAAAAGAGTGACGGTTATTCGACGTTTTACTGTATATATATATATATATATATATATATATATATATATATATATATATATATATATATATATATATATATATATATATAGTTAAGAGTACAGCTCTGATGATATCCAAGTCATCTTCTTCGAACAGCGCTAAATAAATTTACTTTCGATTTAGTGAAAAAAATAAATGACTGCGCATTGTTTAATTTTACAAGTAAAAAGTGAAAAGGAAAAATATTCCTGTTCTTCATATCTCAACACTTCTACGTAAAATGAATTAAAACTTTCAATTTCTTCGGTAAAACTCATGAACTTTATAAAACGTCGATGAATATATAACAAAAACGGAGGATTATCATTCTTAACTTTCAATATATTCGGAGTGTAACTTAGACGTGACTGGGTACTAAATGTCGTATGTGTTTATTCTTCCAAAGTTTGGCCAAAGATATTACAAGATAGAGTAATATCTATTCTATAACTTTGCATAGTAACAATGTATATTTTCACGTTTCTACGTAAGATCTACATGATCTTAATGTCCTTGTAGTGTAAATAAATAAGTTATAATTACGTTGAGCTTGCATTTTTACATTATTATGCCTATTTTAATTAGTAAGGGCACAACCCATCACATTATCAACATCAACTGTGTCCCTATAATAATAAATATATTCAATTTATCTTAGTATATTCCAACTGGTCTCACGCCCCTCTGACTTACCTTCACGCTGCCCAGTTTGGGAACCCATGGTCTAGAGTCAAAGGCGATGCGATTTGTAAGGCAACCACACCATATAAACAACCCTTATTTCCGTCCACCTCCGAAATATCATTGAATTTCTCGAAACTTCTTTAATACAACTAATAGAATACTAGTTAATGTGTTAGTTGGGGTCATGGTAAAATTTCCAAAAATTTTTCTAGAAGTTAGTTTAAGAAATAATTCCTGCTTACATAACAGAAAGATACTGATTCATTCACTAAATGATTGTTAAAAACACACTATGGTTCTATCTAAATACTCATAAAAATGTCAATTTACTTAATCCTTTATTTCTCGGGTCGTTTCGTTACTATGCGATTATTAGGGAAAAAGCAATAAATATGATTTTTTTTTAGTTTTAGGCAATCAGTTGATGCCACTATTATCCGATATTATTATCGAAGGCTAGAGAGGAAATACGATTATAACTACACATTCCCTGAAACTGGTGATATAGAGGTGATATGACTTTGAGTTTTTGAGTTTTGCTTACTGAAGTCCTACTATTTATCAAGTCATAAACACTGTTTTAACGAAAAGAATAAAGAAGATTTGATAATATTAGGTCAGATTAAAGTAACGTTACAGTGACAGTCTGGTACTTGCAGTGGAGGAAAATTATGGCGTCCAGTAGGCAGGCTGGTAAAGTTATGTAAAATATCTTTCAATCGAGAAGAATTAACCTACTACACAAGCTTTAACAATAGTTCAAAAGTTAGACTTGTGACTTGAACCTCTATTTAAATTTAAAGCAAAAATTACTTTAAAATATAAATATACCCTATACGCTCTAAAGTAATAGACGATAAAAATGTTATTGCACTCAACAACAAAATATATGTATTAGAAGTATAAAATAGTTTTTCAAAAATATAAAAGAAACATTTTATTTTTCAAGGTGGGTAAAATTTTATTTACATTCCAGCTGTAGATTTTTATTTAGATTCGCCACACAGATACTCTGTATTGCTTATTGTCTAGTATAAAATGTGTAAGAATAAATATGTTTATCAATGTATTTGACCTAATAATATTATTTAAATAATAAATTTTATAAAATGAGAGATCTATACTACCTAATTATAAAGAATAAAATAGAATTAATGTTGTTAAATTATAAGTAGCATGTTACATTATAAGTAGCATTCCTGTATTCTGGCTTTTTAATCCTTCAGTGACTTTTAAACCATTCAGATTTGAGACGATATTTTAAACACACCAAACTCAATGATTAATGAGTTTCATTAATCGTGGACACTATTTAACGTTTCACCCAAACAATTTCGAAAATCAATAATTTTAATTTTTGTGTACACACTATAATTCATTGCTATTTCTGCCTGTACCTTCTCCATTAAAAAAAATATATATCGCATATTATTAGGAAAATGTTGCTATGGTTTTTTTGATTAAAACTATTTTGCTCCAAATTAGGTTGTTGTTACTAAATACTTAGGGCTTTTTGGAGACACCTAATCAATGAATAAGAAAGATTGACCAAGAGTTATAAAAAAACCTTTCTGGTACTGAATGTAGGTGATATAATGTAACATCACGTGTGATGGACCACAAACTAGAAGCAGACATACTGCCTATTGGGGACACTAATGTAACAAAAAATTGAAGACTCAACGTAACTCTGATTTACAAGAGGCAAAATAACATAGGAAAGGGCTTGAAGTTAATATGATTAGGGAAAGAATTTATTGATTCCAAAACGATCCATTATTGGAACGTCATGGTACTGTAAATGGGAAAAACTGCCATAGCATGAGTACGTTATCAGCCCTAGGTCGGCTCAGCCAGTAAAAATGAGTGCCTAGGATGAAAGCCAATGTGAAAAATTTAACATTGGAGCAATACGAGGACTGGGTCTTAATTACAATCTCCATACTATAGCTTACATATGGAAAATTTATAACACCTCTCCTAAGCTATGCCAATTGTAAGCGGAAAAACCTATTGGGAAGAGTAAAAAAAGAGAAACAAAAAAGTCAAAGAATTATAAGAGAAAGAACATTAAAATTATGAAGGTGGACGAGTATAAATATTAGAAAGACGAAAATGATAAGGAAAGAGTCAAATAAGAAGAAAAACAATAATATCAAAAAAGAAACATGTAAAAAATAGAAGGCAAAGAATACGAATTGTACAAACAGATGAAGAAGAATCAAATAGCAAGATGTAAATGAAGAAGTCATAGAATAACACGAAGAAGAAGTAAACGAAGAAAGAAATTTGAAGCCTAATGTAGGTTACAATATCCTGCTATTTTAAAAAAATGAAACAATAAAGGTTTTATTATTATTACATAATTTAGATTATCAGCTAACATTAGTCTATTGATTATTAATAAGTACATTTTAACATAACATCTACCTAACAAGTACCGACACAGAAAATGTTAAAAACAAAGCAATACATTGAAGAATTTTTAGTTTAAAATCACATATATACATATATATTCATTATCCATAATTACACTACAGTCTCGAAAATCCAAGTCTTGATATTACAAGCTTCCGATAGATTCGAAACTATTTCTATATCAGTCTATTTTATCTATTTGAAAGAACACGGTGGGTCGGGCTTCCAAGAAATATGTATATTATAACGGTATGCAATGGAAAATAATTGGACTTCCAAGAAATCATTATATCAATACGGTATGGAAAGGAAATCAGACGGGCTTCCCAGAAATATTTATATCAATACGGTATGCAACGAAAATCAGTCAGGCTTTCAAGAAATATTCACATGAAGTTCTATAACAAATTTATTTAGTGCGTTTTTAATTATAATGTTAGGGATCATAAAAACTTCTATTTTTTCTAATGCACAGAATGAGTTTTCGGTAGAGTTGGTCTCGGTCCCATCTACCTCGAACTATCAAGATACTGTGTTAAGATATATCCAATAACCCAATTTCTTTTTTTCAAAAAGCAAGCAATGACGAAATAATAAAATTTTCTACACCTATGAAGTCTAGAATTTCAATCCTACCTTCTGCAAATACTACTTCTAATATTTCATTGATCTGATTATAACTACGGCTGCGTTTCCCTCTACACTGAACATAAAGCTAATTAGCTTATTCAGGTTAAAAGCTGCTTTCTCGGGCATGTGTTAGTGAAGTAAGCGTCTGGTGTTATTGTAAGTGGCCTCAATATGGAAAGGTACATGGTAGTTCTTTATTTTATTTTAGAAGTGTAGTAGACATTTTAACATAGCACAGTTACTTTGAGAATTACATTTCTTTTACTTATTTTTAATTTCATTTTAGCTAATAAGATATTTAGCACGTCATTTATTTGTTGCATGTTAGTTGTAGACTTGTATTTTCAAGGTGATTCATCTTGATATAATTAAGGATATTGTGAATATTATTGCGAAAATATTAAAGGATGAAGATGTGAAATATAGAGATAATGTAAGGACAGAGGCATATAAGGAAAGATCATTAGGAAGCGTCTTTAGAAGCACTCAGCAATTGCCCTACCTGTGATCATAAACAGGGTTTACGTATTACAACCTGTTGTAAAAAGGGAAATAAAGGGTAGATGGAATTAGGTAGGGAAAGACGGTAAACCCTTCATATTAACTATATTTACCTAAGTAATAGGTCAGACTTCTGTTCCAGAGAAAAACTTTGTTCAATCTCCGGAAAGGCGGATAGAGTTGTGTTCTTCGTGGATTCCCAGGCTGCTATAATTGCACTAAATAGTAATACCTCTACCGACTGTGTGCAAACAATGAACGGACGGCATACGTATTTGATTCTTGTTAAATTTTTTAATATTTTGTCGTCATATATCTATAGTTAATCATATTATTTAAACTTGAAACATAATTATAATATTTTGATAAGTAATACACAACGATAAGAATCGTATATATAAAGATCTTATATATTACTTATAAGAAGCTATGAAGGTTTTTATAAGATTCAACTTACAAGTCTACTAAATTAATTTATAGGTTCTAAACAATTGATGCACACAATTAAATTCCGGGTCGCATTACTCACAAAAGGTAATATAGCACGTACAGAAGGGAAAATGTCGGTGTGTTTAGACAGAAATATGAGACAATAATTACAAGGCGTTCATTTAATTTCTTAAAGGCTTTCTTTGGATGTTTAAACCACATACGCTTGTACAATACTTAATACTACTTAATTTAACACATTTAAACCATATTTCATTTCTGTTTCTAAGAATTAGAAACCCGTCTTTTAATCTTAAAACTATCTATATATTTTCTGTGTAAATATTAACTATGTATATATATATACATAGAGTGAAAACTCGAATAACCGTCACCGTCTGGACCGTGGCCATGACGGTTGAGCGAATAGACGGATAACAGAAACACTGTATTATTCCACCAAAATGTAACCTCAATCAATTATATTATAGACTGATATCACTCTCGCAGTAATGTAACATATTTTGGAGCGAAAAGGACATAAACACGATTGTATAAGCAAATGAAACTATTTATTTACATGATAAAAAGTTCTGCACAGTAGCTACAAATGTAGCAAAAAATTGTACAGTAATATAAACTTACAGGTGAAATAGTTCGTGTAGTTTAACAAACAAAGCGAACGCGTCACTGCACCTTAATACTTTAGCTGCCGGCCACAATATCGGCGTTTTCATAGAGAATTGCCAAAATATTTTAGGCTTATTTTTAAATAACGTGTACTTATTCTTTGTTCTCTTATCATATCTCAGTACGAATATACGTTTTTAAACGTAATATTTATAAAAATACGTGTCCGGCTAATTGGTCCGACATAGTTTTTTCCTACCGTAAACTCCGTCGGGCCAATTGGCCCGATACGGTTTTTGATTTAATTATATTTTCTTATCTGTGCAACACTGTTTTAATATTTTTTGTGTTTTTGTAAACAATAAACAAGAAAACCACAATTTCATGTTCCGGTTACCCACATAATAAGCTAACTGGAGGTAAAAAGTGTTTTGGCGCCAATCACAAAGACATTTAAACGTGTCACATGTGATTTATTTGTGATTATATAAATATTTTGTGAATAGAACTAAAGTGTAATATATTCTCTCTCTAATAAGTAATGATTCAGGTCCAATAAATACTGTCCAAGATTCATATCAAGTAAAAGTTTTAAAACCAAATAATATACTTCTTAAGGAATTACGTTAAATTTACTTCCTAGTAAGGATTAGTTTAAACTAAATATTTAGTCAATATTGCCGACCTATATTTTAGGTTTTGTGAAATTTTAAAAGCAGTCGTGAAAATCAATATAATACTTCATAACAAATAGCTATGTCGGCCCGTAATTCCTGACAAAAACCTCCTAGAATAACATAATGTTTTTAATGCCGTCGGCGTTTATCTATCAAACAAAAACCATCGTAATTACATCTGTAAATAGTGCGTACCTTGTGTTTTAATACTGTGTATTCATTTTTCCAAAAGTAGTAAATTTAGTAAGTAGTAAATAAACTTATAATGTTACTAGACAATGTCGGGCCCGACGGTATTCGGATCAGGGTACTGGCCTGATCGGGTCAATTGGATGACGGTTAACAGAAACTGGCGGTTAAAAGAGTGACGGTTATTTGACGTTTTACTGTATATATATATATATATATTAATATATATATATATATATATATATATATATATAATAATTAATAAACTTTGTAAAATTATTTTATTAGATAAATATTTTCCTGAAGATGCTGATACTATTTTATCGGCGAAAAGCTTTGAATAAATATATTCATTAAAAGTATTCTTTTTTTTGAAATATTTTTAATTTATTAACTATATTACAAGAAAAGATATCGCCATATTTATTATATATATATATATATATATATATATATATATATATATATATATATATATATATAGTTAAAAATACAGCTCTGATGATATCCAAGTCATCTTCTTCGAACAGTTCTAAATAAATTTACTTTCAATTTAGTGAAAAAAATAAATGACTGCACATTATTTAATTTTACAAGTAAAAAGTGAAGAGGAAAAATATTCCTGTCCTTCATATCTCAACACTTCTACGTAAAATGAATTAAAACTTTGAGTTTCTTTAATAAATAATTTCAAAAATAATTTGGTTTGTAAATAAACTTATTTTCACAAAAGTTAAAATGGCGAAGAAGATATTACTAATTTTATAAACAATTTAAGTATTACGTTTTTACAAAAAATACCAACAGTCAGTGCCCAATACCTTAACAACAAATTCAAGGGGATTCTTTATAAATACTCAGATGTAAATAAACAGTAGAGAAAATAATACAATTACTTGACACAACTTCTAGGTTCCCATTTCATTTTACACTCTGAAAACTCTTTCCAGTTGCATCAATACTTTTCTAGAAATAGTGTATTTCTTTTGTTTTTATTGTTCAATTTGTATTTGTAATAGACAATTCTAAAATATTTAATTTATTTTCGATCTTTTGTTTCTAATATGAAATTAGTTCTTAATTTCAAACTTGTTAAATTAATGGTATATTTTTCAATTATCTTTGCAGTAATAAATTTTCTTATTTGTATTAGGGTTACCCCAAAACATTCGTTTAAGCCTTCAATTTTTTTTAATAACAAATACGTTTAATCATCAACATGATCTTTCATTGAATACATCTGCTGGGACATGGGAATCTATGTAATTTTAAAGATGTTTAAAAACAAATGTTATAGACCTTTAAATAACTATGTAACATAACTAAAGACAGCGAGTATTTGAAACGTTTGCAATTTAATAAACATTTTTATATTTCAATTTGTCTCTTTTTTACACGTTTTGTGTGAGTGCAACAAACATAGTTGTTACCTACGATATACCTACATTATTTTTTACATTCACAAAATCTTAGACAAAGGTTTAGCATGAAATGGTAACTTATATGTATTGCTTAAAACACATCCAAAGCAAATTTTAAAAAATGAATGCAATTAAAAAGTTTCTTTAATAAAGTTTTGGAATTTCTTTAAAAATTATGGGCTAATAATTTTTATTTTAGGAAACACGTTAATTTACTCTTAGTTACAAAATGAAGCAGTCCTTCAAGGATTTATAGTGAGCACACTATATACTGTTGCATAAATAAAACATTAATTATTCAAGCACTAGGATCCGTTAGTTTAACCTTTTCCAGAATGTATATTTTTTTGTACACTTGTACAAGGAGTCCGTATGATTGAACTGATTCCTGGACCAAATGTAAGTGGTTTATTTAATCTTTCCCTGAGCTAGCACCTCACATTTTATCCCATAGATGATAATGTCTACTTAATATTGTTTCGGTGTCTTTCTCAATTTTCACCGCAAAGGAATTTATGTTTTTTTCTATTTTTAACCACTGTGGATAATAATGTCTCGTGTTAGTGCTATAAAAACCTACAACGAAAATAAAAGATATTATAAAAACAAAGGAAACTCGATATTTTTATTCGCCATTGAAAAATAAAGCAACCGGATTACGGTTTGACGTAAAATTATCTGAATGTTTGTAAACATGATGAGCGAGAGTAAAAATGGAAATAATTGCTAGCGGAACTTTCGTAAGGTTTGTTCCAATCTTAATATGATAATGGATAAATTATGTCATAGTGGATATTCAAAAATATCTCTCAATGTGCACTGTATTCAACCTTTTATTTATAAATATATTTTTGTAGTTAATCACATATAGTTTTTATACTTACATTGTTACACTCTTAGTATTAAAAATAAACATTTAAACAGCCATATTTGGATTCATTCCATAAGACAAATAATGTTTTAACTGAAAACTTTAAGAGAATATATCAATTGTGGTATCAAAAGTAACAACTTTAAGAATATCGTTACTTCCTAATCTCCAAAACCGATTTATACTCCACTCTTGAACTTTAAAAACGTATCGTAACCTCCTAAATTTATCAACATTATATTAGTCTATTTTTTATTTTTACAGCCACACAAATATTTAGGGATTACGACTTATTAGAATTAGTTCTCGAGTTCTCCTGTTACTTGATATTTCATTACCTTTACCAGCTCTACCATGGATAGTGATTTCTCCAATCACGTAACTCTGATCAGGCATTCAAGTTCCCTGCTTGTTCATTATTGCCGATGTTTAAATTAAACTGAACTCTGCGCCCCTTTAATAGTGAATCAATCATACAAACCAGATTAGAAATCCATACCTACGTTACCATTGTTAATTAAAAGCACGGTAAATATTACACTCTAATTGGAAACATAAAATCAGATAATTTTTAAGCAAAATATCCGACAATTCTAAAATATTTAATTTATTTTCGATCTTTTGTTTCTAATATGAAATTAGCTCTTAATTTCAAACTTGTTAATTTAATGTTATATTTTTCAATAATCTTTACTGTAATACATTTTCCTATTTGTATTAGGGCTACCTCAAAACATTCGTTTAAGCCTTCAATTTTTTTTATTAACAAATAAGTTTAATCATCAAAATGATCTTTCATTGAATACATCTGCTATGCCATGGGCATTTATATAATTTTATAGGAGATGTTTAAAAAATAAATAACTATGTAACATAACTAAAAGACAGCGAGTATTTGAAACGTTTGCAATTTAATAAACATTTTTATATTTCAATTTGTCTCTTTTTTACACGTTTTGTGTGTGTGCAACAAACATAGTTGCTACCTACGATATATACATTATTTTTTACATTCACAAAATCTTTGACAAAGGTTTAGCATGTAATAGCATATGTATTGCTTAAAACACATCCAAAGCAAATTTTAAAAAATGAATGCAATTAAAAAGTTTCTTTAATAAAGTTTTGGAATATCTTTAAAAATTATAGGCTAATAACTTGTATTTTAGAAGACACGTTAATTTACTCTTAGTTACAAAATAAAGTAGTCCTTCAAGGATTTATATATTCTTGGATCTACAATATTTGGAGTATATTACTACATCGAACAAGCAATACTTTTCGTGCGGAAGTGTTTTAATATGCTGTCCCTGAAAGTTTTAAACAACAATAAAAGACAAATAAACTTTGCGCCGCCTATATTACCAAACGCTGCCTCTTCAGAAGAATTAGAATTGACTGTATTAAACCTATTTCAATATTACATTCAGCTATAGTTATTGACTGGTTTTCGTTATTGTAAAGCTTAGTATTTCTTCAACCTTTAGCACCTTCTTCTTTTCGAAATCTTTCCCATCTGAATATCTATAAATAAAACTATGTGGCCGTAAAATGGGGAAATTGAATATAGGCCTGATAATTATCAACTCGCAAGTTGAAGTAGAGTATTATAATGCGTGAATTCATCTATTCATTTCCCTATATTCTCATTATTCGACTTATTTACCGTTTTATTCTATTTCTTTTAGAACGAGAAAGCTTCTCCTTTAGAGTAATTTGACCCATTAAAAGGGGAAAATGTAGAAGATATGTATAAGGATGATATGTATATTACGAAATGTTTATCGTTACGTATTTAATTGTATTCACTGAATTTTAGAACAAGAACGAGTTGCTTTCCGAGTTATTTGGTTGTTTAAAACTCACAAACGTCTAATACCTTTGTTAGTTATAATAATTACCATTTTAAAAGTAATTGCAATTACAAGGCAAACATTCACATATTATATTTTAGAATTAATAATCGAAGTCCAGCATCTTTGAGAAATGTCAATAACAGTTGTGTATGTACGAGTAATGGGTTCGCTACTAATTACATTTTGTACTGATTATTGTTGGAACTGGATTAGGCGGTTTAGTGGTTTAGAAAGTCCAGTAATATAAAGGCTCGATTTACTGTTGTGGAATAGAAATTCTTGGACTTTTTTTATCCCCAAGGTTGATCCAGAGATCAAGAGATGAGAGTAATTTGCTTGACATACCAACAGACTAATCCGGGCTTTGTATGATTGCCTACTTGTCATTTAGAGAGTGGAGGATTCAGTATCGGTCGACACTCGCTGCTTTACGTATCGATCCATCACAACTCTGTCTCGTTCCTCACTAGCCGCAAAAGAGGGTTAAACAGCTGTCTGGGCTCCCACCTCCACCGACTGTTGAAAACACCTTAAATCTCTTGTTACGTGTTAGACTAAAGATCAACCCCTAAAGGAACGAATAAGGCAAATGCCCGCAACTTACTACGATATTGTATCGCGTTTATTATTTTCTGAGAGGTTTAATTGTTTCTGATAAAACTTTAAAACATACACTAATGTCCTTTAATCTACGTTCGAATAGATCAGAGGAATTCTCATTAAGAATATCTTGACTAGTATTTTTAAATTCATATTACTTAGAGTTTAAAAGTATCGAAAATTGTTTCATCTTAAAATTATAAGTTATTATTGAATTATGTTGAGGTAGATCATATTAAATGTAGTTTTATCCTTTTCTAATGGTTGTGTTGTAAGGGAGAAAAGACATGTTCAGAAAGTAATTCAAGACAAACAAAATTATGATAAAGTAAAAACAAAATTACCTCACTTTCACCCCTACACTAGGACTCATTTGCTAAAGGTTTTTCTTTCCTATTTTAAATATTTGAGGCCGATCAATACTCTGTTCACCTCTCCTGGCGCATGTGAATTTTCTGTGTTGTATTTCTAAGTATTTCAATTTATTATTTTCTTTCCGTAACTCTGTGCTGTTGTAAACTATAACAACTCATGTTATTACTGAGCTTGAATACAAACATAATGAAGACGGAAGTTAGTTTTGACCTTGTTTACCTCTACTGCGACAACAATGAATAAAGAAAAGGTTGAAACCATTTCATAGTTTAGACACTCTATAACGTGTAATACGTAAGGATGCTTCAAAAATTCCGGAAATATTATTCTGAATAAACGTTAAAAGATTCCAGCACAAAGGTGATTAGATTACACTCGTTGTATAAAACATAAGTCATTACTAATAATATTTTAAAAGCTATGAAATATGGAACCTTTCTAAATGTAAAATATTTAAATTGAATAAACAACTCTATGTTTTAAAATTCCAAAAAACGGAAACTACGCCGAGCTTACAATGAGTACCGCCAAGTGAGAACATTACAGAAACTCAATATTCAGTACATTTAAATTTACTTTCGATTACTGACCAAAGAACAAAATTAAATATTTTATCTACTTATAGGTATTTCCTTTAGAAATCTATTCACTATCATACTATCACAATATCGTAGCAAGATGAAAGACAAATGTTTATTTTTTTAGAGATTTTTTGATCAGTACTCTGCCTTAATTGACCTTTTTATTAGAAAAACAAACGTTTTAACTCTTATTAATGCTGGTAGGGGTTTTGCCTTTTCTTGCATCTTTTCTCTTCGCATATCACAAGATGGAAATCTAAACGTAAAAAACTAAGTAAAGAAATTACATTACAGAAAGCGAAATATGTCTTTCAATTACTTACTTACTTACTGGCCAACACCCACCCTTGGCTGTTGAGCCTTTTGATGACGCCCTAACCAGTATAGTCTAACCACCTTCAGTGGATGATCATTATCTACAGATTGGTCGAGTACCTTAGATTTCAGCCGATGATCGGCATCCATCGTATCGTCTCCACGAGAGGGCATTCCGATGTTGAGAGTACACCGATGCGATGTAGATGGGCGGCAGGTAGTCGTGACCGGTCTGAATTCTGAACTTGGCAACGCCTACAGTTCGTGGAAGTCTGTGGTCGATGGGTCTTGTGGAGACAAGGTTTTCCCATTTTCTTTTTACTGATTGTAGTGTGAGGTGCAGTTTGCCGGCCAGGTCAAAGTTACGTTGATGAGGGCTTCCGTGCTTTGCAAAGAGTGGGATACAAATGCGTTGTGCCTTGGATGTGTTTTTTTGGCCAGAAAGTCTGCCCTCTCATTTCAATAGAAGCTAACATGGCTAGGGATCCATTGTAAAGTAATATGCCAGTATTTACTTGTCAGGTGCTCATGGGCTTTTCTTGTTTCCATTGTTCTTTTGCAGACTGTATCCGTATTGCGTGATAGGTTTCGGATAGCCTCTTGTGAATCCGAAATTTGTGTACATATTGTCTTTGTACTTGTTAATAATTGTTTAATGTAATTTTAACTTCAAATATAGTTTCAGTAAAACATTACTTATGTTTACGTTAATCTGACACTTCCATAAATGTTTGAAAAATATACAGTATTATTGTGGTAGAATAAAAGTAAAAGCCTGGGTAAACTACACGCAGTATTTTATTGAATTACTTAAGTAAGTTAATGTTCCATAGTAAATAGACAGATGTTTATATTACTATAAAGTATATAGATTCAGTTATGGATAGGCATTATGAAACGAGCCTATCTTTATCATTAACGTATATATAATAGTTCTTTTTGATCAACTACATAATTTGCAACAGTGTTACACAAAATATCCTACACAAACACTAATAATTTTTTTGTAGTGGTTAAATACAATTACAAACCATGGCTTCTTTTTGTTGCTACTAACATTTAATACTGTCAAACACACAAAATAAACGTTTTATATTTTTCAGGATCTAATTTGAATTGAAATTAAAATGCTTGATCTATAACTCTTTAAGTTCTAACTTTACAGAAACATCTAAAGGCAATTATCAGAAGCATTGTTGCGAACACTGTTATCTTCCTGGTGCCTCTTTTCACATGCAAAGTGTTTAAACAGAGCAAATTTATAAAATGAACGCACAATCGTTACACAACTAGTTAGAATTCCATGGCTACTTGCATTGTTATTTCGGCTGACGACCGTTTTTTACAATTTCAAGACAATTATAAGGCTTGAAAATTTAGCTAGTAGACACTGTAGACATTTAAAATAATAAACTATTTAAAGGTTACGAAGAAGGGGGTATTTTCCAAAGGGCGTATTTTGCAATTATACACAATTTCCTTCCAATTTACACATAGGGCTGAATAATTATAAGTTATTAAGGTTTTTTGAGAAAAATACTTTTTACTGTTCGCAAATAACTGTTATTATAACTGAAAGTGTAATTTTTATAATCTTTGATTTATTATTGTTACTACATAGTACAACAGTTTTATTTACTTAATGACTCCACAGTCAGTCAGACAATAATTCTACTATTCATTCTTTATGAAAATGAATCCATTAGAACTAACTCATGTTAGTCCTCCTGTTCAAATATCAAAGGATTGGATTAAAAGTAGTAATAGTGAAACTTATACACCTATTAAATTATTTTATGTATCAAACTCAACTTTACAGGACGGTACCACGTTATTGTCTTGACTATATATATATATATATATATATATATATATATATATATATATATATATATATATATATATCATGAAGGAAATGTAAGGTTTTATTGAAGTTTAAGGCATCATGACTTGGAATCATTCCTTCGTTCATAAAACTAGATACAAATGTAGTCTTTCAGTTTCTTTCTCCCTGAAGTCTGAAAATGTATCTATAGGCTATGGTGTCGCGGGAATATAAAAAATTCCTTTAAAGTTGGGAGTATATGATGAATAAATACGTTCATTCTGCAGTGCATAAAATCTCAAATCTGACGTTTCGCTATAATCTCATCTAGCATTGACGTGGTGAACCCAACAACAGTTGTCTCGCACTTCAACTCTTGTTGGGTTCACCTCGTCAATGCTAGATGAGATTCTAGCGAAACGTCGGAACTGCACTTCAGAGTGAACGGATGTACTCCTGATAATAACTATTCATCATATAAATATATATATGCCTGATGATCATTCTAGTTTGTAACTTATTGTGTGCTAGATTGTATTTTGTAATAAGACCCTCTGATGATGATAACATGGTTATCGAAATGTACATAAGGGTTTAATCTTAAGTAACTTGTTTTATTTGTTATTTTTTATTATTTGTGTGGTATTGGGGTTCTTTCCAATATTTTTATTGCAATATATTGTACCACTGTGCTCTTGATATTGTGTATAGCCATTGTTTCTTACTGCTGTAAAATACTAAGGTGCGTAGCAGTCAACTAATCAAATTTTCCCACTGCATTTCAATTAACCAATGAGGTCAGTAGCTTGAACTAAACAACGATTATCACTTCGTTTTAAATGACAAAAATATCAATCGATCAAGATGTTGTTAAACAGTTGTTAAATGATAAATTAGGTAAAAAAAAGTGTCTAATTATCATTTTATTTTATAGGAAAATAAAACATTTATTGTGTTTTGGGACGTCAAACAATAAGAAACATACGTTTAGGTTTCAAGAATTGTCTTTAAATTTATAAAGTTGTATAGAAAAAGATACTCGAAAAGTTTTGTTAAGAAAAACTAAATATTTTAAAATAATCAAAAGGGTTTGAAATAATAATTATTTTAAACATGCAATAACATTTAGGTGTGTATAATTTCATATTTATGGAGACTAAATACATTATGAATCAGAAAACTGATGGCTTTGTAATGAAATAATGCAAGAAACACATGAAATATATTTTACTAAGCCTTTGTAAGCCTGTTGAACGTAAAACAAAACGAAGCAGTGAGGTTTTTGTTTAAAAGGATGAAACGCCAAACAATGCGACGTAAAGGCCAACCGAGTCATGAACGTAACCCTATAAAACGTAGAACGTGTGACACTACCTTTCTGTTTTCAATATTATTTAGACGAAGGAAAGGGTTCGTGAAACCGAGTCTGCTTTTACGGAAATTGCATAATATCCAATATCGTAAGAATTCCGGTCGATGTTTACTTATACAAAAGAGTGAAAGAAAGAGTTTCATGATCGTAGATGAAAACAAAGAGCGGTACTTTATTACATATATGAAGGAGATCCTGAAAGCGGTCATGGTAAGAGCAATACTTTTGTACATGTTATGAAAAATCTATTAGTGTCACAAATTTTTGCTTAAAAGGTTTATTGTAATATTATTTTTTTTTGTAATATGTATTTCGTTTATTACATTCTGACATCTCCTTACTTTAAATCAAAATCTATTTCTAAATCTGCGTTAGTCTTTATCTTCCTCCCTTACTTATTCTTGAAAAAGATTTTCTAGCTTTATTTTACTTTTATTTCTCTAGATATCCGATCCTTAAATTATCAGACAGTTCTATAAATAGACACATCTTTCTGTTTAAAAGAATTTTCCGCTTCTTGTAATGTCCATCAACATTCTGTATAATAAAAAAAACATAATTATTTAATCCCTTTTCTTAATAAATAAAAAGAAGAATAATTCATTTATTCAGCAGAATGAAATAATTTTATATTTAAAATATAAAATGTTACATTTATTCAGTTGGGAGTATTCGCATGGAGGAAATATTACCTATTTTAAAAATTCGTTTTAACCTTGTAAAAATTTAATCTGAATTTTTTTTTAACTCTTGTAATAAAATGTAATCCATATGTATTAAAATATTCCAAATACTGGTAATAATTAAGGTTAATTAATGCCATGCCATTACTGGGGAACAATAATTGAAGATGTAGAATTTCGTCTTTCCAACTATGGCTTTTATCGCTAAAAGATAGCAACAAACTCTGTGAATTGTTGGTTTTATTGTTCACACATTTTAACCTAATTCGAGGAAATTGTTGTATCTCCTTTTTACAATTGAATGATTAATTTTTAGCAGGACCTAGTTATTCGTGAAGAGCTTATTAGGCACTGTTGCTTAATAGTGTAAAAGAGCTGTTCAAAGTATATCATAAACCCTTTACATTTTTCTAAAACATTTATGAATATTTAGTACACAAGATAGTTGATACTGTTTAATTTCTTATCTATAACAACACTCACAAATAATATATATATATATATATATATATATATATATATATATATATATATATATATATATATATATATTGTACCGTTTCTTTATATTACCGCCAAACATCAATGACTGCGTGGGAAAGCAGCATTCAGCAGAGAAGCGATTATAAACAGCTGATTGCCAAAAAAATGAATATTCCGATCCCTTTTAAAATGAAAGAATGAAGTTAAGAAGGGTTGTAGTCATATATAGAGCGTCGAATCAAAAGATGTCTTAAAGATTTTAGCTGGTGACTGCGGAGATCTGCCCGACGCTTCCCACAAACACTATGCTAACCTTAGTCAGGATACAGATTACCTCAAACATGGTGATATTTTAAATCTATTAAATTATATATATATATATTGTAAATACCCACACTGTCCACGGCCTGAGGAGGGTTATTTGTCAAAACTATTTTTGATGGTGTGGAAGATCAAGATTCTACTATGGAAACAATAATCTCGCTGATTAACAATTCTTTGGCTGTGTGTGTCAATATATATATATATATATATATATATTTATATATATATATATATATATATATATATATATATAATCAATAAATTAAAAATATTTCAAAAACAAGATTACTTTTAATGAATATATTTATTCAAAGCTTTTCGCCGATAAAATAGTACCAGCATCTTCAGGAAAATAATTATCTAATAAAATATTTTTACAAAATTAAATCATATGTGCTACAAACGACCATATGTTTATAAGTATTACACTTTATGTATTTTTTCTATAATATCAATGACCTTATAAATAGTTTGCTGCCTTGATAAAGTGAAATACTTATAAACATATGGTCGTTTGTAGCACATATGATTTAATTTTGTAAACATATTATATTAGATAATTATTATGCTGAAGATCCTGGTACTATTTTGTCGGCGAAAAACATAGAATATATATATTCATTAAAAGTATTCTTGTTTTTGAAATATTTTTAATTTATTAACTATGTTACAAGAAAACATATCACCATATTTAATATATAATTTATATATTGACACACACAGCCAAACAAGGGTTAATCAGCGAGATTATTGTTTCCATAGTATATATATGTAATATTATTATTATATATTTTAATTATATATATATATATATATATATATATATATATATATATATATATAATATTATTATTATATATATATAATTAATATATTATATATATATATATATATATATATATATATATATATATATATATATATATATTATAACCTAACCTTTTTTTAAATGTTTTTACCTTTAGATTAAATTATCATTATTTTACCTTTTTATAGTCACACCTTCAGATTTCTAAATAATTAAACAGTCATATAAATTTAACATCACCTATATTTATTCATCAGACATCCAATCATTACAAATTATACCTAATTACAATAATACGATGCAGAGACAAAGATTAATAGCCTAACTAATAGTACAATCACTAAAAACGTGGACTCTTGAGGTTTTAAGTTTTTCAATGCAATAAAGTTAATAAATACTGTGTTAAATTGCTTTTCTCTTGAGTCATTATAACGGGATCTTCTATAAATTAAAAAGGTGTGAAAAAAACTAAATTAATTTGTATAAAGACAAAAAATATAAATTGGCTCTGAATTTAGTACCTCCTTAATATTTCTACTGATTATTGTTATTTTGAATACTAACTTAATTTACACTATATGCCTCATATGTTTATGTTATAGAGTCCCCAGAATTTTTAAATTCATTTTCTTTGTTACTTTAAATTTAAATTTTACAATATTTTCTTACTATGACATCAAAAAAACAATTTGTTTTTTAAATGTTTACACTTATTATTAAGTTTCTAAATACATTTCCCCTTTTTTTATAATTAAATGACTAATATCGTCTATGTATCCACTTCTTATATCCTAGAACTATACAAAGTTATTAAATATTAAATAAATACCGGTTACATCATACAAATTATTTACCTTTCTTTAAATCTAAGATTGAAAGTTTACAGTGCATATTACCCTTGTTCACTATTGTCTAATCACAATGCCATTGTTCATTCTGTGACCCTAACCTAACTATTTTACAATTGTTGAAAACGGAACCCTTGTCACTTAAATTTACAACTTTTACTTCAATTTTACTTCTACCTTTCATTTGATTTTCCTTTGTATAATTATATAGATAATTAATATTGGCTTGTGATACTTCCTCTACATTTAACATTTAACTTTACTCTTAAACCTAAAAACATTTTATGAATGTGAGTTGATAACTGCTATTACCAAGAAAATTTTAATTGCATATGAAAGTTCATAAATTTCAAAGCATTTTCTGTAATATCCCCTGCCAAATGTGATACATTTAGCTTGCTTATGTGTCCTAAATCTCCAACTTCATATTTTTGTAGGCTGATGGTTTTGGTTTATACTGTCCGCACGTCGTTCTTTTTTCTTGCTGTCAATCCCTAAATGTATTTTTACCTCACTGGTTAATTCAACTGGTTTACGCTATCCTTAGATTTGTTTAAATATAGGATAGGTAATCGTCACTTAATTAATAATAATTTCTACATTGTTAATTCCTTTTTATTATTTTACTATGAAAATCTTCTTACTGTTCAATAAATTAATTCAATAATTAATTAATATAGAGTATATGTGTGTTGGGAATTCTTGTTTTACTTTACCATACCCTATTTGCTACAGGGAATGAGTTTGTAGAGTTGTAAATCCCCTTATAGTATGCAATATTTTGTTTTGGAGTTTTTCTTTTTTTTTGCAACAACTTGCTTTCCTGACAGAATGAGTGTTTAAAGTTTGTAATCTCTTTTACTAACCATAAGACATGTCTACGGAGATGGTTGGGGAGACCTTAAATACATGGTTAGAACTTCCTAATTCATTTCTTCTTCAAACGTAAATTAAAATTATTGCAAAAGATTCGTAATAGGAGATTCAATTATATATTTGAAAATTTATAGTATTTGGTTGTATGTTTTATATACTTTTAAGCTTCGGTAACTTTTGGGTGGCTGGTTGGTTTTTACTATCTGTAACTATAATTCCTACAAAGGTGTACATTATTGAGTCATTTATTTTTATTTCGTTAAAATGTTATTTATCTGTTTTTTTGTTGTTGTTTTCATGTCCATGAAATTTTAGAAGACATCGAAAGTCCGGGGTGAAGCCTCTCCAGCTCCGGCGCCTTTTGACTAATAAGAACACCTCTTATATATTCTTTCAGTGGTCCCATTCTAAACTTCAACATATGAGCCGTAAGTGTTATGCACTCGAAAATGTGTTTCAGCGTTAGTCTGACAACCAGACAGTTTCTGCAAGTAAAATATGTCCTGGTCTTGTTTGAGAGAATCTTCATACCTCTAAAATGATTGGTTCTTAGTCTTGTAATGAGCGATGTCAAATTTCTGTCTGGCGCAATTGAAGTATATGATAAGTGATCTCCTAAAATACGAAGTAAGAGTATTTGGGCTACTGCGTTTGCAACTGCAAGTGTAATTAATTGTGTCACCTGGTTGTAGGTATTCACGGGCTTCTTTGGCCAACTTGAGTCAGCACACCTTGTTTGTGTCTCCGTTTGTTATCGCTTCTAAAGCCGATTTACATTCACAGAAAATTACTATCCCGTTTGTTAGACCTGAAAGAATAGTCGTTTAGATAGAGAGTGACAAATTTTTAATCGCTAAAAGCTCTCTGTGGAAATTTGAGGCAATCATACATATACTCTTTTTGTATTGGTGTTTACTTCTACAGGGAAGAGCAAAGAGAATGCCCCATCTCCCTTTTTAAGGGGTTTATCTGAGAAACCATCAGTGTATGCAATTTGCAACGGTCAAATTTACCGTTTTAAAAATAGGTAATTGTGTAGAACAAGGATTTAGACCAAAGTGCTTAATTTTACAAAGCCCTAAACTAACTAAAATAAACCAGAGTAAAAATAAATCAAATAACTAAAATTAAAATAATCTCAATCAAGATTATTCAGTTTAAATTTTTTAAAAGATTGATTGCCTAACTAATACTACAATTAACAAAAAAGGGCTTTGAGGCTTTAGATTTTTAGTACAATAAAGTTTAATAAATACAGTTTAATAAAGCTCATTCTCTAGGGTCGTTATTTCGGGACCTTTTACAAATTAGAAAGTGGTGAAATAAAACTGCAATAGTTTTTATAAATACAAAGAATTAAATTTTTTTCTGAATTTACTACTTTATAAATCCCTGTTGGATAAATCTAATGTGAGAAAGATTTTACTTATTGTTTGATTTCCTGGAATCCTGACCGTTGCGTTAACTGCTTCACTGTACTTTTAGACATAAATAACTTGCTTCACTATTTTCTTTACTATCTGAGTAATTCATTCAAGTAGAAGGTTTAAATTTGTCCATATAAATAACTAACAATTCCCTTAACTCTAATAAACTAATTAATCCATTTTAAAACATTGTTTATAATTGTGCCCCCCTCTCAATACGTCTGCACTCTTCCGAAGTTCCCAAAAACTTAGTATCCATCCCTATGATTTTAGTGTCTAAAAACCAGCATAATATCCAGCTTGCGTATTTCAGTTCTTTCAGTGGTTCTCAAGCAGCTTATACAAATTGTTCTCACAAGTTATAGTGTTACTTTCCTAGGCTTTCTTTGGCTTCCAGAAATACTTGGAGAAATATCGTTAGAAATATCTGCAACCTTCTTTGCCAATAGGTTCCTACGGCACGGGTTTATAGTTATCCCGAAATATAACAATGGTTAAGCCCTCTTTGTCGGTACTTTAGGAAGCTACCCTTGGTCACTCCTTTCTTAATATTTCTACAGATATTATTTTGAATACTAACTAAATTTATTTTGAATACCCCCAAATTTTTAAATTGTCTATGATTCCTTAAATTTAAATTTTACGGCATACTATGAAATTTAAGAATTTTATATGAACAAAAATAATATAATATACGAACAAATAAAAATGAAATGAAAAAAAATTATGTACTTATACACTAAATAAATAGAGCCAAATAAATACAAGGAAACAGCGTTGCAAAGATAAAAGTGTATATACATACATAGAAACAAACACAACACACATGATAAATCCATTTACGTGGTTCGTGTAAACTGAATCAGCACTATGAAATATGTTACTACGGTAGAACAAATCTGGAAAGAAACAAAATGAAGTGAATATCATCATGAATAAAACTATTATAAATATATCAATAGAATGTTTCGGTGTTAATTATCCATTTAATAACTCACAATGTGACAATAAATATCTTACAAATAAACATTACTAATTTTGTTCTAAAACTCTCTTATTAAATTAAAATGGAAGCAGTTAGAACTTTCATATAAGCACACTAAGCCCCAGATATCAATTTCAACAATTTAACCACAGTGTTTCATGTCTGAAGTAATATTGGCATTGAGGTTAGGCGTTGATACAATTGTCAAGTGACATTTTTATTTTATGTCACGTGTGCAGTAGTACATTTTGAAAACTGTCTAAATTACAGAAAAATTTTAAGTCACAAATAGATATTGTCAACATTTAGTAATATCAAACAAGGTTGTTAATAATAATCATTGGTTGAAGTGAATTATTACTTTAAATGTATCAATTTTATTAAATTTTTACTGGTTTATCTCAGAACATATTGTTCGTAATTGTTTTTATGTTTAAATATCTAGTTTTTTCTTTTTAGTGTTTGCTAAAGATCTCAGTCATTTTCAGTAACGAAGTACATCGAAAAGGGGAAATATAACTGATTCCGTGGTGCAAGCTTCCAAATTTAACCTACAACATTATAAAATCGAAATGTCTATTGTTACAGTATATCCCTAGCTTTAACATTATTTCTCCTCTTGATATATCTGCGTCCTTACAGAGTTTTGTGCTATGTATTCCGAAGAGCCATATTCTGACTAACTATAGTGGTTTCCAGAGAGACAAATCTTCAGGGTAGCGATATATTTCCCTGAGAGAATGTGTAGAACTCCTCCTGAACTAGAGATTATGCGTTTCCTCTTAATATGCCGGTAACTAGATGATACCGTGTATATAAAAATGTAAAAATGACGCCATATATTTCTATCCATTGTTGTCATATTGAAAAAACTTGCTAAATGTATTGAGACTCTTAAAGAGAGATTTTCAAATTTTGCCTGAAAATTAAATTCTTAGTATGCACATTCAATTTTCGTTATTACTAATATTAAGAAACATTCAAAAACCGAATTGAAAAATGTGAAAACTATGTCAGAACAAACACAAAGTCAGTCAAAAACTCAAAATAAAAATAAAAATGTCAAAACGAACTCGAAAGAGGAGACACCCAGGGACAAACCGCTCAAACAGGTCTGACTAGATAACGGGTATAAAGTTTCGATATTTCATTTCAGTTATAAGTTTCGTTTGCTATTTCATTTTACAGCATGCGTCAGAAGACGACGTTCATTCCATCCCCAATTATAGCTTCACTAGCAAACTATTTGTAAGATAACATCCCTTCTTAACTTTAAGGATAAGAATAACCCAGCTCCCAGTCCCAAGAGTCTCTCGTTTATTACGCCACGTTTTATTTCTTGTCGGGTTTTTTCATCCCGTTCTTGGCAGATATTTACCGCTAATTTTTTTTGTATTGTCTTAAGAATAAATCATGAAAAGAGTTATGTAGTTTGGTCCAGGGGAAATTAATCTAAATACCCTCGTTTACGTTAAGGACTTTAAAAGGCTTGTTCTGGGAGTCCAGAATGTTATAAGAAAAAGACAGAACAGTCATATATTGTTCTGCTTGGTGTGGGTTCTCCTAAACGGATAGCAAACTTTATAATTACAAAGCAATTTTTTCTGAGTATTTTAGTTTAGAATTTATAACGACAATTCATTACATTTATATCTTATATTTAATAAATATCGCTACTCTGCAGCATTTTCTATGTTTTAATGTTTGTACGTTTTTTTAAAGTATTTCCCTAGATGCATTGAAATATGAAGTCGGTTTTATCTAACACCTACAGTTACCATACAAACTGCCATGACTGTTAATACCTTTTAGCAAGTTTTTCCATTTACATAGGCGCACATGAAAAGATATTTTCATTCCAATTGTTGGCAGTTGGGATTACTGAGTGTCGGCTTTTATTTATTTACTAGCTGAGACATTTAGTTTGAGGTTATTTTATTGTTTATTGTGCTGTTTAGCATGCATCTAATGAATTTTAAGTTGTAAAGTGACGTTTCAATAAACAACATGAGTTCACGTAATACATGTTTAAACAGCTCTTAGATACTTTGTTACATCTGCGGAGGCTATGGCTACTATAAAGCAGAAACAAAATATAACCAGATTTGCACAAGAGGGTTGTTTTGGTTACTTTGGCTTAAGTATTGGAGATCAGGATATACGTCGGGCACCCCCCCCCCCCTTAAAGTTTGCAAGACATGTGTTCAGACTTTGAGGTTGTGGAGCTATGGTAATACATTTGCTATTCCAATGGTATAGAGAAAACCCCAGAACCATGTAAACGATTATTACTTCTGTTTCCTTCGGTTTTAAGACCAGTTTCGCATGATGAATCACTTCCACTCCCTGTCCGATGAGATGCGACCTTGGACCAAGGACAGACCGAATCGAGGACCAAAACACCGGACAGAGGGCTGTTTAAAAGGAAAGGATTTCTGTGGACGTGTGCTGGAAAACAAGTTAGCACTGTCTTTGGTTGTCTTTGAATTTTTAAATTTTGATAAATTAAAATTATTTTAGATTATAAAATTTTGAAATCAATTTTAAGAGATTAATTGTTTTTTAATTTATATTTTTATCAATTTCAATGTAAATTTTAATTAAATAAGAAATTGTCTAAAAAGACTTGATAATAAAAATTGATTTTAAAACTTTTTAATAACTTAAATAAGGCGAGATTTGCAAAGTAAACATAAGTTTTAAAAATGGCTCCAACTGAAATTATTAAAGGAAATAAGTTGAAAGTTATAACCATAAGAAAATAATTTATCAGTTGATATATAAACATGTTTAGATTTATAAGTCTGTTAGTTTTAACCATTGTTAAAATTGCATGTATCTTTTATATAAAATTTATGTGATTTCTATAAAGGAATTTTGTTTATGGGTAATGTTTTAATGAGAAAATATGATTCATAGCAATTAATCAGTAAATTAAATTTGAAAGTGGATAAGTTTATAAATAAAACTTCGGTGAAAAATTTTAAAATTTAAATTTTGAATTAAATTAATATATCAAAGAAGATATAAGTAGATTAAATTATGATTGGTAACGAAAGAGTAAATATTTTGGAAATGTTTGAAAATAGTTTTCAATTAAATGTAAAATATTAAAATTTACATTAGAGATATTTTTCTTGATAATAAATTTAAAATAAAATTTTATAAAATTAAATGGGATATTCGATTATAATTTTGAAATAAAATAAATGAATAGTTATTGAAATTAAGTGAAAAATAAATAGCACCCACCACATAAGTAAAAAGAGGAAAATTAAAACAAATCTGATAAATAAATATTGTTCATGATAAATCATTACAGGTTGCATTATTGAGTTGTTAAATGTATTAGAGGTTAGAGAAACACTATTGTTGAATTATTAGTAAAAAATGTCAATTTAAATTTTGAATTTTAAAATTTTTTTACATGTATAGTTAAATACGAAGTAAAATTCCTGTACTAGTTAATATTTTATATAAATAAAAATCAATGGTTTTTACTAACCTACGACTAATAGTTAAATTTATTTTTCACTAAACAGAATTTTTAAATAATTCTACAATCTGGTCATTAAGCTGTGTGATGCCTTTAAATAATATTTTTCCCGAGATATAGTGACTCAAAGAGAAGAGAAATAGTGACTTAAATATCAGTAAGTTAGGTTTTTAAAATCAAAGTCCAGTGACTGGTTCTCTGGCAGAAATTAGCAAGCAGCAGTGCAAGTTCTGGCTCGTGTCCAGAGTTAAGTGTGGATCGTGTGTGTGTGTGTGTGTATGTTTGTGTGTGTGTGTGTGTGTGTGTGTGTGTGTGTGTGTGTGTGTGTGTGTGTGTTTGTGCGTGTGTGTGTGTGTAATGTATCTGAAAATAATATTAAATTTAACAATAAAACTAATAATTGTCACGTATAACGCCAAAGTACGCTATAAGTTAAATAATTACTGTATTTTTTTAAAGTAATAAATATTTGTTTTGATAATATTTCGTGCGACTTACCCAAGCCAGGCCACGTTCAGAGATATTGTATGGAGAGTACTTGAACATTGCATGATGTTGGTGATTTAACTCGTGTAGGAAAATCAGCATCTGTTTTAACATGATTGAATGATTAGGAATCAGTACAAATTATTTTAAAAGTTGTAAGTATATATATATATATATATATATATATATAACTTAAATAAACTTAAAAATGTTGTAACTTTAGCTACAATAAAAATAATTTATTTAAATAAATATCGGGATTTTGTATAGTGTTTTATATTCATTCCTTCGAACAATCAGTCAGTCTGTAGGATGTTAAAATATCGTTTAAATTTGAGAAAATTCGATTTGACTGTCCTTTTCTTAATCTACGTCACTAATGAAATTATGTAAACAGTAAAACCATAGGATTTAAATTTCCAAAATTTTTTATGACACTTATAAACACAATTATAACTTTACAAGTGCTGGTGTTTAAAAATAGGGGTAGTCACAGTGCTGAAGGGTAAAAACGTTTACAAACAAAGTAATTAAATAATGATAATTTTATTATTTCTACTGCTTTTATTATTACTAGTACCTGACGTTTAAGAGACCAAAGAATAAATGCATACCCTTAAATGAAGTAAGTTTTTCATCGAGAAAACTACATCATTAGACACATTGAGCACACACACACACACACACAAGCTCATTGACAGAGTGAGAGAGTGTGTAAGAAAGAAATATTGCACAAAAATGATACTGTAGCTATTTTTCGTTTTAATTAAAAATTCTAATTAGACTTCTTGTAATTATTGATTTTTTTAAAAATGAATCTCAAATATAATGTCCTAAAAACGAGTAAAACTGTAATCGATTTAAGTTGTCAGTTTTTCAAAGTTTATAATCTAACGAAAGTTTTGCATTAAGGTCAAGGTTACCATCAATGAGTATTACGGTAACAGGTAATCAAGTATTCCTAATAAATGTATTTTTAAGAAACAATTTCCTATAACATTTGGCTACTTCTGCGAAGACACTATCACAATATACAGAAGAAACCTAAAATTCAGTCCTTTTAGAAAAACAGATTTTGTGTTAGAGTAGATTCTACAAACTTTACCCGAGCTCAAGTGTAATAAGCTACCTATTCTACATATATAATAACATAATGAATATATTTTAGAAAGTCCTTATTAATCGCTTACCTCTGACCTGATGTCTGCGGAATGTTGGTACGTTAAAACCTCATCAAATTTATCAATCAGTGACGTGAACTGAAATAAGATTTATATTTAGTAACAAAGGTTCTATATTTGTATTTACATAGCCCTAAAAAGGTTTTTCTATAATAAGGTTAATTGTTGTTCTAATTATTTTCCAAAACGTGTTCAAGTATGTGACATCTTAACTATATTACAAAGTATAGTATTTTAAGACCCTCAAATTTTAAAAAGAAATTGCCTAATTACCAGTATATTTATTTATTTTTTTTTAATTGCACGAAAAAAAATACATTTTTTTAAAGTAACAAACTTTACTTAGACTTTACCTTTAATATACGTTAACATTATTTCTGAAACACAACCATATGTATACATGTGTTTGAACGTGTTTGTGTATATTATGTTCACGTACATAAGCGTAATATATATATATATATATATATATATATATATATATATATATAATAAATATGGTGATAAGTTTTCTTGTAATATAGTTAATAAATTAAAAATATTTCTAAAACAAGAATACTTTTAATGCATATATTTATTCAAAGCTTTTCGCCGGTACAATAGTACCAGCATCTTCAGGAAAATAATTATCTAACAAAATATTTTTACAAAATTCTATTGCAAAAATATTTGTAAAAATATTTTGTTAAATAATTATTTTCCTGAAGATGCTGGTACTATTTTATCGGCGAAAAGCTTTGAATAAATATATGCATTAAAAGTATTCTTGTTTTTGAAATATTTTTAATTTATTATATATATATATATATATATATATATATATATATATATATATATATATCGTTCTGTAATGACTTCCACACTATACAAAAATTGTGCCTACCCCTTAGTTTGTTTATAATGCATCGCTTTCCAGTTAATAAGGTTGAATTACTTTGAATCAAATAAAAAATTAGAACTTATTTCTTATAACTAGAACTTATCAATTATTGTGGCTTACGTAGTTGCCATTGGCCCATACAGTGACAGAGATAAATAAAAGCTATGCCTGTTGCGATCAATACACTTCTAAGTTATAAGAATACCTGTAAGAATTTGTAAACTAGACGCAAATAAATTATTCGTAAGATATTTTGAATCATATCTTTAAACTTATTGAAAACAGATTTTTTACCTGCATGGTAACACAAATTATAGTATTTATTTTTAAAAGATTAGCAAATTTGTAATATTTGTTTTTTAAACGTTACATTAAAAAATAAATTTATAGATGTTTTGATGCACATACCTTTTAGATTTTTTACATTTGTATTTAAATGATAGATATCAATTTATTTTTTCAGATAAAAACTGCAGGGCACGATGAAACAATAAAACCTTTAAAGACTGGCAAAATAAATTTAGTAAAAAATTTACTTGAAAGTACGTAATACAGTAACATGAAATATATTCAAAATATGTTAAATAATTAAACGTCATGTATTCTGATTTCAACTAAACAAATCATGTTCATCTAAAACGTTTATTTTCCCATCTTAAAGCAAGACACTGTTTAACTGAGCTTTCAAATTTCCATTCACAAACTTTTTCTGTATATTCGCGTCTGCTAATTAATTGTTAACATATGTTCACAGCTTGTTGACAAGAGCATTTGTCAATTACTGTCATTAAGATCTCTATATCTTTGCTAACCTTTGCCTCAAGTAAATACGTGGAGTAGTAGATAAAACGGCTTTTTATTGATGTTTTCTAATCAATAGAGTAAATTAAAAGGAATTATTTCCCCAATGATAAATAGCTACATATAACAACGTTTGTATGGTCGCTTAATTACCTGAGACTTTAGGTTTAACAATGTAATGTCAGCCATTAGATGTTGCATGAAATTACAAGTATTACACTATATTTTGACAAAAATATATAGTATTATATACTATATTATATCATGACAAAGTACATG
>JBAIZL010000005.1:152459385-152466885 GCA_036971475.1 Prosapia bicincta | reverse complement strand
AATGTTACAATTACCCCTAATTTAATTTAAATAAAAAATGTTCTTAATATCTACATTAATACATGCTTTAACATTCTCCAAGCTTGATTAAATATACCAATTTTTTTTTAAATTAAATTTAAATTAACATTTATTCTCTAATTGTCCATTTTCATTATTGAGTAAGTTATACCTCAACACATTTGGCTAACTTATCGTACATTGTCTTTAATCCTTTTATAATTGTCCACTTAAAAGTAGTTTATACAATCATCTGTCCACTTATAACTTAATTCTACGATACAATTGTATCTTAATTAAATACTGAGCTGAAAAATTTCAAGCTAATTATCTTAACTGGTTTATGTTATTTTAAAACTCACATAATTAGACACTTTTGTCTATCTCCCATCTCTCAATATCTCCAAATATTTCATTAACTTTATAGGTTGATATTTATTATTATATTTACTATATTTCTTAGCTTCCTCCCAACTATTCATCATAATTTTTTTCAATTTAAAATAATTCGTCTTAACCTAACCTCAACCGCACTTCAGTTACAAATCTATCCACTCTATCTGAACACAACTATATAAAATTTAACCCCAATTGCATATTACTATTATTTTTTATTTTTAAATTTATTATTATATTTATATATTTTGTTACATATATATGACGGTATTTCACCTTATCTCCCCTTATTCACGTAGGCATTTATTTTATTTCAACATATTATCGACGAAATTAACACATTAACACCCTTATTCACGTAGACGTTTATTTTATATCACTTTATTATTTTATACTTATATTTCTCGAAGCTATTTATATATTTTATTTTTTTTTTTAATTTCCCCTTTTTCCAAATTATATTTCCCCTTTTTTTATATTGTTATGATCATCCAGAATATACATATTTTTATCTCTGCAGTGCACACCACTTATACTCATTCCGTTTTATCCCTGATATCTATTTTTAATTAAGTTATTTACTATGTTTTAAATTGTTACCCTTAGTGACTACTCTGTTATGTTTCGTCAAATCCTTATATTTTTATTTTGTCTAGTTTGAGATCTCCCTTGCATTTTCCACTGGACGATTCCTCTTGTCATATCTGTATGTTATTTATTTCTGTATTAGGTGTATCTCGGCTTCCTAAACTCCTTGGATCATCTCTGTGACCCCTGTACCCTACTTCCTGGGCTGCGGTTATATTCTTTCCGGTCCCCTATTCATATGGTCATCTATCCGTCGATTATAGAATTGAACGGTCGGTCTAAATCCGTTTCCAAATCTATTTCTTTGTTCGGTTATTCCTCCCCTATTCATTTGTCCCCCAAAACCAGTCTAGTTTGGGAACCTTCTGTTCCCCTGTGGAGCTCTCCCTGTCTCTAATGCCCGCTCTCGGTATCGGCTCGGTTCTACTCTCATGGGTGGTCTTTCCCATGGTCTGCCTCTTTGCCTATTAATTCTATTCCTATCTTCTATATCCTCCTCATTTAGGAGTCTTTCCATTTCTCTGACCGTCCTAATGTTCTGGACCCTCTTTGCGGCTTGTATTTGGCATCAAAATGCTCATTTTTCTTACTAATTCCTCTTCGCTAAGGGGAGGTACCATATTCCTTAAAAGCATTACCACGAAGTAACCTGTTCTGGCTAAATCGCCTCCCTCTATGTATCTTTCTAAATCGACCCGGTCTTTTATTCCCTCCTGGATCTCTTTTGCCCAATACCAACTTATAAAACGATCCTTCCACTCCTCATTATTTCTTACATCCTCCCTTATCGACTCTCACCATCTGGCTGCCCAGCCTCTAATGCCTCGTCCATATTACTCCGCCATTCATCCTCACCTTCCTCCATATACCTATTGCCCAATACTTTTTCCAAACACCTCTCTAACCTTTTAATAAATTCTATAGGATTTCCATTCCTCCCATTGAACTTAGGACCATTTTCCTGTTTTCCGCACGATACCCGAATTACCCTTGTTTGCTCGCCCTTATTACCATTATTAATCTCCTAACCTTCCCTGCTCTCCTAATATTTTCTCCCTATCATCTTCAACTTTCTTAAAACGCTCATCTATTATCTTTCTTTCCCCCTTCACCTTTAATTTTAACTCTCCTAACTCTTCTGTGTTTTTCTCTACTTTGTCCCCTATTTTTCCTATCTCCGTTTTAATTACCTCTGTCTCTCTCGTTAATGTCTCCCTAATTTCCTCCCTATTTTTTGTAATTGTTTCATCTAATTCCTTATCTTTTAGTTTTAATTCTTTTCTCATCCCGTCCATCATTAAAATATTTTCCCTCTTTATTTGTTCCTTCATCTCCTCAATCATTTTCTTATTATCCTCCCTTATTTCATCTGTTATGAATTTTAAATCCTCCTTCATCTCTCTCATTTCGTCTCTACTTTCGTTTAATTCTTTTTTTTAATATTCTCATATCCTCACTCATTCCATCCATCTTATCTAATTTTCTATTTATATTCTCACTCATTTCTTTTAATAAGTTCTGGTTACTTTCGAACATTCTCTTAATCCACTCATCATTATTACTACTTCCACATTCACTACCACTTCGTTCCTGTTCAGTTTGTACAAGTGGTAATCCCCTAGCTTCCTCTACCTCAATGTTTGGCATATCTGTGCCTTCCATTTCTATTTCCCTTAATTCATAACTAGTCCCTTTTTCCTGGTCCCCTACAACGACCAGCTCGCCTATAATGTTTTCCTCCCTGTTTTCTATCCCCTCCTTAAAACTAACAAATCTCCCCTAAGCAGCCCCTTCTGTTTCTATCACTCTCTTAATGAATTTCTCCGATTTCACATTTTATGTGAGTTATTTACTAATCTATTCTTCCAATTCTTAAACAACATTATATAGCCCACTCTATAAATGTTGCAATATATGTATATATATATATATATATATATATATATATATATATATATATATATATATATTTATATATATATATATATATATGTATGTATAAAATAACGTGTGTGCCACACACGAGTGAAAATATTTATAGGAGTTCAAACTTATTACAATTAGTTAAAGTAATTTACCAACTGTATTCGTTATGAATAATTATTTACCTGATTTTTCTGAGTTGATGAAGTGATTTACAACATGTACACTTTAGCAAAATGATAAAAAATCCATGCTTCATATACTCCCCTTTTTTCGTGTCTTGGTCAGAAATCCAATATAACTTGTGCAATTATAAAGCACAAAAATACACTTTGAATGTATTTTCCCTTCTTTTTTGAATGACGTCAGTGTGTCGTAAATATATCTAGGGCTCCGAACTATTTGGTGTAAATATATTCTGACGTCATCGAGTTCTTTCTTAGTTCCTAGCAAGCGCAGGCTACCAACTGTAACTACAATTCTCGATTATCGATATGTTAGAAGGATGAATCGATATAGAACAATGTCCGAGAGTGCTACTATGTAAATTAATATTATTTTTAAGACTGTAGATAATTGTAAAAACGTCAATTCGCAACCAATTTTTGTAAAGCAAGAAGCCAATTCAAAGGTTTTTACCCCACAATTTTCCTGTTTAGGTACGCCAGAAGAAGTATTCTTTTAAAAAATAATATGGATAAATCAGAGTTTTGGAATGAAGAACAACGGCACCTGTTTCCAGTAAAATCTTAACATTTGGGATATTATCATCACAAAAACACAGCAAGTCTTCAATACAGTTACGTTTTTTGTGAGAACATTTTGACATTTTTTTTATTGTTGTTTGCTTGTGTGTGTTTTACATACATAAATATGAGTCACTAAAAGTCATTTAACACTGAGCGACTCAGATTTTTTGACAAAGCGTCTATGTATTATATGGTCTATTTTTGAACCCAAATATAAAATTACCTATCTTTCAAAGAATTGCTGTTACTTAAGTCATAAACTGATGGCTACAAATATAATGTTTGAACACTCTATGACGCTACAGATGTTCTTAGATATGTTTCTTGTTGGGATGAGCAGGTTTTTAAAGCTGTCTTTGAAGTTAAACTTGCTCTACCTTGAGGACATTTATGACTTTCTAATGGTGGCCTAAACATACTGCTTTGAATAATAAAGCCTTTTAGTGCAAGATAATTCTTTATGTAAAAGTAATCAACCAGATACGCATCAAGGTGAAATTGAGCTATGATGGCGAAGCTAGGAATGGCAGACAGTATTACTAAGATCCAAGTTAAATGACAGCATTTAATACTTCTTTTTGTAAGAATTACCGACCCTCTAAAACTTATATTAGTTTGAAGTACATTACAAACTACATTTCCTAACTACCAGACTGAAAATCTTAGCTGATAATGTGATGTACAAATCCATACAATTTGAAATATGCCACATGGAATACGTTGCACTGTTTTCGACGCTTGCCCAAACTGTACAAGAACCTAGCATACTTACGGCGGCTACGATCACCATCAATATACATTGAAGGTAGTTTGCATTTTATCTGAATAATTTGAATAAGCCATAAATATGTATACTCATCATTGTGACGTCATGTAATATACGTGGAGATATCAGCAAGCTTTCTTGAGTAATTCTATATTTCTTAATGATCACTATGTTTACAAGGACAAACTAATAGAGAACAATTTTTAAAAATGCTGTTAACATAATCAGCTGTTATCTTTAAGATTGCTGGAAAGTTGATGAGTTCATTTTTTGAAAGAAACTTGTAAACACAAAGTGCTGTAAGAAGACATAAGGTAACTGTCGATTTGTGACCAAATCTGTCAACGTGCAGTTTCTCTTCAAAAACTGATATGTTTTCCTGAATTTTGCAATCGTACCTTTGATTGAACCGATGTTTAAAAAAAAACAGCATGATATTCATCAACCATATTGGTAAACCATATTATTGGTAAACCATATTGGTAAACCATATTATTGGTAAACCAACTCCCCTACTTTCTACAAAGCTGAAAATATTCTCTGCTTTTAAAATGATGTCAAATGTTTCTAATTAATCTGAACAGAAAATGTAAGCAAATAGAACGAGTCACTTTACAGTGTTCTTAAGCACTACAATTACAGTGTATTTCAGGCATATCTCTCTGAGAGACACTGATGTAGATCGGCACATAGCGATCGAAAACGTTCTGTCTCAGTATGTTTTAACAAATTTACTAAATTTAAAGTTCGGATAGTCATAAACTATTGTTTAAGTGATTATTAAGATTCACCGAACGTAATGGACTACGAAATTCATGAATTGCTATATTTGTATAATTATATGCCTCTTGAGAAATCATTTTTGTAATAAGGATTGAGGAAAAGAATAAAGAGCATCAATTCCCATCTTAATTTCTTTCCAATAAAAAGACTAGACAGAAATCTAGAAACTTTACTTTGGACTCAGTTTCTCACTAGAATTAATGTTATATGACTTCTGACCATCATATACATCATTTTCTGTCTAATTGGTTTTGTTAAAACTTTAATAAACTATACATTTCTCTAACTTTAATCAAGAGTTAATCATAATAAAAATATTAACAACGCAAAATTGTGTTTTTAATCCTTCAAAATGAAGTTTGAAATTTCCAAAAAAAATTAAAATTAGTTGTATGCATCATACTTGAGCCTTTGGCCTTAATTCTCTAAGCGTACAGCTACGTAAGTCTCTAAGTAACTAAACACGTCTATAGATAATAACGTGACAACATTCGTCAAAACTAACGAATGACCCATTTTAACAATGAAGCAAATAAAAAGTGTAAATTTACAATTTTGTTAATATTTTATATCTCAAATAAGTAAACTCATCTCAGGATATTACCAAGAGCGTAAATAGAAGAGAATTTATAATTATTGTCACTTAATAACTTAGGGACCGTCAAAGATCGCAATAAATGACATAAAACCATCTAATTTCAATAATATTTTTAAGTTCGATTAAAGTTTTGATTACAAGGAACCATCCTCAGAGACAAATTAAAGATTTACAAAATGTAAAAATTACCTGTGACGCACATCGTAACGAAATAAACTCTACATTTCAAGAGAAACAAAATATTACATGACGAATACAAAAATTAAAACGTTATTTAACTAGCGCACAATGAGGGACCAATTATTATACAAATGTTTTTACTTTAAAAATATTATTTGTATTTATGATTAGATTACTATTTCTCATTAGGAAAAAATTTTTTTTTCTAAACCAATGAACACGCAATGGAAAAACAGTATTTCTGTACTTTCCGTTAATTACTTCTCGTATATTTGTAACATTTATAACAAACCGTCAGCACCCAAACTGAAACACTGTGCTCCAGTAAATTACCCTCATACACCTTATTTAAACTTTGCTTATCCCTCACAAAGCGTATAAGCAAATAAAGTCCACACGGGCAGAATGCTTTGTTTAATGGATCTGAAACTAGAGTTTCTTGACATGATATACAAAGCTGATAATATACTCTAATGAAAGTTAGTTAATAAGGGTATAAGAGTGTATAAGTGTCCAAGTATCCAAGAATTGAACCATATACTCAACACAGCTGTCAAATAAGAATAAAATGTTTATAGTGAAAAGAACTGATGCTTCATTCAAAAATTGAACAATATTTTTCATAATTAAATAACCTGATGCGTTTTACAAAATTTTGCTTCACATCTCATAGACGATAGTCATATAACGGAGGAATTGAAAAAGAATATTCAACGACAGTAAATACAAATTCCTTGTTGCAAAAAATATTTCAATCTCAATTAAAATTTTTGTAATATTTAATGCAGAATTAATAACAAATGCAGAATCAGTTGAATACAATATTTAAAAACAGAAAATTAAAGTAAAAAAATAGGTATTATACAAAGATGGATTAGTTTACATAAAGTAAGCGAAATTATTTGAGAGCGGGGCTAAGTTACACTAATAGAAGTTAGACCTTGATATGAGTATAAGAACAGATCCACGCATTCGTACATCTACCCATCCCTTTCCTTGACGCAGACAGATCACTTAACATTGGAGATCACCAAACATCCAAATTTTCTTACTGTCTGACACTTCACAACAGTACGTGTTTATCGTCACTGGAAAGACACGATCCCGCAGTCGAGAAATACAGACGCCCGATGTGTGTTTTACTAAGAGGCAGGATCTAGCTCTAAAGTATTATTAATAAACTGTTCTATTTTAGGTCACATCCCGAAAATCGCACCAGCGACAGAAAGTATTATGTATTCCTTTGCATGCCGATTCTAGTTTCGAGTAGGCAACAGATGAAAAAGTACAGACCCCAAACCCTACCCTCAGGGATATCTCCTAGTTACGGAAAAGTGTTCACTCTTTTGTGGAGAAATTTCTTTGGGGAGCACTTTTCTAATTGTTTATTATTTTTATTGTGTTTTATATTAGTATTTGCTTTTACTGTTTGTTTTTAGTTATTGTTTAAACGTTTTATATTATTTAGTTACTTATAGTTTGAAGTTTATTTGTTATAGAAATAGTGGATTCTTATA
>JBAIZL010000005.1:152349385-152454385 GCA_036971475.1 Prosapia bicincta | reverse complement strand
GGTAAACAAATTGAAATATTTCAGGATTGAACCTACCAGGTAAGTTAGAAGCTCATGAAGTTCCACCTAAACTCTAGTCATTATACGACATATATTACTACATATATTAAGAGATCCACACACTTCCAAGTTCGATGTACAAATTGCTCAAGCATTGACGTTTGCAAATAATTCCAATATTAGTCATAAAGTAGTTTATTTTAAAATATAATTAATACTAAATTTTAATAAATAATATATTGTTTACTGTTTTTTAAGTATTGTATTGCAATTTTCTTAAACGAATTCCCTTGAAGAGAGCATTGTTTTCATGATTAAAAACGTTTCAAAATATTTCAATTTAATATTTATATATGATTCGATCGAAACCTTTCTATTAGTAATCAATTATAACAGAAGTTAAAATATTCTGCAGATTTAAAATAGTTTAATACTTTTTTAATGGTAAACATATTAGTGGAAAAGAAATTAACAGTTTGCTCAAAATATGTAATTTAAATTTAATTTATTTCATATTTTATTTTATAAAGGGGAAATCTTACACATCAGAAATATTTTTGAAGTAATTGTTTTTAAAAAATACGTGTGAAACTTAAATATTGAGAGGTTTGGGCATTAAATTAATATTACCCCGCTATATTTATGTTTAAACTGCAATACCTCTCTTGAGTACTCTATGTAACAGCTGTCTTTGTGGGGGAACTATTTGCCTGTTACCTAATAAACTGCAGGTAAAGCCAGTGAACACTAATTTGATTTGTGTATGTTCGGTCATTGTAAAGTGACAGATGTGTTCTGGCTTAAGTTAACTACATTTCTCCCGACTTAAACACCTAATCATCAAAGCGGTCCCGTAAATTTGTTTAAATTTATTTTACTCCTTTTTTCACAAATAAACTGTTTATTGGAAAATCTTTTCAGTTTATTATGGTCAACTACAACTATTTCTTATTAGTGGAGAATTATTTATAGAATAACTACTTAAAACTTTCACTACAGAATATAATATAAAAAAATAGTTACGTATGTATGATACCAGAAAGTAGGCTACTCACTGCTTAAGGCGTTCATGAATGTTGTATTTATAATGAGTGTAAGGTCTCGAAGCATTGACTTTAACCAAAAAAATAATAATAATGGCTGTACGGTGGCAACAGGAAGACTGATGATCGGGTTGATGAAGGGTGTGATGGAATGGACGGACCGCATTCAGGGGGAAAGTATTGATTCGAGTTCGGAAAAGTAAATTCCATAAGTTGTCGAATGTCCTGGGATAAGATTGATGACTTAAGACGAGCCTGTTTTGAGTTGGTTCCCTTCTCACATTATATAATAGAACCGATTACTATTATTCGCCAAAGAATGTATTCATAAAATAAATGTCTGAAGCAAAATTTTTGTGTAACATTACGTAGAACGGGTTCTATGCTACAAATTAGATGTGTATGATTTGATGCATAACAAAATGGGTGTCCTTTAGGGGATTTATAAATGTGCCGCCCCAAAGTAATAGTACAGCTGCACAGGAAGCCTTTATATTAAACCATGAGGCTGATTACAGATATTTTATTGTATAATTTGGTCAATATTCATTGCTTTTTAAATGAAAGTCTTGAAAAATAATTCGGTTTGTGCAGTAAAATATTTATTTATGTTATTAATATCATTCAACCTTTAATAAGGTTTCTATTATTATAAACCTTGAGCAAACATAAGTCATTTTTGCTGAAAATTCCACACGATTTTTAAAATATGACAATATTAAGTTTATCTCTATAAACCAAACAAAGAGTTTTATGAAATAATTTTGTTAGACATATATTGCTTTAGATGTTAACTAATATTTTTATTTAATTTTACCTGTCATTGAAAAGTTTATTATTTTTTTTTAATTAATATTTGTTTTATTTTAACTAATAGTGTTTAAATGAATGTAGAATAATTTTTCTTACTATAAATTCGAGAACGTCGTTTGATATATTACTATAATTCCTCTTTTCAGAATTAGCCCTCTTTAGAAACTTTTCAAAATAATTTAGACACAACTAAGCATTTATATTTCCTCTAAGTTTTTAATTTTAAAAATAACAAATGAATAGTTATTTTAATTGTTTAAGACAATTTGTAAGAAACAATTAAGAAAAAAATGAGACAAATAAAAATTATTAGTAGCGTAAAAATATATAAAACAAAAAATGTAATTTAGTGGAGTTATTTTATTTATTTTTCCTTACGCAACCATTATCAATCAATTTCAGGCGTTAAATTAAAAATAAAAATTGATTTGTGTTTAGAGTGAAAATATATTTCACGTTCAGTCTAATTATTTGCATGTAGGTATATTAGGCTCCTAAGTCATATATTTCAAATCTGGAGATAACTAGACATTCTAAGATTTAATTTGGAAAATTAATTAGGTTCTCTGTAAGCACGGGATGAACTTTAGCTAATTTAACACATCGGTGTTTAGAATGGTAACATCTATCGCTGTTTGAAAGCACTTGCCTTCCTCCCACATTGGTACTGCTTAATGCCTCCTAAAAGCCACGGGCATCTTATAGCTGACACAATTTTTCTCAATTACTGTGCTAAATAGATGGTACCTGACTGTAAAGCATTCCTATTATGTGTTTACTGCGGTGTTCTCGTAGATCGGCGACTATTCTTGTGCGACGGTTTCCTCCCTTGTAAGGTACATTTACGAACAACCTTTGAGCAAACTTTTTTAACTATGTGTCGAAATATTTGACAGTTCTAAAATATTAATTTTCCATATGATCATTTTATTTCTAATCAAATTCAGTCACAATAAACCACTTGATATATACACCTTGATCTATAAAATGCTTTTTACAAGTAAGTCATTCAAAATCTCCCACATTTGGAAAAAACGTGTTATTCCAAGAAGAAGTAATAATTTACCGTTAAAGGGATTGTTAGATTTATTTTTATTCTTATTATAATTTATGATTTTCTAGCATTGTTTTAGTAAAGAGAGATAAGGAATATACTAGCGGTATTCCTAGATCATGACCTGTATTTATAAACTTAGAAGTTATTCCAGTTAATTTTTTTATTGGGAGTAAAATTTGTGGAGAAAATATTTAGTAAGCAAGGAGTAATAAGAAAGTTGAAATTAGTACTAATTCATATTTACAGAAGATAAAGAGGCAACTAAGATATTACGTTATGACGTTAAATCTATGAAAATTATAGTGAAGAAGAAGTTAAAATGTAAGAAAAAGCTTATTAGAAGAGGCTAAAACCATATTAAGATATAATGTAAGAAGAATAAACAGAACAAAGTCTAAAGAATATTTAATTTAAAAAAATATAACATAACCAAGGTATATTGTAAGCAAAGTATACTATTGAGCTTCGATTGTAAGTACAAAACATAATTTAATAATAACGAACATAAACACAGAATCAATAAGTTATTCTTCATGCGCGTTTTGTCGACAAAGATATCATCATCATCAGTGAACGCAGCTAATACATCCTCGATGTTTAATATTCTTGTATTTTAATATAAAACGGTTTATACGACGAATTAAACGTGATTATAGTTTAGCGTTATATCTTAACTTTTGTTTTAATTATAATTTATTTTAATGTTATTTATTTACCTTACATATCTAACCTTCAGGTTTATTTAGAATTAACAATCCTATAATTCTTAAACATCACTTGCATTTATTTCTTTATACATTATACCAAATTTATATTAAATATTTTGCAGTGACAGGATTGATATCTTAACTAACATTACAATGATAAAGGTGGACTTTGAGGCTTTAGAATTCTAATAAAATAACATAACCAAGAAAATAAATTCAGTATTAAAATTTTGTAGTTCGCTAATACGGGAACTTTGCTTCTTAAATTTGAAAATGGTGAAACTAGATTAAATTTTATAAATGGTAATTAAATTAAATTGTTCTGAACTAAAATATAGATGTCTGTTGGCTACATTTATATTCAAATAATACTTATTATTCTGAACAGTCCCTGGAATCTTGGCCTTTGTTACCTACTGCACTTACACTTGACACACACACAAAACTTACTTTATATTTCTAAACAAAACTTTTACGTCGCACTTTTTAAAATTTACTTATAAAAAAAACTCTTTACCTAATTTAACAATTTATTCTTTTTACAACACTCCCATCCTTGTCCCCACCAATCCGACTGCCTTCTTCTCGAGTTCCCTGCAAAAACTTCCTCCGTCTCCCGATCATTTAGTTTTAATTGAAATCCCTAATCTCTCCCACTACCAATATGTTCTTTGTAAGTTCCCTTAGTTTCCATCTAACGGTACACGGTTATTTTGCTATGGCTATATCGGCCGCTGTATTTTCCCGTCTTAACCACTTTGGACCCTCTTTATTGTCTATTGTTGCCGTACGCAGCTCTTAGCTTTCCCGGAAAAGTATAATGGATGGTACCTGCTTTGTCGGCACTTTACAAAACTATTTGTGTCTTTCTTTGCTAATCCTACAGATAATTATTTTACCAACTAACTGAATTTACTCCAAAGCCTCGTACTTTATGTTATAGAGTCCCCAGAATTTTAAAATTAATTTTCTTTGATTTCTTAAATTTAAATTTTACAATATTTAAATGCTATTATATCAAAGAACAATTTGTTTTAAATTCTTCTCCCAATCGTAAATTTCTAATACAAATATAACCAACCTAATAAAGTGTACAACCAAAAAGGAGAATAATAATATCTTTTACTAAGACGAGTATTTTGTTACAGGGTTAAGATTCATTTTAAATAAAACAAACAAGCAATTGCGTTTAAGCTAAAAATATATATTAAATTCACTAACAGTTAATTATAATTATCTTACAATTTTTAAAACATGCCATTAAAGTATGCTGCATAATTAATTTTTAAACTGAATAAAATAATTCAATAAATTTATGTTATTAATACTAAACAAAACAAAGTGTCGCAAATATAATGCTATAATTATAGATTAAATTTACTCAGTTTTGTGAAATGTTTTAGTGAATAAATGTTTTAGTTGACAGTGTCTTACTTAAAATTACAAAATAGCCAACAGATGAAGTAACTTAATCGAAAGCCTTACAAGTTTATTAAGAAGTTAAAATTAATATTCATACGTTCCTAAATGGTTTATAAATATAATACTGTTATACCATCTCAATTAACTTAAATTTTAATTAGTTACAATAAACAAATATAATTATTCTCCCATTTATATTAGAAAAATTGTGTAGATCATATTTCTTATCAAATATTTCATAATTACAAATCACATCATACAAATTAACAATCTTTTTTTAAAATTAAATGTGAAAATATTACAATTAAGAAGTATTATATGGGTCTGAATAATCATACATATGATCAACATAAGTGTCGAATTGTCCTTGTCTATTGCAGGTGTTTTCCTCTCTCAAATGGGCTATTTTAGTTTCTTTGGCTAAATTGGCCGGGTCTATTGTGTCCTGTAAATCGAAAGTGTTCCTTCTGCTAAAAGTGAAATTATGTTATTGGGTTCGCAAATGCACTTTCACTTTTTATACCTCTAATGATTAAAGTTGCTTTAACATTTAGGTCAAAAAGTTCTGTCAATTTTTCAATTATCAATACAGCTGGTATTTTAGGTGATAAGTCTTGAAAATACATTAAATTTTGTTCCACGTAATCTAACATGTTGACAAGTCCCCTTCGAATTTCTACTGACTTTAATTGATTTTGGTTTTGCTTAAGGTGGGCGTCTAAATGTTTTAACTTAAGGTTGTCAGTAATACATTGTCCCGTGTTAATTTTGAATATGTTTAAATATTCCGCTTGTTTTAGTTGTTGATCTTCACACATTATTTCTTCATCCGCTAATTTAGTTTGTGTTGCATCAATTTTATTGTTTAATTCTAAGCTTTCATAATTGCATTTTTCCTTATACTCTATTAATACATCATTAATTTCTACCTCAAGGGCTCCATTATTCTTAACTATTTCATCTATCTTTCTGTTAGTTTCATCTAATTTACTAATTAAATCTTGTGAAAATTAATCTAGTTTACTAATTAAAGTTTTCTTTAAATTTTGTGTAGTTTGATCTATTTTCGCACTTAAGAATTTCATTGAACTATAGCATATCCATTCCGGTGTTAACGCTAGTCCCTATATTAGTCTCTGTCCCCACGCCCAAATTTTTTACATCTACTTTATTCATGATTTAAAGTCTCTTTCCTAATAATGTTCACTTAAGTTTTAATAATGTTCACAGTTTTTTATTAAATTTCCTTAATTAACACTTTTACTTAACCCAACAGATTAATCAGTTAGTTTATTAATTTATGATTTATATTCACCATTTCTATTTAACTTGCCCCACGTTAGGCGCCAAATTATAACTTGACTTTTGTTATAATTATAATTTATTTTAATGTTATTCATTTACCTTACATATCTAACCTTCAGGTTTATTTAGAATTAACAATCTTATAATTCTTAAACATCACTTGCATTTATTTCTTTATACATTATACCAAATTTATATTAAATATTTTGCAGTGACAGGATTGATATCTTAACTAACATTACAATGATAAAGGTGGACTTTGAGGCTTTAGAATTCTAATAAATAAAGTACACGGTTATTTTGCTATGGCTATATCGGCCGCTGTATTTTCTCGTCTTAACCACTTTGTACCCTCTCTATTGTCTATTGTTGCCGCACGCAGCTTATAGCTTTCCCGGCAAAGGATAATGGATGGTACCTGCTTTGTTAGTACTTTACAAAACAATTTGTGTCTTTCTTTGCTAATCCTACAGATAATTATTTTAGCAACTAACTGAATTTACTCCAAAGCCTCGTACTTTATGTTATAGCGTATAATATAGATTTTAATTAGATTAAAAAATTATATATATATTTATATATAATCGTAATTAAAAAATGTTTTCATTCTTTTAATAAAGATCAAAAATATATTTTTTTAAACCTGTAGTGGACGACAACAAATTTTGTTAGTGTTTTTCAAATATTTATTCATTGATAAAACTTTAGAAATTGTTGTCTCGGTCGGATTCGAACCAAATGTCTGCATGTTTGAAACCCATTACAAGAGATCGATATAAAGACAGTTTATAGATCACCATAAACTTTATAAATTAGAAACGGAAAAATGCGAATAAATAGTAAAAAAATACAAATAATATATCCCAAATTAACACTATATACAGTATAGAGACGAAAATAGAAAATTGCAAGGAAATTAGCTTTCTATTTCGCCACCTAATATTTTGATTCTGTCATATGTATATACATGTTTATATATAAATTGTAATTATAAATTAAAAAGTAACTAATATGAAATTTTTTATTGTTAACCTCAGTAGGTGTTGAATTTAATAAAATTGTATTACTTATTAAATAGACAGAACGTCTTTGCTGAGTACTTTATTAGCTCAGTTTAAATTACAGTACATCCCCTCAACCCTAACGATGCAGCCACTTTTACATTTCTTTTCAAAACCTTGTCATTGTTTAGAGGTCGAGATAGCTTGTTACTGTGTTTCCATTGGGTGTTTCTAGTATTATAATTTATGTACAGAGCTTAATTTTCTTTTTCGTCTATTTATATTTAATATTTGCTTTAACAACACTAAGATAAGAAAAATTAAATATGAAAACAGTTATATTATGAAACTTAGGCAGATAAATGACTTTTTTTAATTATTGGTACATTAGTTTCTATAAACATCAAACTAGTTATCATTTAAGATCAGCTTACCACTCAAAATTTATCAAGTTAAATTACCCATAAAAACATTTACACCGCCTTATTCTCTCTTCCATTTGCTACACGAGTTTTAGAAGGAATTTTTTGTACATTATGGATGAATAATTCAGACTGACGAGTTAATATACTTATATTTATGATCCTTATTTTGTTTAAAATTTTGTTTTATTACTTTTGTTGTCATTAACAACAAAAATAAAGGGAAGTAAAAATTACTGCAGAAGAGATAGAGAGATTCCTGTAATTATTGCAGGGTAAAGAAATGAGAAGAAGAGAAAAGTAGTATTTAAATATTAGATTATAAGTTAACGTCGTGGATCCTATGAAAGTGAGACTCCTAACATATACACAAACAATGGAAAGTATTTAGATAAAAAACAAAAAATTTAAGCTGTCAAGCTAACAATCAACACTATTAAATTTCAGGTCACCGTGTGAACAAGCTTTAGATTAGCCTGTCACTGATTTCTTATAAGTACAATGTCAGTGTAAAAAAAAGTTGTAAGCTAAAATGAAATACTCTAAGGTGACGCTGCAAAATTTTATGTCCAGCAGTGTTTATTATAACATTTATTTATTAAAATTTATTGGGAAGTTTTATATTTATTTTTACTCACTTTTTTAAGTTTGTGTTGTGGAAATGTTTCATTTCCACATCTCTTCTTTCCCCAAAGGTCCAACAGGTTTTTTCCATTGTTAAATTAACTTTACTTCGTGTCTTTGATACTCCGTTATCATTATTGCGCGGTATACGACAAAAAGGGGAGGGAAGGACAAAACTCGTTCATTGAACCGGAATCTTTCACTTCAGTTCATGATTTTCTACAGTTGAGAGTATTGATCAATGATAGGAAACTAGACTAAAAGTTATTTACGTATTTAAACTTGAAAACTTAATCCATTGCAATAACTTACGTTAAATGACTTATTTAGCCTCTAGTCGGGTGTTATACTCTACATATAGCACCAGAGTAAATACTGCAGTCATAAATGTAATTCACAAATGCTGTTTTAATCTAAATTAAATAAGTTTTTAATACAGTATAAAACTACGAAATAGAGAAAATAAAATGTTCTCAGCTTGCTGTTATTCTTACCAAACGTGTTGAATGCAATATTGTTCCAAATTTCATTCACCTATAATGGGAAATATAGTTCGTATTATAAAATATAAATAAGTACATTTAATTATAGTTTAATCAGTGAATTCAAGATGATTACAACAAACAACATAAGTAATGGCTTAGGATGGTTTGAAAGCTAGAAGTAACAAGCACATATACTGTTTATTGAGATTATTACTTGGATAGAAAACCTGCAAATAAAATATTGATTTTGGATCTTTTAACATTAAAAATGGAAATCTAGTGTTGCAGCAATTCTTGTTGTAAATTATTAATAGATTGTCAGTGACATCGAGTGATCCATAATTTAAAAATATTTTGTGATTCAAAAAGAAATACGTTTAATTACCAAACTGTCATAACAGTGTCGTATATAAAGGATAAAGGCTGAACAAATTTCTAAAATAATTTCTATAAATACCTAAATGAATTTCTAAAGTTAATAGACTAAATGAATTAGGCCTACTCGTATTATTTTAAGGAGAAAAAAGATCTACAATGTTAAAATCTTTGATAGCTACGCAAGGCAAGAAAATTTATAGGTAAAGGTACAATAAAGAGAGAGAGAGAGAGAGAGAGAGAGAGAGAGAGAGAGATTGAAAAATAAGAGTGTTTAGGCACTTTTAACGGAAAGATGTCTGTAAATTCTGATTGAATACAAATCTGATTTTGTATGCCTGTAAAAATATTTTTAGATGAAAAACCATAAACAATTTATAGGGAAATAATCCTCATATATTACAAGCTATTTTAACCAATAATAAGATGAAATTAAATATCCTTATGTTGTTATTTAGAACTCATTAGATCTTTCTTATGTATTTTTTTTACATTACATATATCATAATATTATTAAATAACAATAAATTGTTATTAAAATATAACATTTAGAAATAGTTTGTTACAATTAATTGTTATTAAAATATAACATTTAGAAATAGTTTGTTACAATAAATTGTTATTAAAATATAACATTTAGAAATAGTTTGTTACAATAAATTGTTATTAAAATATAACATTTAGAAATAGTTTGTTACAATAAATTGTTATTAAAATATAACATTTAGAAATAGTTTGTTACAATAAATTGTTATTAAAATATAACATTTAGAAATAGTTTGTTACAATAAATTGTTATTAAAATATAACATTTAGAAATAATTAGTTACAATAAATTGTTATTAAAATATAACATTTAGAAATAGTTTGTTACAATAAATTGTAAGTCATTAATAACACTATGAACTTGAAGTTATTTTATAAAACTTCTGTAAATATTAGAGGTGGTTAAATGTCTATAAACTTATATATTCCAAATTCTTCTTTTTTTTAAACAAAAACTAGCTCAGACTGAAAAATACACTACTAATGGATGGATTTGTGTTTGTGACGTATGCTTGAAGAGTCAACAATTATCTATTTTTAAGATGTGTTTTAACTGACTGGAATTTATGTGTAGGCCTAAATACTCCAAAGTTATAAATATCATGAATCTGTATAAATTATTGTGCTATTATCCGGAAGGTGCACTTTGTAGGTTTCCTTGAGTAACCTGGGACAAACAATATTGAATTATTTAACTAAGGAATTGTCTTATTTTAATTTTCCAATTATATTTATATTTACCTCTATTTACTTATCAATGATAACGTAAGTGTAATCTGGTGGCTTTCTAATCAGGTGTGTATGATTGATTCACTATTAGAGGGGCGCAGTGTTCAATATAATTTAATCATCAACATTAACTAACAAGTAGGAAACTTCGTTGCCTCATTGGAACTACGTGATTGGAGAAATCATTATTCATAGTAGAGCTGTTCATGGTAACGAAATATTGAGGTAACAGGTTAACTCGGCAACTAGTTCGAATGGGTTGTAATTTAGCTGGATAAAAATATAATAGTCTACTAAATTGAAACTAAATTTGTTCAATGTATTATTTTCAATACTAAGAGTGTAACGGTATAAGTAGTAAGAGTTAGATATAACAATTTAAAAAAATTTGTTGAGTTACAAGAATAAATATAGGACACATCGACAAATAACTTTCAATGGAAAATAAGGCAAAAATAGAAAAATGAAAAATTTCTTGGCGGTGAAAATAGAGAAAGGCAATGAACCAAAATGTAGAAAAAAAAACTCATTGATATAGAATGTGAGGTGCTAGTTTAAGGAATGAATATGTAATATTTTAAAATACTTACATTGGCTTCAGAAATGAAGGAATTCTAGAGACGGAACGATTATTGTTTTGTTTAGGTAGCTATATATCACGGTATGTAGCTTCGTGCGATATTTAGAAGTCTACAGAAATGATGTAGTATCTTGTTATACTAAATGCACCGCCACCCTTTTCTGTACTTCTATAATGGTGTTACTTTATGCAAAAATTCAGGCCTACATAAATATTTCAGTCGTTTAAGGAAATATTTTCTTTCGTGTTACAAAAGTGAGCCTTTGAAAAGTAATTTCATACTATAGTACATGAAAGGGAAGTTGTGGAGAACACTAAAAAAATATTACGTCAATAGAAGTCAGTTTTGAGTAGAAATGAGTAAATAACTATTTTTACTTTTTGAGCAAACGTATAATTTCTGTAACACTCATGACGTAAATTCCTTATACAATTTCTAGTTAATAAATACGGACATTTAAAGCATAAGCCTACAATTTATCATAGGTAACCCTACGTCAACTAATTTCCTTTTTTTAACGAGATACACTAAGAATTTATTTTAAGGAGTATATTCAAGATATATTGAATTTTCAAATGAAATACTTTCCTTAAATTTACCCGACACTAGTTTTTAGTTAATTAAGGTATAAAATTAATTAGGTATCCCAAACGACAAAATAAATATGTTCTATAAATCTAAATGTATAAAGTAAATTTTAACTCTGGCAATAACATTTAAATTAGCCAAACTAAAAACAAAATTTCAACCGGTTTATAACAACATATTACAAAACAAAATTTCAAAAACCAGAAAAATTAAGTATTGCTGAACATATCTTAAATACTAAACACATGGAAAGTCGCCTAGTATCGTGCATTGGCGGTGGTATCACACAAATCATACCTTAACGTTTATACGACCTCCCCTAAGATGGTTGGCAGGTTTGTTGGGTCTGTATATAGTCACACATGTCAGTAAAATAGTCAGCTGGATAGAAACAACATTTATATGAACATACAAAATTTTCAAAGAATCTTACCACTTCATGAGATCTGCAGGCACAGGAAGGGGACGTGCAAAATATGATCATGTTTAAGATACCTTTTTTAAAAGGCTCCTGTGTTCTTTATACATGATCTGCCAGTATACATCGTCTCTGGGCTTTAATACAAAAAACCAACTAATTATTAGAATAGCTCAATAAAATTGTTCTCAGGAGAGAACTCGTTTGAAGAAACATTAGGTTCTGAAGTTCATGTATGTTCTCGTATTTAATAATTAATGAAATTTAATTAAAACTGTACTTTGATTTTATAATCATTAATTTTATAATCATTATCAGTTGGAAAAACTAAAAGTTTTTATTGGTTGTTCAACACAGGATAAACTCAAATACTGTAAGTTTTTATAATGCATTTAATTACTGATTTTAAGCTAAAATAATTTTCTTTTCAAATAAAATACATTTAACTCTCTCTTTATCTTCACAAATTATTAATTAAAAGTTCGTTATTTTTCACATACTTAAATCCTACATTTCATATAAAATTCATTAACTGCATTTACACATTTTTAAACAAAATTATTTGCAAATTTAACATAATAAAACACTTTACCTTCTTATTTCAAGATTGAATTGGTAAATTCACATTTTATTATAAATAGTTTTAAAATTTATATGATTCAATAAATCCGGTCTTCTTGAAAATGATTGGCTTATGGCCAAAACCACTTTGTAACTTTAATATTTATTATTCATTATTTAAACATTTTTGTTATACTAAATAATGTTCTTACTTTTAAGATTTATTTAATTTTTTAACATAGAATGTAATCATTGTTTAAGTTTGATTGGTAATTTGAATTTATTAAATTTAACTGACTAAATTTGACGTTAATTTGTATATAATAGAGAAAATGACTTGCCAAGTATTTCCCTGCCGGTCCTAGAGTCCTATCGTCTGGATTCCCTGGTCCCTGGATATCGGAATTTGCCATCCCTGGTCAGTCGATGAACTTTTTTCTCCATTTTCACGTCCCGGAGTCTGAGTCTGAAGCCCTCGTCCATGGATGGAAGTAGACGCGCGGAAACGTGGTGGTTTTGTCCCATCTGTCCTTATGGTGGTTCTAGGCACGATCCGACATTACGGCCATTAGCACCTCGTATTAAAGATTTTTACAGACTGCATTACAGGTCCTTCAGTTCCTGTATTTATTGCGGCTATGTCACCCTTCCCCTCTGCTCTAAACTCGTCGCTATCTCCGTGCTTGTTTCTTGTACAGGCGGGTTGGACAACGTATCAGTTTCAAACTGTATAATTTTGTTATCTGTTTTTTGGAACGCTGAAAAATGTCTATTATTTTAAAATGGCTGTAACACTTTTGTTTTTTGAATTTTTTAAATTCTGTTTTCATCACTGTTTATTATGGATTTTTCTGGTCATTTCAAAATGTCGATGATAGTTTTACGTGGTCTAGTTCTCAAGTTAGCATTTTTCGGCACTTAGAAATATTTCACTCCACTCTCGTTTGTCAAATTTAGTTAGTTATTACAGTTTTATGCTATTATAACTTTAATACTATAACACTTATTCAAAATTTTACTGACTTCTTGACTCTGCTATGTTTATTATACCATAAATTAATACCTTATTATTTAAATATTAAAATTGTTATTTAAACAATAGGAAATTTTTAATTTCTTAATTTGAATGGTAATTCAGACCGTTACAGTGTGTATGTTTGTGTGTGTGTGTGTGTGTGTGCGTGCATTTTTTTACCAATATAAACTTTCTATATTTCTCTATAACTTATAGGTTAAATGAATTCCTACACAAACTAATAGCATCTCTATAGTTGAATAAAGGTTGATTGCCGTTCGGGTGGTATCGGAAAAAGTATTTCAAATGATATCGGACAAAATCGGAGGATTCTCCGAAAATTTTTACAGCTAAAAATCTAATCAATTTATTTTTACCAGAGAGAAATGTAAAAGATAAGAGGGAATGAAAGTGGAGAGTGTATGAAAATAGCTATAGAAAATTATACAAATTAGATCAGAGATTACAAAGGCCAAAAACAAACTTTTTAACGATAAAAGCTTCACTAAAAGATGTCGTGTAGATAATAGGCTACATGTTAAAAGTTTTACAGACTTTAGGACAGATGTTATATGTTATAGGACTTTAGGACAGATGATATATATGTTAAAGGTTTTACAGACTAATCTAGGTGTAGTTTAACTTACTATGCATTCACTGATAGGTTTGTTAGAAAAAGCAATGGGGAGCACACATTGACACTAGGTTATATAAAGTTTGGCTTCATTAACGGAAAAATACACAACAGAAAAACTGATATAAATGTTCAATAATTGAAAGTTTGTGTTAAATTAGAAAACAAAATTAGCCCTTTTTGACCTGAAAAGGTTTTTACTGTGTTTTAAACAGACGTAAGAGAATTAAAAGGAGCCGCTGTTACCAATAGAAACGTTAGGGTAAAATATTAGAAGTACAACCATAGTAAAAGATAAGGAAGAAGCACGGCTATTTTTCTAGTGTTTACTCAATGAGTCCTTAAATATTTAGCTGTTTAGTTAAAACAAAAAAGTTATGGTAAAAACGTAGGATGTCATAATAAACTTTTATTAAATAAAAAATAAATTTGGTCAAATTAGAACTTATTATAAAACTAAATAAGTAAGTTTTATAACAACCTATTTAAGGTAACACACTTCGAAAGTCAATTACTTTTAGTACATGTGCAACGTTTAATACATGCACACAATTTAAACCATGTTTTGCTTGTTTTAATAAAGTTCAGAACAACACAACAATAATTTTAATAAATATTTAATAACCAAATTTAAACATTTTATTATAACGCATAAGTCAGTTAAAACGGACTGTCCCTGAGTGAATCCATTACATTGCGAAAACATGAAAACAGTTTTATCTTATGAACACAAGTCACAATTATGTCTGTTACAGACTTATAACTGTGATGGAAAATATTTTACTCTGGTAAACTTATTAAGAGAATTTTTTCCTGTTCTTTTAAAGTTTACATTAAATTGAATATATTTTTTAATAACATTGTTTTATTTCTAGTTTTATATTAATTTAAATAATATATAACTTCTGTAAATGTTTTATGTGGCTCCCATTGGGCTTGCCATATTAATAAAATGTGTTATTCTTTCAGCCAACTATATTTACACACTGAACGCCAAACCTAAATTCCACTTGCTCCACATTTCTACACATTGTTTGGATAGACACCTGCGAAATTTCACCTTGCTACAATGCTTCACGATCTTTGGAACCTGGATAAACATTTTTCTTGCTCACAAACGTTGGCCTATGTTCAACATATTTCGAATTAAAAAAAAACAAAAATCAAAATTAATGTGGTGTAAGCCCGTCGCGTCAGTATTAATACAGTGCACCCCGGTAGTGGTAATCACCGGCGAAATGATGGAGGACAATATTCATTGAACATCAAACTATTACAAGCCAAACACAAGAAGAACAAGAAACAAAACTGCCCCGGGGTGCAAAAGCGAATAAATAGTTGTATTAAAAAATAAATCTAATTTGTGTTTACGTCTTTCTGGTTTATTATTTTAGGAATTATTTACAATTGTTATGAAAAAATATATGCAATTGTTGCTGACGTATGCCAAACATGTTGTAGATTGGTTTTTGGTTGGTTTAAAAATTATTATGTTACGTGTTTACTGATACAGAACTCGGATGTAAAAGTCGATGACGATACGAACCGCGATGACACATATGCACAAAGGGCGTGGCGAACTACGGTCTGCTGTTCATAGATTAAAAGTAGGGAATTATTCTTTCAAAGAAGAATATGGTAGCCTACCACGAGTATAGCAGACCGAAAAGCTGGCTAGAGTAGTCTGAAACATTCACGCCCTGCAGCTTGGTAACAAGTGGACACTGGTTTTGCCTTTAACTGGCATTCTGAAGGCAACTTTTATTTTATAGGGGAGATTGAAGGATTGGAAATAAGGTGGATTTCTTTGGTTTTAATATACAAGATATTTTTGAGATGCGGTTATATGTTGTAAAAGGTAAGATTTGGTCGGCCGATGTATTTAATATGAATAGTACTCGATCAGCCATGAAAGTACAAGCGTGTAACTTAAATTTATAAGCCAAGTGATTTTATAATAGTGAGTTTTTATAGCCAGTCATTTTTTAGAAGAGATTTTTTTAGCCAAAGATTTAGAAATTGTCAATCTAATCCTTGAACATTAATTTTAAACCATCAAAATTAAGCAGTGAATTTAAGCAATCAAGGTATTGTAAGGAGTGGTATGAATAATATTACCCCATACACCAAACAGTGTCCTTGTTTAAGGGATGATATTCCTTATACATTTTTCTCTTTTATTTTTCGTTCTCTCATAAAATTACTTAACTTTTTGTAGGTATGTACGGAAATACTGGAAATTTTAATATTTTGTACACAATAGCATATAGCAGACAATTACTATGTAGCTCCTAATTTTGTTCCATAAATGAGAATGACTGTTTCGGTTTATGTGTGTCTTTGTTAACTCTAACACATTGAGTGCGGTGAGCGTGAATGCCCTACTGGCGCCCGTGACTTTCATGGACGTCCCACGCCCACTCTCAATTCATTGGTTCAGTGTGAGGTTAGCCCTTGCCGGAAAACATTGTATCGCTTATCGGTTTTGTGCCAGACTTTGCGCACATTTCTATGAGTTTCGTTTTTTGTTCCACCTTCGCTGTAGGGTTTTGGACTGTGTTATCGTATTAGAGTTACTTGAAGTGTTTATAGTTGTGTGTAATATATTTTGTACAATGAATATGAATAATGAGCTTCAATTATTGTAGAATGTCTACTCTGACAATGAAAATGACTCCTAGGATGGCTCTGACAGCTCCAATGATGACGACGAGGTGTCTCCAACATGGTAGCGCCACTGGCCTGACAGACGTGCCTTTCACAGGAGATTCTGTGAGTGCCAATTCCCGGTAACAATATTCCAACTGATTTGTTTAATTTATTGATAGACGATATTTACTTAGAGACAATTGTTGCTGTGACAAACAGATATGCCTTGGAATTTTTTTGTGGTCCACAAAACACTGCCAAATCACGATTCACAAATTGGAAAGACGTGACTTTGACCGAAATTAGAATTTTGTGCTTTTGCTTCACACAAAAAAAACAGCCTGTATAATTTCCGTTTCAAGGTCATTGAAATTGCTCCTCTCTCCCCAACAGGCTCCCATTATGGTGACTCCTATTCAAAACAGCGTACACAGGCTCTTTAAGAATAACAAAAGAAAAGCAAATGGACGCCGAGTTAAAAGAAAATGCCGAGTTTGTGCAAAAGAAGGCAATCCCGGATGAACCAGGACTGTGAACTGCGATGTTTCGACAAGTTTTACTAGGACTGGATGACTAAAGCTGAGTATTAAAATGGCGGGTGGGGGGAAGTTGCATATGGTATTTGTTTTGGTATTGTTTAGCAATTATTATAAACACTGTGTTAGAATTATTTAGATATGAATTACTTATTGACATTGTGTGTAAGCTTATTTTTATCGTTGCAAAACATTGTAAATGTCGGCAGAAAATGTTGTACTTTAATTTGTACTTAAATTTGTTTTTGGTACTTTTTCTATAACTATAACTGAGTGTTGTGGTTGGAAAAAAAGTTTGTCGGTATCCAGCAACAATTGGAAGAGAAACCCAACAGTTAAACAGTTGTCAACTATCAACCGAGATACGAGAACCGGCACCACCTGCGAAGTACGAACCTAAACGTACCGGAAATCACGTCACTAAAATAGACGAAATTGAACGCCTAGCAAACTTCAGATGACATATTGGGTCCATCAACAACTCTTTTCAATGCAAGTAATCAATAATTGTTTCAGCAATTTTGATGCGCAACTATAAATACTGCCGCACTAAACGTGTTCTAACCGTAACAAAACGGCTGATTTTAATTAAGCATGAAATGGAAGTAGGGACAAGTATATATATATATATATATATATATATATATATATATATATATATATATTAGTATTATATATTATATAAGTAGGAAATATGTAAGAAGTATAATTAAGATGCCTAATTGTCAAGTAGGTCTTCCTTCGAATTAGGCATCTCTGAGTTCTGATTAAGTATAGAGAGTGGCATTTTAAATATGGTATTCAATTTTAATGGTGTTCAACAAGAGTATGTCAACGAAATAGTAGCCAATACCGCTTCTGCTCGAATGGGTCACAACCCTTTTGTGGTTTCACCAACACCACTTTACACTGAATCTAGTATTTGAGCTGAATAAAAGTACGAGAAAATATTACCATCGCAATGACAACACAGATACTGAATCTGAAATTAAAAGGGTATTATATTAAACTCTATTAAAAGCCATTATATTCCTATATTTGCACGTGGACTTCACATAGGAAAGAGTTGCAGTGCTTAGGAAGTAAAAGAAGGAAAATTTAAAAAAAAGCTACAGCAAGAGGGAGGTAGTGAAGATTCATTGACTTAATAAGATATCATAAGGTGCAAAGGTATGTAGTCGTGTTTTCAGAAAACCGTTCCTCAGGAAAATATTTGGAAATTTAAACAAAATTTATTGCATTTTTGTTTCAATTTACGGCCTGTTGCTCATATGTCTGTAAACGTAGTACGGAGAATGGGCCTATATTAAATTCGACTGATCTGATTAGACCACTATTAACCTCTTCTTAATCTCAATCGCTAACCAGCACTATTCAATAACAAGACATACGACATACTTACGAGACAGAGAGAGAGGGAGGGAAGGAAGAAATAGAGTGAGACGGCGACAGAATGAGAGAAAGAACGATACCGAAAGAAATAGATAAATAAATAGAGAGAAGAAAGGAAAAGAGAGAGAGAAAAAATAGAGCTAGACAGGGAGAGAAATAAAAAAGGGAAAGAAGAGAGAGAAAATAACGAAACAAATTGAAAAATAGGGAGAAAGAGAGAGATAGAGGGAGAGAGAGAGAAAGAGAAGGAAGAAACATAGGTAGACAGGGAGAGAAAAAAGGAGGGAAAGAAGATGGAGATAGATTGAGAGAAAAATTAAGAAAAAAATAGAACGAAAAATAAGCATAGAGAGAGATACGATTTGATTACAGAGTCTCGAGCACAGTTACAGTTGTGTGGCAGATGAGGAGAGTTTAAGGTTCTGGCCTAACACATTCATTTCTAACATTAATAACAGTTTACTGTCGCTTTGCATCTTCTTTGCTTCATTAATCGCGAACTGTGATGAGTATTATTGCGTAAGCAGAGGGCACCATTCACGGCAATGACTGAGTTTTATAATGACCATTGAGCAATAAGACTGACGATATTTATTTTCGATTTCAAAACAAATTAAAGCGTATTTGCTACATCTTAAATATTACAAAATACGAGTAGCAGGTTTAATATAGACAGATAATAACAATTTCTTAAGCTATATATATATATATATATATATATATATATACGAGTATATATATAATTAATGAATACAAATATTTTTGATTACTAGAATAATTTTAAATTATATATTAATCAAAGTTTTTTCGCCAATAAAATAAGTATTAGTATGTTCAGAAAAAACAATGAAGATTTTTTCTTGAAGATGCTAATACCTATTTCATTTTTGAAAAACTTTGAATTGTATATAATTTAAAACTATTCTTGTATTCAATTTATTTTTATTAATTAACTATATTAGAAGAAAACGTATCTATATACATTAACGTATATAAACGTATATATGTATATATATATATATATATATATATATATATACGAGTTATATGCTTAACTTTGCATCACGGTTTTCTTGTATTCACTTATTACTTTCACTATGTATGTATTTTAACAAGTATCAAGTAAGATTCTTGTTGAAGTACATATAGTGAAAGTGATATATATATATATATATATATATATATATATATATATATATATATATATATATATATATATATATATATATATTCAAAATTATGTCATAGGCTATTTGTAAATTAGAATATTTGTTTACATTTTTTAAAAAATTTAACATATACGCATACTTGGACGAAAAATACTTGAAATGTTATTTTATTATTTGAAGTTCCTGAGCTATTACTAGAGAGAGTTGTTATAGTATTTTAAGAGACATTTTATATTGTACGAAAATACAGAGTTTGATTACGAGAAAAGTGTAGAAATTACAGTCATAAAATATTAACATTAAAGTTTAACTCGTCCTAAATTTAAAAATTCCTATTGTTTTCCAAATTTAATTGGCCATTGTCCGTGATATTGCTTTATCTTAAATAATGGGAATTAAAACTATGGATAAACTATTAGGATAAACACTTTTTAAAAATTCAGACCAACAGTTATCCTAAACTTTCTAACATTAACTGTCCATTAACACTTCGTAGAACTATGAGTAATAATTAAGCTGATTGTGAGTTAGGGCTACAAATATTTGTAAAACAACTTACAACCAATATGCTTTACTATCATACGCGTTTCAATGACTTATGACATCATCATCAGTGACACGACCACAAATTTACAACTGCAACTAAACTAGTTCAGTTGTATATGTGAAGTAGTGCACTGATGATGGCATAAATCAATGAAACACGTATGGTAATAAAGTATTTTGTTTGTTTAGTTCATGTGCAGATTATTTGTATTATATTTATTTACTTCTAAGAGCGTCAGGACAAGCGCGGGCACACACCCACTCACACACACACACACACACACACACACACACACACACACACACACACACACACACATGCACACACACACACACACACACACACACACACACACACATTTATAATCAAATTTACTGAAGTTATCTCCCAAACCAAACTTTGTATTGTAGCAAACACGAATAAACAGCAAAATGTAACACTACAACTTAACAACGCAGTGTTATTTTCCCTTATGGCAATGACTGATCGGTTTCCCTTTAAGAAACAACCTACCGGCATGACAGGTGTTGCCGTTAGTAGTGCATTGGTTAATCATCATTTGTGCGATACCACCGTCATGTCCCGATACTAGACGACTTTCCATGCGTTTAGTGTAGATATTTTTAGCAATACTTAATTTCCTGGTCTTTGAAATTTTGTTTTGTATTATGTTGTTATAAACTGGTTGAAATTTTGTTTTTAGTTTGGCTAATTTAAATGTTATTGCCAGAGTTAAAATTTACTTTATAAACTTTAGATTTATGGAATATATTTATTTTGTCGTTTGGGATACCTATTAAATTTTGTATTCTAATTAAGATATTGGTAAATACTTTAAAATTTACATCTTTAAAAACATTTTCTAGACATTTTGTTAAATCCTTATCAAACGGTAGGCTGAAATATTTATTTTTAATTTTTTCTTTTCTTGCTATTAAAGTTGTGGAATGTTTTTGAACTTTTAAAAATTTCGTTTTTTCACATATATTGTTTATTATTTATTTTATGTTCACCTCGTATGCAATCAGTTAAATATAATATTTTTAAGGAATGGACCCTAATAGAACATGTGTTTATAGTTCGACATAATTCCTAAGATGATCACAATCTTCTTTTAATGAAGTAATATCAGATCATTTACTTCACAATAAATGTGTGCGCTTTGTAATTCCAGAATGTAATCAGAATGCAGATTTTTCAGAATTTCAGAATGTAATAAGAAAACAAAGTATACATTATTTTGCAGCTCAGTATTGGTTGGTCTCACCTGAAACAAGAAAACAAGCGACGCATTTCTTGCACGAATTCTTTTGAAAGATGAGACGCCCGCATGAAGCACCTTAATCTAAACGCCGAGTCACACGTTGCTGTACTCTAATACTTCTCCATATATCATAAAACTAAAGCCAAATATTCTAATTTTGAAAGTCTTCTATTGAGAGCTTGAAAGCTTACTCGTAGTGAACGGCATTGAAAGGTCTCATGTAAATCAACCTGAATAAAAATGTATATACTACTTTAGGTGCTGATAAAAATACACATGCATGTTAGTTTTTTAAATACTTTTAAAAATTTATTAAGAATTACTATTTTGGACAAATACAATATTTATTTCACTAAAACGTATCATATTAAAGCTTATTGATATTAGAAAACCCTTTGACAATGTTTCGAAAATGAAAAAAGCTTTGTTAGAATCTGGTAGAACGACCTTGTACCGGCTAATACGTTTACATATCCGGTAGAAATTGAAGATTTTACATGAAATTTGTTTTTTTGTTTTTATCTAAAAACTGGTTTCGGGTAAATTTAAAACAGGTACTTCATTTGAAAATTCAATATATCTTGAATATACTCTCTAAAATAAATTCTTAATGTAACACGTTAAAAAAAAGGAAATTAGTTGACAGGGTATATGATAAATTTTAGGCTTATGCTTTAATAACTTATTTAATAACTAGAAATTGTATAAAGAATTTACGTCATGAACGTTACAGAAATTATATGTTTGCTCAAAAAGTAAAAATAGTTATTTACTCATTTCTACTCAAAACTTACTTCTATTGACGTAATATTTATTAGTGTTCTGTATCTCCACAGCTCCCCTTTCATGTAGTATAGTAAAATTACTTTTCAAAGGCTTACTTTTGTAACCAGAAAGAAAATATTTCCTTAATCGACTGCAACACTTAAATAAGGCTGAAATTATGCACACAGTAACACTATTATAGAAGTACAGAATAGGGTGGAGGTGCATTTAGTATAACAAGATACTACATCATTTCTGTAGACTTCTAAATATTGCACGAAACTACATACAGTAAAATATAGCTACTTAAATAAAACAATAATCGTTCCGACTCTAGAATCTCTTTACAATGTCTAGCTTTTTTTTGTTAACTTCAAAAGAAAATAGCATATCTGAACTGATTTCTGAAGCAAAAGTAAGTATTTTAAAGTATCACATAGTCATTCCTTAACCTAGTACCTCAAATGCTATACCATCAGGTTGTATTTTTTTCTAAATTTTAGTTCAGTGCTTTTCTCCATTTTCACCACCAAGAAATTTATCATTTTTCTATTTTTGCCTTTTTTCCCATTGAACAATATTTTTCAATGTGTCCTGTATTTAATCTTCTAACTCAAAATATTTTTGTAAATTGTTATATCTAACTCTTACCACTTATATTCTTACACTCTTAGTATTGTTACACTCTTAGTATTGAAAAAATACATTAATATATTTAGTTTCAATTTATAAGACAATTAATTTTTTATCTAAGTGCTTTAACAGATTATATCAATTGTAGCTTCATCATAGCTAAGCACTTTAAAAATATTTCCACTCCATAATCCCAAAACCGATTTATACACAGCCTTTAAACTTTAAAAACAAACCGTCTCCTCCTCACTTTTATAAACGTTACATTAGTTTAGCTATTACATTGAGAGACATACATAAATATCTAAAGACATGGGAATACGTGGTGTGATGAAGAAGATTTCCTTGATTGCCGTCGCTCTAAATTAAAACTCACTGGAACTAGTTCCCCAGTATTTTTTTACCATTGTAAACTTCCTATATTTCTCTATAACTTGTAGGTTAAATGAATGCCTACACAAACTAATAGCATCTCTATAGTTGAACAAATGTTGATTGCCGTTCGGGTGTTATCAGAAAAAGTATTTCAAATGATATCGTACAAAATCGGAAGATTTTCCGAATATGTTTACAGTTAAAATTCTAATCAAATGATTTTTAACAAAAAGAAATGTGAAAGATAAGAGGGAAACGGAGTGAAGAGTGTATGAAAATAGCAATATAACAAGTTTTACAGTAAAAAATGACAATAAGGGAAGCAAGTGAGAAATACATTGTTCCAAGAAGCCATTAGAGGATAGGCTCAAACTTGTCTATGGGGAAACGCAGTAGCGTCAAACCTTGTACAGATAATAGCGGAACATCTCTGACGGCGTTTACTTGTGACCAAGAACCTATTTTACTTGATCATAATTAAGTATCAGACAAACGGTAGATGCCACTATGTAGACCGAGTTTTTGGAACTAGCATTTCAATATGCAAATCAGTTGAAAATTAATCACCATTTCAACAAATCTACCGAGATGGCGGAGTGTCTATTACTTTTACTATGATTGTATGCGTAAACACCCAGATATAAGTCTAAGATCCACCGAGTCTAGCAGATTGCAACGATCTGTAGAATTCAAATGAGAGCAAGTAGACAGATTTTTCGTAAATTTCACCGAACTAATAAATGGACAGATTTTTTCACCCCTACGTGTACATACCAATAAAATAAATCAATGAAAGGAAAAACACAAGTAGGCAAGTTCAACCTGGAGAAAGAGGAAGATATATTACTCTTCTCTTGTTAATCAACCCTTCTGGAGACCAATTCATCCCCCCTTTTTTTTGTTTCTTCTTGTGATAATTTACAATGTTTTTTTTAAATGCACCTTTAGGCAATGTGTTTGCTGGTCAACATAGTTAGTAGATGGATAACTAAGTATTGTTTTTTGAAATGGTTAAGGCTATTTGTGGGGCGTGTCGATCCGAGTAATACAAGTCCTGTTTCGTAAATCAACGATGGACCCTCCCGTCATAAAGATCTGGATGTAATTACTTTTGGAAAATTACACCCCATTCATATTCTGAGCCTTCCGCCACACACCCCACGCAAGCTTCGCCCTCTAGACCGAAAGATTATGAAACAGTTTAAACACTTATACAACGAGTCATGTTCCCAGCGGATGAGACGGTATTCAAAAATGAAAATAAGATTGAAGGATGTAGCTGGTCTAGTGATTGCTGCATTTTCCATGGATAGAGGTCGCTCAATCTGCTTTTTCATGCACAGGAATCTGTCTTCTGAACGACATCATTTTTTTAACAATTTGGATTTTACAGCATCACCAACTTAAACAGAATGAATACGTTCACTTTGAAGAAGTCGAAGAGGGCTTCTCCAGATCTCCACAAAACACACGTCTTTGACTAAAAATTCAAAACTAACAACAGTTGAACAAGAACCAGATGCCTCGATTTCATTGTCATCAACGCTTTAGGTAAACCGACCAAACCGGTGACAGTTACACTTTCATCGAGGGCTAAATATATTTTGGAGCTGATCTCGCCCCTTCCCACCTCATCCAATTCTACGTTTAAATTAAGAAAAAACTTTCGAAAGACAGCGAAACTCTGACATCATATCCATAGAGATAACAAAGTGAAAAATATCACAAAAAAATTATACAATCCTTGATAATAAAGATGGCCAGTGAAAATGAAAGATGAAGGGAACTAATGGAGGAAATACTACAAAGTACAAAGTCAAAAACGTTTTGATTTGTAATGAAAAATTAGCCCAAACAAGGCTAACGATGTCACTCACTCCATTCTTTCTGGCGAAAGTTTTGATGAAGACTGAATAGTTTCGAATGTATAATGAAAAGGCTCATGACAATTGTGCCAACTTGGAAGAAAGTATTATTTACTACCAGTGCAATGTTTGTAAGATAAAATAAGAGACTAATACGTTTTTAATGTTTATCCTAATCTGAAATTTATTTTTAATTTTGTATTCCTCAAAAACCACGACTAAAACTTTGAAAATTAAACAAAAATTTGGTTTATACTTTTACAAATGATTTTTGAAAAGAATTTATTTTTTGTGTATATTTTATGTATACTCATATAATTAAAATAAATTAAAATCTTTTTATTCAATACAACATGACTATCTGATACCATCCTTCTTAATCTGAAATATCAAAAATGCAAAGGTATTCAAATTTGCGAAAAAAAAATATCTTTTATATTTTGAAACAAAACTATTTAAAGACTCTTGGGAAAGGTATAAACGTTAGAATGGCAAAAAGGTCAAATATTCTAGATTATAAATAAAACGCTATATGTAAACACGTTAACCTCCCTAATCGAAAAATAATTGGTCTTAAATTAATAAAAAATGTTGAATTAAAAAATCTTTTGAATAGTTTTGAAAGTTTGTATGAGTTATTAATAAATATGACGGAAAATAATTTAATAATTGTGACAAAGTGCCTATCACGAACTCCCAGTTATATTCAATAATTAGGAGTTAGGTGTAGACTTATTTTGTAAAAATAAAAAATTGTATTTAGTAAAATTGAAAAATCGGTAACACAAACTCTTCAACACTTAGTTGGGTGACCGGGGCTAGTTGTATAGAGGAAATTTACAGCAACGTAATTGGTCGAACAATGTAAAGAGGACTTGGTGAAGTAGCTACTAGTCTATATATTTGATGAAAAATGTTGTTTTTAATGAAGTTTGCTTCGTACAATACATTTGAGATGATAGCTGTGCAATTGAAATGTACATAAGGTGACAGTTAAATAAACAATGTATGTGTGATTGAGAGGTTTTATTTATTTAATTTAATAAAACATGTGTTAATTGATGTTATAATTGATGTGTTTTAACTGACTGGCATTTATGTGTAGCCTAAATACCCCAAAGTTATAAATTTCATGAATCTGTATAATTTATTGTGCTTTTATTACGGAAGGTGCACTTTGTAGGTTTCCTTGAGTAAGCTGGGACAAACAATAATAATTGAATAATTTAACTAAGGAATTATCTTATTTTATTTTTCCAATTATATTTATATTTACCTCTTTTTACTTATCAATGATAACGTAAGTGTAATCTGGTGCCTTTCTAATCTGGTGTGTATGATTGATTCACTATTGAAAGGGCGCAGTGTTCAATATAATCATCAATAAATCATCAACATTAACAAACATTAGGAAACTTCAATGTCCCATTAGAGCTACGTGATTGGAATCACTATTCTTGGTATAGTGGTTAATGGTAACGAAATATTAAAGTAACAGGTGAACTGGGGAACTAGTTCGAGTGAGTTTTAATTTAGAGCGACGGCAAGCAAGGAAATCACCTTCATCACAACACGTATTCCCATATCTGTAGATACTTATGTATGGCTCTCAATGTAACAACGTTTATAAATGTGACGGGGAGAAGGTATGTTTTTGATACTTCAAAACGCACTCACACGCACACACACACAAACACACACACACACACACACACACACATATATATATATATATATATATATATATGTGTGTGTGTGTGTGTGTGTGTGTGTGTGTAACAATACAACTGAACAACGCAGCGTTATTTTCCCTTATGGCATTGACTGATCGGTTTCCCTTTAAGAAACAACTTATCAGCATGACAGGTGCTGCCGTTAGTAGTGAATTGGTTAATCATCGTTTGTGTGATACCGCCGCCAATGCACGATACTAGGCGATACTTTCCATGTGTTTAGTATTGAATATATGTTCAGCAATACTTGATTTTTCTGGTCTTTGAAATTTTGTTTTGTAATATGTTGTTATAAACGGGTTGAAATTTTGTTTTAGTTTGGATAATTTAAATATTATTGCCAGAGTTAAAATTTACTTTATAAATTTTAGATTTATAGAACATATTTATTTTGTCGTTTGAGTTACCTAATTAATTTTGTATGCTATTTAGGATTTTAGAAAATAGTTTTAAATTTACATCTTTAAAAACATTTTCCAGATATTTTATTAAATCTTTATCAAATGGTGGTCTTTAATTTTTCTGTTATTAAAGTGTTGGAATGCTTTTGAAATAAAAAATTTGTTTTTTCACATACATGATCTATTATTTATTTTAGGTTCACCTCGTATTAAATCAGTTAAATATGATATTAGTAAGGAATGGACCCTATGAGAACATGTGTTTTTAGTTCGACCTAATTCCTAAGATGATCACAATATTCTTTTAATGAAATCATTTCAGATCATTTACTTCACAATAAATGTGTGCGCTTTGTAATTCCAGAATGTAATCAGAATGCAGATTTAAAAAATTTCAGAACGTAATAAGAAAACAAAGTAAACATTATTTGGCAGCTCAGTATTGGTTCGTCTTACCTAAAACCAGAAAACAAGCGACGCATTAATTGCACGCATTCTTTTGAAAAATGAGACGCCCGCATGAAGCTCCTTAATCTAAACGCCGAGTCACACGTTGCTGTACTCGAATACGTCTCCATATATCAGAAAACTAAAGCCAAATATACTAATGTTGAAAGTCTTCTATTGAGAGCTTGAAAGCTTACTCGTAGTGAACGGCATTGAAAGATCTCATGTAAATCGGCCTGAATAAATAAATATATAAATAAATATATATATATATATATATATATATATATATATATATATATATATATATGTATATATATATATATATATATATATATATATATACTACTTTGGGTGCTGATAAAAATACACATTCATGTTAGTTTAATATTTACTTTTTAAAATGTATTAGGAATTACTATTTTGGTCAAATACAATATTTATTTCACTAAAACGTTTGATATTAAAGCTTAATGATATTAGAAAACGCTTTGTAAATGTTTTGAAAAAGAAAATAGCTTTGTTAGAATCTGGTAGAACGATCTTGTACCGGCTAATACGTTTATATATCCGGTAGAAATTGAAGATTTTACATGCAATTAGTTTTTTTGTTTTTATCTAAAAACTGGTTTCGGGTAAATTTAAAACAGGTATTTCATTTGAAAATTCAATATATCTTGAATATATTCTCTAAAATAAATTCTTAATGTATCTCGTTCAAAAAAAGGAAATTAGTTGACAGGGTATATGATAAATTTTAGGCTTATGCTTTAAATGTCCTTATTTAATAACTAGAAATTGTATAAAGAATTTACGTCATGAACGTTACAGAAATTATATGTTTGCTCAAAAAGTAAAAATAGTTATTTACTCATTTCTACTCAAAACCTACTTCTACATACGTAATATTTTTTAGTGTTCTGTATCTCCACAACTCCCCTTTCATGCACTATAGTAAAATTACTTTTCAAAGGATTACTTTTGTAACACGAAAGAAAATATTTCCTTAATCGACTCCAACACTTAAATAAGGCTGAAATTATACACACAGTAACACTATTATAGAAGTACAGAATAGGGTGGAGGTGCATTTAGTATAACAAGATACTACATTATTTCTGTAGACTTCTATATATCGCACGAGGTTATATACCGTGATATATAGCTACCTAAACAAAACAATAATCGTTCCGTCTCTAGAACCCCTTAATTTCTGAAGCAAATGTAAGTATTTTAAAATATTACATATTCATTCCTTAAACTAACACCTCACATTCTATACCAACGAGTTTTTTTTTCTAGATTTTGGTTCATTGCCATTCTCTATTACCTTTCTCTTACTACTTATACTGTTAGACTCTTAGTATTGAAAAAAATAAATTAAAATATTAATTTCAATTTATAAGACTATTAATTTTTATCCAAGTAGTAGAATTATATCTATTGTAGTTTCATCATAACTAAGCACTTTAAAAATATTTCCACTCCATAATCCCAAAACCGATTTATACTCAACCTTTAAACTTTAAAAACATACCTTCTCCCCGTCACATTTATAAACGTCGTTACATTGAGAGTCATACATAAATATCTAAAGATATGGGAATACGGGTTGTGATGTAGGTTATTTCCTTGCTTGCCGTCGCTCTAAATTAAAACTCACTAGAACTAGTTCCCTAGTTCACCTGTTACTTTAATATTTCGTTACCATTAACCACTATACCAAGAATAGTGATTCCAATCACGTAGCTCTAATGGGGCATTGAAGTTTCCTAATGTTTGTTAATGTTGATGATTAATTGAACACTGCGCCGCTTTGATAGTGAATCAATCAAACACACCAGGTTAGAAAGTCACCATATTACACTTACGTTATCATTGATAAGTAAAAAGAGGTAAATATAAATAATTTTGGAAAAATATAATAAGATAATTCCTTAGTTAAATTATTCAACATTGTGTGCCCCAGCGTACTCAAGGAAACTTACAAAGTGCACCTCCGTAATAAAAGCACAATAACTTATACACATTCATGAAATTTATAAGTTTGGAGTATTTACGTCACAAACACAAATCCATCCATTAGTAGTATATTTTTGAGTTTCAGATAGTTTTTGTTTTAAAAAAAGAAGATTTTGAAATATATAAGTTTATAGGCATTCAACCACTTCTAATAGTTACAGACGTTTTATAAACTAACTTCAAGTTTATAGTTTTATTAGTTACTTACAATTTATTGTAACAAACTATTTCTAAATGTTATATTTTGATAACAATTTATTGTTAATTATTAATATTATGAAATATGGAATGAAAAAAAAAATTGCATAAGAAAGATCTAATGAGGTCTAAATAACAAGCCGAGGATATTTAATTTCATCTTATTATTGGTTAGAATAGCTTGTAGTATATGAGGATTTATTTCGCTATAAACTGTTTATGTTTTTTCATCTAAAAATAATTTTACAGGCATACAAAATCAGATTTGTATTCAATGATAATTTATAGATATACCTCCGTTAAAAGCGCCTAAACACTCTTATTTTTCAATCTCTCTCTCTGTATAATTTTGGTAGCAAAATTAAAGAAAGAAAAACTATGTGAAATATTAGAAATCAATAGGGTAGTTCAAATTATACGAGGTTACACTAAAAACGTCCGGAAGACCAACCACGCTTTGTTGGAGCAGTATGGGGTCTGATTTATTAATAAAAAATACACTGAATTTAAGTGAAACACTAAACGTTAATTAAATGAGATAGTTCAAGTTTGTGAGTGAAGATAAGTCTATGCCACTTACCATTCCAAGCTATACAGGGTAGGTGACGATGTGAAGCTGCGGTGGTCCCAGGCCTGGGTTTAGTCCAGAAGTGATGAAACGTAGCTTGCGAAGAAGGGAATAAAACTAGAATTCATTTAAAATTAATTGAAAGTTAAAAGCACTTCAATAGTCACAATAAAAAATCTTTAATCAAAACTTGATAGTTCACACACGATGTTAAAGAGTTAATTGTCTGCGGTGTAATGAAATACCACGCGGTTAACCTAACACAATGGCAATCAAACTTAGAATGCGGCTAAAATGACTTATTAAAGTTTGACGGCGGTAATTTATAGTTAGAACGCATCTAAGACATTAACTGAACATAATCAGTAAGCGGTGTAATATTCTAACGCGGTTTAAACCCGATGTAATCGGCTAAAGCACTTGAACAGAAACAGGAGAGCCGCACTAGTAACAGGTCATATTGCAAGAGAGTGTGTAACTGTGAAAGACAGAAATGCTAGCAAAAGGCACCTAGATAAAAAAAAAACTACGTGGACCTAGTCTAGAACACAGATGAATAGTCTAAATGCGTCTGGTAACTGGATCGTAAAAACTACTTCTTTGCAGTAAAGAAGCCTAGATTCTGGCCTGCAACGAAAGTCTAGTAGGCGGTGGAAATTGAACTGTGGTAAGGAACACCAGCTGTTCCGAGGTTATACGAAAATAATTACAGATGTAAACAAACGTGGTTTAGGGAAAGTGAGTTTAACATTCTGTACTTAACACTCTCTTTATTGTACCTTTACCTATAAATTTTCTTGCCTTACAAAGCTATCAAAGATTTTAACATTGTAGATCTTTTTTCTCCTTAAAATAATAGGCCTAATTCATTTAGTCTATTAATATTAGTAATTCATTTATGTATTTATAGAAATTATTTCAGAAATTTGTTCAGCCTTTATCCTTTATATACCACACTGTTATGAACAGTTTGGTAATTAAACGTATTTCTTTTTGAATCACAAAATATTTTTAAATTATGGATCACTCGATGTCATTGACAATCTAGTTTACTGATTAACAAACAAGAATTCCTGCAACACGAGAAAACCATTTTTAATGTTAAAAATCCAAAACCAAAATTTTATTTGCAGGTTTTTATCCAAGGAATAATCTCATTACACAGTATATGTGCTTGTTACTTCTAGCTTTCAAACCATCCTAAGCCATTACTTATGTTGTTTGTTGTAATCATCTTGAATTCACTGATTAAACTATAATTAAAGGCACTTATTTATATTTTAAAATACAAACTATATTTCCCATTATAGTTGAATGAAAATTGGAACAATATTGCATTCAACACGTTAGGTAAGAATAACAGCAAACTGAGAACATTTCATTTTCTCTATTTCGTAGTTATATACTGTATTAAAAACTTATTTAATTTAGATTAAAACAGCATTTGTGAATTACGTTTATGATTGCAGTATTTACTCTGGTGCTATGTGTAGAGTATAACACCCGACTGTAGGCGTAATAAGTCATTTAACGTAAGTTATGACAATGGTTTAAGTTTTCAAGTTTAAAGACATAAATAACTTAGTCTAGTTTGCTATCTTTGATCAATACTCTCAAGTGTAGAAAATCATGAACTGAAGTGAAAGATTCCGGTTCAATGAACGAGTTTTGTCCATCCCTCCCCTTTTTGTCGTCTACTGCGCAATATTGATAACGGAGTATCAAAGGCACGAAGTAGAGTTAATTTAACAATGAAAAAACCTGTTGGACTTTTGGGGAAAGATGAAATGCGGAAATGAAACATTTCCACATCACAAACGTAAAAACGTGAGTAAAAATAAATATAAAACTTCACAATAAATTATAATAAATAAATGTTATAATAAACACTGCTGGACATAAAATTTTGTAGCGTCACCTTAGAGTATTTCCTTTTACTTTACAACTTTTATTTACACTGACATTGTAACTTATAAGAAACCAGTGACAGGCTATTCTAAAGCTTGTTCACACGTTCGTGACCTGAAATTTAATAGTGTTGACAGCTTAAACTGTGTTGTTTTTTATCTAAATACTTTCCGTTGTTTGTGTATATTTTAGGAGTCTCACTTTCATAGGTTCTACGACGTTAACTTATAATCTAATATTTAAATTATACTATTGTTTTCTTCTCATTTCTTTATCTTGCAATAATTACAGGAATCTCTCTATCTCTTCTGCAGTAATTTTTACTTCCCTTTATTTTTGTTGTTAATGATAAAACAAGAGAAGTAATGAAACAAAATTTTAAACAAATAAGAATCATAAATATAAGTATATTACCTCGCCAGTCTGAATTATTCACCCATAATGTACAAAAAATTCCTTCTAAAACTCGTGTAGCAAATGGGAGAGAATAAGGCGGTGTAAATGTATTTATGGGTAATTTAACTTGATAAATTTTATTTGGTAGGCTGATTTTAAATGATAACTAGTTTGATGTTCATAGAAACTAATGTACCAATTATTAAAAAAAGTAATTAATCTGCCTAATTTTCATAAAATAACTGCTCTCATATTTATCTTTTCTTATCTTAGTGTTGTTAAAGCAAATATTAAATATAAATAGATGGAAGAGAAAATTAAACTCTGTACATGAATTATAATATTAGAAACACCCAATGGAAACACAGTAACAAGCTATCTCGACCTCCAAACAATGACAAGGTTTGGAGAAGATAAGTAAAAGTGGCTGCAACGTTAGGGTTGAGTACTCAGCAATGACATCCTGTCTATTTAATAAGTAATACAATTTATTTAAACGTCAACTCCTACTGAGGTTAACAATACAAATTTTCATATTAGTTGCTTTTTATTTAATAATTACAATTTATTTATAAACATGTATATACATATGACAGAATATTATATGGCAAAATAGAAAGCTTAGCTATTTTATTATTGCTTTTAGCTTATGTTAAATCAAGTAGCTTTTTAAAATAAAATTTCATTTAGCAATGTCAAATAAAATTGACAATTTCACTTGAGTTTTTAGTATTAACGTTTGCTACTCACCAGAGTCATATAGACAAACTATCGTCAATGTCTGTATCTTCCCCAGGAGGATTAGGTATTGAAGAATCCATTCCTAATGGTCCAGAGTCGTATAGACAAACTGTCGGCAGTCTGTGTACTTTCCCCAGGAGGATTAGGTTTTGAGGAATCCATTCTTAATGGTCCAGAGTCGTATAGACAAACTGTCGTCAATGTCTGTACTTTCCCCAGGAGGATTAGGTTTTGAGGAATCCATTCTTAATGGTCCAGAGTCGTATAGACAAACTGTCGTCAATGTCTGTACTTTCCCCAGGAGGATTAGGTATTGAGGAATCCATTCTTAATGGTCCAGAGTCGTATAGACAAACTGTCGTCAATGTCTGTACTTTCCCCAGGAGGATTAGGTTTTGAGGAATCCATTCTTAATGGTCCAGAGTCGTATAGACAAACTGTCGTCAATGTCTGTACTTTCCCCAGGAGGATTAGGTATTGAAGAATCCATTCTTAATAGTCCAGAGTCGTATAGACAAACTGTCGTCAATGTCTGTACTTTCCCCAGGATGATTAGGTATTGAGGAATCCATTCTTAATAGTCCAGAGTCGTATAGACAAACTGTCGTCAATGTCTGTACTTTCCCCAGGAGGATTAGGTATTGAGGAATCCATTCTTAATGGTCCAGAGTCGTATAGACAAACTGTCGTCAATGTCTGTACTTTCCCCAGGAGGATTAGGTATTGAAGAATCCATTCTTAATGGTCCAGGGTCGTATAGACACTGTCGTCAATGTCTGTACTTTTCCCAGGAGGATTAGGTATTGAGGAATCCATTCTTAATGGTCCAGAGTCGTATAGACAAACTGTCGTCAATGTCTGTACTTTCCCCAGGAGGATTAGGTATTGAAGAATCCATTCCTAATGGTCCAGAGTCGTATAGACAAACTGTCGTCAATGTCTGTACTTTCCCCAGGAGGATTAGGTATTGAGGAATCCATTCTTAATGGTCCAGAGTCGTATAGACAAACTGTCGTCAATGTCTGTACTTTCCCCAAGAGGATTAGGTATTGAAGAATCCATTCCTAATGGTCCAGAGTCGTATAGACAAACTGTCGTCAATGTCTGTACTTTCCCCAGGAGGATTAGGTATTGCAGAATCCATTCCTAATGGTCCAGAGTCGTATAGACAAACTGTCGTCAATGTCTGTACTTTCCCCAGGAGGATTAGGTGTTGAAGAATCCATTCTTAATGGTCCAGAGTCGTATAGACAAACTGTCGTCAATGTCTGTACTTTCCCCAGGATGATTAGGTATTGAGGAATCCATTCTTAATAGTCCAGAGTCGTATAGACAAACTGTCGTCAATGTCTGTACTTTCCCCAGGATAATTAGGTATTGAAGAATCCATTCTTAATAGTCCAGAGTCGTATAGACAAACTGTCGGCAGTCTGTGTACTTTCCTTAGGAGGATTAGGTATTGAAGAATCCATTCTTAATAGTCCAGAGTGTTATAGACAAACTGTCGTCAATGTCTGTACTTTCCCCAGAGGATCTAGGTATTGAAGAATCCATTCTTAATTGTCCAGAGTGGTATAGACAAACTATCGTCAATGTCTGTACTTTCCCCAGAGGAACTAGGTATTGAAGAATCCATTCTTAATGGTCCAGAGTCGTATAGACAAACTGTCGGCAGTCTGTGTACTTTCCCCAGGAGGATTAGGTATTGAAGAATCCATTCTTAATAGTCCAGAGTGTTATAGACAAACTGTCGGCAGTCTGTGTACTTTCCCCAGGAGGATTAGGTATTGAAGAATCCATTCCTAATAGTCCAGAGTCGTATAGACAAACTGTCGGCAGTCTGTGTACATTCCCCAGGAGGATTAGGTATTGAAGAATCCATTCTTAATAGTCCAGAGTGTTATAGACAAACTGTCGTCAATGTCTGTACTTTCCCCAGAGGAACTAGGTATTGAAGAATCCATTCTTAATAGTCCAGAGTGGTATAGACAAACTGTCGTCAATGTCTGTACTTTCCCCAGAGGAACTAGGTATTGAAGAATCCATTCTTAATAGTCCAGAGTGTTATAGACAAACTGTCGGCAGTCTGTGTACTTTCCCCAGGAGGATTAGGTATTGAAGAATCCATTCTTAATAGTCCAGAGTCGTATAGACAAACTGTCGGCAGTCTGTGTACATTCCCCAGGAGGATTAGGTATTGAAGAATCCATTCTTAATAGTCCAGAGTGTTATAGACAAACTGTCGTCAATGTCTGTACTTTCCCCAGAGGAACTAGGTATTGAAGAATTCATTCTTAATAGTCCAGAGTGGTATAGACAAACTGTCGTCAATGTCTGTACTTTCCCCAGAGGAACTAGGTATTGAAGAATCCATTCTTAATGGTCCAGAGTCGTATAGACAAACTGTCGGCAGTCTGTGTACTTTACCCAGGAGGATTAGGTATTGAAGAAACCATTCTTAATAGTCCAGAGTGTTATAGACAAACTGTCGGCAGTCTGTGTACTTTCCCCAGGAGGATTAGGTATTGAAGAATCCATTCTTAATAGTCCAGAGTCGTATAGACAAACTGTCGGCAGTCTGTGTACATTCCCCAGGAGGATTAGGTATTGAAGAACCCATTCTTAATAGTCCAGAGTGTTATAGACAAACTGTCGTCAATGTCTGTACTTTCCCCAGAGGAACTAGGTATTGAAGAATCCATTCTTAATAGTCCAGAGTGGTATAGACAAACTGTCGTCAATGTCTGTACTTTCCCCAGAGGAACTAGGTATTGAAGAATCCATTCTTAATAGTCCAGAGTGGTATAGACAAACTGTCGTCAATGTCTGTACTTTCCCCAGAGGAACTAGGTATTGAAGAATCCATTCTTAATAGTCCAGAGTGGTATAGACAAACTGTCGTCAATGTCTGTACTTTCCCCAGAGGAACTAGGTATTGAAGAATCCATTCTTAATAGTCCAGAGTGGTATAGACAAACTGTCGTCAATGTCTGTACTTTCCCCAGAGGAACTAGGTATTGAAGAATCCATTCTTAATAGTCCAGAGTGGTATAGACAAACTGTCGTCAATGTCTGTACTTTCCCCAGAGGAACTAGGTATTGAAGAATCCATTCTTAATGGTCCAGAGTCGTATAGACAAACTGTCGTCAATGTCTGTACTTTCCCCAGGAGGATTAGGTATTGAGGAATCCATTCTTAATAGTCCAGAGTCGTATAGACAAACTGTCGTCAATGTCTGAACTTTCCCCAGGATGATTAGGTATTGAAAAATCCATTCTTAATAGTCCAGAGTGTTATAGACAAACTGTCGTCAATGTCTGTACTTTCTTCAGAGGAACTAGGTATTGAAGAATCCATTCTTAATAGTCCAGAGTGGTATAGACAAACTGTCGTCAATGTCTGTACTATCCCCAGAGGAACTAGGTATTGAAGAATCCATTCTTAATAGTCCAGAGTCGTATAGACAAACTGTCGGCAGTCTGTGTACTTTCCCCAGGAGGATTACGTATTGAAGAATCCATTCTTAATAGTCCAGAGTGTTATAGACAAACTGTCGGCAGTCTGTGTACTTTCCCCAGGAGGATTAGGTATTGAAGAATCCATTCTTAATAGTCCAGAGTCGTATAGACAAACTGTCGGCAGTCTGTGTACATTCCCCAGGAGGATTAGGTATTGAAGAATCCATTCTTAATAGTCCAGAGTGTTATAGACAAACTGTCGTCAATGTCTGTACTTTCCCCAGAGGAACTAGGTATTGAAGAATCCATTCTTAATAGTCCAGAGTGGTATAGACAAACTGTCGTCAATGTCTGTACTTTCCCCAGAGGAACTAGGTATTGAAGAATCCATTCTTAATAGTCCAGAGTGGTATAGACAAACTGTCGTCAATGTCTGTACTTTCCCCAGAGGAACTAGGTATTGAAGAATCCATTCTTAATAGTCCAGAGTGGTATAGACAAACTGTAGTCAATGTCTGTACTTTCCCCAGAGGAACTAGGTATTGAAGAATCCATTCTTAATAGTCCAGAGTGGTATAGACAAACTGTCGTCAATGTCTGTACTTTCCCCAGAGGAACTAGGTATTGAAGAATCCATTCTTAATAGTCCAGAGTGGTATAGACAAACTGTCGTCAATGTCTGTACTTTCCCCAGAGGAACTAGGTATTGAAGAATCCATTCTTAATAGTCCAGAGTGGTATAGACAAACTGTCGTCAATGTCTGTACTTTCCCCAGAGGAACTAGGTATTGAAGAATCCATTCTTAATAGTCCAGAGTGGTATAGACAAACTGTCGTCAATGTCTGTACTTTCCCCAGAGGAACTAGGTATTGAAGAATCCATTCTTAATAGTCCAGAGTGGTATAGACAAACTGTCGTCAATGTCTGTACTTTCCCCAGAGGAACTAGGTATTGAAGAATCCATTCTTAATAGTCCAGAGTGGTATAGACAAACTGTCGTCAATGTCTGTACTTTCCCCAGAGGAACTAGGTATTGAATAATCCATTCCTAATGGTCCACAGTCGTATAGACAAAATGTCGTCAATTTCTTTACTTTCCCCAGGAGGATTAAGCATTGAAGAATCCATTCTTAATAGTCCAGAGTGGTATAGACAAAATGTCGAAAATATCTGTACTTTCCCCAGGAGGATTAGGTATTGAAGAATCCATTCTTAATAGTCCAGAGTGGTATAGACAAAATGTCGAAAATGACTGTACTTTCCCCAGGAGGATTAAGCATTGAAGAATCCATTCTTAATAGTCCAGAGTGGTATAGACAAAATGTCGAAGATGTCTGTACTTTCCCCAGGAGGATTAAGCATTGAAGAATCCATTCCTTATAGTCCAGAATGGTATAGACAAAATGTCGAAAATGTCTGTACTTTCCAGAGGAGGATTAGGCATTGAAGAATCCATTCTTATTAGTCCAGAGTGGTATAGACAAAATGTCTGTACTTTCCCCAGGAGGATTAAGCATTGAGGAATCCATTCTTAATAGTCCAGAGTGGTATAGACAAACTGTCGGCAGTCTGTGTACTTTCCCCAGGAGGATTAAGCATTGAAGAATCCATTCTTAATAGTCCAGAGTGGTATAGACAAACTGTCGGCAGTCTGTGTACTCTCCCCAGGAGGATTAGGTATGAAGAATCCATTCTTAATGGTCCCCAGTGTTATAGACAAAATGTCGAATATGTCTGTACTTTCCCCAGGAGGATTAAGCATTGAAGAATCCATTCTTAATAGTCCACAGTGGTATAGACAAACTGTCGGCAGTCTGTGTACTTTCCCCAGGAGGATTAGGTATTGAAGAATCCATTCTTAATGGTCCCGAGTGTTATAGACAAAATGTCGAAAATGTCTGTACTTTCCCCAGGAGGATTAGGCATTGAAGAATCCATTCTTAATAGTCCAGAGTGGTATAGACAAACTGTCGGCAGTCTGTGTACTTTCCCCAGGAGGATTAGGTATTGAATAATCCATTCTTAATGGTCCCGATTGTTATAGACAAACTGTCGGCAGTCTGTGTACTTTCCCCAGGAAGATTAGGTATTGAAGAATCCATTCCTAATGGTCCAGAGTCGTATAGTCAAACTGTCGTCAATCTCTGTACTTTAACCAGGAGGATTAGGAAGTGAAGAATCCATTCTTAATGGTAGAGAGTGTTATAGACAAACTGTCGGCAGCCTGTGTACTTTCCCCAGGAGGATTAGGTATTGAGGAATCCATTCTTAATGGTCCCGAGTGTTATAGACAAACTGTCGGCAGTCTGTGTACTTTCCCCAGGAGGATTAGGTATTAAAGAATCCATTCCTAATGGTCCAGAGTCGTATAGTCAAACTGTCGGCAATCTCTGTACTTTAACCAGTAGAATTAGGAAGTGAAGAATCCATTCTTAATGGTCCAGAGTGTTATAGACAAACTGTCGAAAATGTCTGTACTTTCCCCAGGAGGATTATGCATTGAAGAATCAATTAATAGTCCAGAGTGGTATAGACAAACTGTCGGCAGTCTGTGTACTTTCCCCAGGAGGATTAGGTATTGAGGAATCCATTCTTAATGGTCCCGAGTGTTATAGACAAACTGTCGAAAATGTCTGTACTTTCCCCAGGAGGATTTAGCATTGAAGAATCCATTCTTAATAGTCGAGAGTGGTATAGACAAACTGTCGGCAGTCTGTGTACTTTCCCCAGGAGGATTAGGTATTGAAGAATCCATTCCTAATGGTCCAGAGTCGTAAAGCAAACTGTCGGCAATCTCTGTACTTTAACCAGGAGGATTAGGAAGTGAAGAATCCATTCTTAATGGTCCAGAGTCGTATAGACAAAATGTCGAAAATGTCTGTACTTTCCCCAGGAGGATTAAGCATTGAAGAATCCATTCTTAATAGTCCAGAGTGGTATAGACAAACTGTCGGCAGTCTGTGTACTTTCCCCAGGAGGATTAGGTATTGAGGAATCCATTCTTAATGGTCCCGAGTGTTATAGACAAACTGTCGAAAATGTCCGTACTTTCCCCAGGAGGATTAAGCATTGAAGAATCCATTCTTAATAGTCCAGAGTGGTATAGACAAACTGTCGGCAGTCTGTGTACTTACCCCAGGAGGATAAAGCATTGAAGAATCCATTCCTAATGGTCCAGAGACGTATAGTCAAACTGTCGGCAATCTCTGTACTTTAACCAGGAGGATTAGGAAGTGAAGAATCCATTCTTAATAGTCCAGAGTGGTATAGACAAACTGTCGGCAGTCTGTGTACTTTCCCCAGGAGGATTAGGTATTGAAGAATAAATTCCTAATGGTCCAGAGTCATATAGTCAAACTGTCGGCAGTCTGTGTACTTTCCCCAGGAGGATTAGGTATTGAGGAATCCATCCTTAATGGTCCCGAGTGTTATAGACAAACTGTCGTCAATGTCTGTACTTACCCCAGGAGGATTAGGTATTGAAGAATCCATTCATAATGGTCCCGAGTCGTATAGACAAACTGTCGAAAATGTCTGTACTTACCCCAGGAGGATTAGGTATTGAAGAATCCATTCTTAATGGTCCCGAGTGTTATAGACAAACTGTCGTCAATGTCTGTACTTACCCCAGGAGGATTAGGTATTGAGGAATCCATTCCTAGTGGTCCAGAGTCGTATAGTCAAACTGTCTGCAGTCTGTGTACTTTCCCCAGGAGGATTAGGTATTGAAGAATCCATTCCTAATGGTCCAGAGTCGTATAGTCAAACTGTCGGCAGTCTGTGTACTTTCCCCAGGAGGATTAGGTATTGAGGAATCCATTCCTAATGGTCCAGAGTCGTATAGTCAAACTGTCGGCAGTCTGTGTACTTTCCCCAGGAGGATTAGGTATTGAAGAATCCATTCTTAATGGTCCCGGGTCGTATAGACAAACTGTCGAAAATGTCTGTACATACCCCAGGAGGATTAGGTATTGAAGAATCCATTCTTAATGGTCCCGAGTCGTATAGACAAACTGTCGAAAATGTCTGTACTTTCCCCAGGAGGATTAAGCATTGAAGAATCCATTCTTAATAGCCCAGAGTGGTAGAGACAAACTATCGGCAGTCTGTGTACTTTCCCCAGGAGGATTAGGTATTGAAGAATCCATTCCTAATGGTCCAGAGTCGTAAAACAAACTGTCGGCAATCTCTGTACTTTAACCAGGAGGATTAGGAAGTGAAGAATCCATTCTTAATGGTCCAGAGTCGTATAGACAAAATGTCGAAAATGTTTGTACTTTCCCCAGGAGGATTAAGCATTGAAGAATCCATTCTTAATAGTCCAGAGTGGTATAGACAAACTGTCAGCAGTCTGTGTACTTTCCCCAGGAGGATTAGGTATTGAGGAATGCATTCTTAATGGTCCCGAGTGTTATAGACAAAATGTCGAAAATGTCTGTACTTTCCCCAGGAGGATTAAGCATTGAAGAATCCATTCTTAATAGTCCAGAGTGGTATAGACAAACTGTCGGCAGTCTGTGTACTTACCCCAGCAGGATTAAGCATTGAAGAATCCATTCCTAATGGTCCAGAGACGTATAGTCAAACTGTCGGCAATCTCTGTACTTTAACCAGGAGGATTAGGAAGTGAAGAATCCATTCTTAATGGTCCAGAGTCGTATAGACAAAATGTCGAAAATGTCTGTACTTTCCCCAGGAGGATTAAGCATTGAAGAATCCATTCCTAATGGTCCAGAGACGTATAGTCAAACTGTCGGCAATCTCTGTACTTTAACCAGGAGGATTAGGAAGTGAAGAATCCATTCTTAATGGTCCAGAGTCGTATAGACAAAATGTCGAAAATGTCTGTACTTTCCCCAGGAGGATTAAGCATTGAAGAATCCATTCTTAATAGTCCAGACTGGTATAGACAAACTGTCGGCAGTCTGTGTACTTTCCCCAGGAGGATTAGGTATTGAGGAATCCATTCTTAATGGTCCCGAGTGTTATAGACAAAATGTCGAAAATGTCTGTACTTTCCCCAGGAGGATTAAGCATTGAATAATCCATTCTTAATAGTCCAGAGTGGTATAGACAAACTGTCGGCAGTCTGTGTACTTTCCCCAGGAGGATTAGGTATTGAGGAATCCATTCTTAATGGTCCCGAGTCGTATAGACAAACTGTCGTCAATGTCTGTACTTACCCCAGGAGGATTAGGTATTGCAGAATCCATTCTTAATGGTCCCGAGTCGTATAGACAAACTGTCGAAAATGTCTGTACTTACCCCAGGAGGATTAGGTATTGAAGAATCCATTCTTAATGATCCCGAGTGTTATAGACAAACTGTCGAAAATGTCTGTACTTACCCCAGGAGGACTAGGTATTGAAGAATCCATTCCTAATGGTTAAGAGTCGTATAGTCAAACTGTCGGCAGTCTGTGTACTTTCCCCAGGAGGATTAGGTATTGAAGAATCCATTCCTAATGGTCCAGAGTCGTATAGTCAAACTGTCGGCAGTCTGTGTACTTTCCCCAGGAGGATTAGCTATTGAAGAATCCATTCCTAATGGTCCAGAGTCGTATAGTCAAACTGTCGGCAGTCTGTGTACTTTCCCCAGGAGGATTAGGTATTGAGGAATCCATTCTTAATGATCCCGAGTGTTATAGACAAACTGTCGTCAATGTCTGTACTTACCCCAGGAGGATTAGGTATTGAGGAAACTATTCTTAATGGTCCAGAGTCGTATAGTCAAACTGTCGGCAGTCCGTGTACTTTCCCCAGGAGGATTAGGTATTGAAGAATTCATTCCTAATGGTCCAGAGTCGTATAGTCAAACTGTCTGCAGTCTGTGTACTTTCCCCAGGAGGATTAGGTATTGAAGAATCCATTCCTAATGGTCCAGAGTCGTATAGTCAAACTGTCGGCAGTCTGTGTACTTTCGCCAGGAGGATTAGGTATTGAGGAATCCATTCCTAATGGTCCAGAGTCGTATAGTCAAACTGTCGGCAGTCTGTGTACTTTCCCCAGGAGGATTAGGTATTGAAGAATCCATTCTTAATGGTCCCGAGTCGTATAGACAAACTGTCGAAAATGTCTGTACATACCCCAGGAGGATTAGGTATTGAAGAATCCATTCTTAATGGTCCCGAGTCGTATAGACAAACTGTCGAAAATGTCTGTACTTTCCCCAGGAGGATTAAGCATTGAAGAATCCATTCTTAATAGTCCAGAGTGGTATAGACAAACTGTCGGCAGTCTGTGTACTTTCCCCAGGAGGATTAGGTATTGAGGAATCCATTCTTAACGGTCCCGAGTGTTATAAACAAACCGTCGAAAATGTCTGTACATACCCCAGGAGGATTAGGTATTGAGGAATCCATTCTTAACGGTCCCGAGTGTTATAGACAAACTGTCGAAAATGTCTGTACTTTCCCCAGGAGGATTAGGTATTGAGGAATCCATTCTTAACGGTCCCGAGTGTTATAGACAAACCGTCGAAAATGTCTGTACTTTCCCCAGGAGGATTAGGTATTGTGGAATCCATTCTTAACGGTCCCGAGTGTTATAGACAAACTGTCGAAAATGTCTGTACTTTCCCCAGGAGGATTAAGCATTGAAGAATCCATTCTTAATAGTCCAGAGTGGTATAGACAAACTGTCGGCAGTCTGTGTACTTACCCCAGGAGGATTAGGTATTGAGGAATCCATTCCTAATGGTCCAGAGTCGTATAGTCAAACTGTCGGCAGTCTGTGTACTTTCCCCAGGAGGATTAAGTATTGAGGAATCCATTCCTAATGGTCCAGAGTCGTATAGTCAAACTGTCGGCAGTCTGTGTACTTTCCCCAGGAGGATTAGGTATTGAAGAATCCATTCCTAATGGTCCAGAGTCGTATAGTCAAACTGTCTGCAGTCTGTGTACTTTCCCCAGGAGGATTAGGTATTGAAGAATCCATTCTTAATAGTCCAGAGTGGTATAGTCAAACTGTCGGCAGTCTGTGTACTTTCCCCAGGAGGATTAGGTATTGAAGAATCCATTCTTAATGGTCCCGAGTAGTATAGACAAACTGTCGAAAATGTCTGTACTTTCCCCAGGAGGATTAAGCATTGAAGAATCCATTCTTAATAGTCCAGAGTGGTATAGACAAACTGTCGGCAGTCTGTGTACTTTCCCCAGGAGGATTAGGTATTGAGGAATCCATTCTTAATGGTCCCAAGTGTTATAGACAAACTGTCGAAAATGTCTGTACTTTCCCCAGGAGGATTTAGCATTGAAGAATCCATTCTTAATAGTCCAGAGTGGTATAGACAAACTGTCGGCAGACTGTGTACTTTCCCCAGGAGGATTAGGTATTGAGGAACCCATTCTTAATGGTCCCGAGTGTTATAGACAAACTGTCGGTAGTCTGTGTACTTTCCCCAGGAAGATTAGGTATTGAAGAATCCTTTCCTAATGGTCCAGAGTAGTATAGTCAAACTGTCGTCAATCTCTGTACTTTAACCAGGAGGATTAGGAAGTGAAGAATCCATTCTTAATGGTCCAGAGTGTTATAGACAAACTGTCGGCAGCCTGTGTACTTTCCCCAGGAGGATTAGGTATTGAGGAATCCATTCTTAATGGTCCCAAGTGTTATAGACAAACTGTCGAAAATGTCTGTACTTTCCCCAGGAGGATTTAGCATTGAAGAATCCATTCTTAATAGTCCAGAGTGGTATAGACAAACTGTCGGCAGTCTGTGTACTTTCCCCAGGAGGATTAGGTATTGAAGAATCCATTCCTAATGGTCCAGAGTCGTAAAGCAAACTGTCGGCAAACTCTGTACTTTAACCAGGAGGATTAGGAAGTGAAGAATCCATTCTTAATGGTCCAGAGTCGTATAGACAAAATGTCGAAAATGTCTGTACTTTCCCCAGGAGGATTAAGCATTGAAGAATCCATTCTTAATAGTCCAGAGTGGTATAGACAAACTGTCGGCAGTCTGTGTACTTTCCCCAGGAGGATTAGGTATTGAGGAATGCATTCTTAATGGTCCCGAGTGTTATAGACAAAATGTCGAAAATGTCTGTACTTTCCCCAGGAGGATTAAGCATTGAAGAATTTATTCCTAATGGTCCAGAGTCGTATAGTCAAACTGTCGGCAGTCTGTGTACTTTCCCCAGGAGGATTAGGTATTGAGGAATCCATTCTTAATGATCCCGAGTGTTATAGACAAACTGTCGTCAATGTCTGTACTTACCCCAGGAGGATTAGGTATTGAGGAAACTATTCTTAATGGTCCAGAGTCGTATAGTCAAACTGTCGGCAGTCCGTGTACTTTCCCCAGGAGGATTAGGTATTGAGGAATCCATTCCTAATGGTCCAGAGTCGTATAGTCAAATTGTCTGCAGTCTGTGTACTTTCCCCAGGAGGATTAGGTATTGAAGAATCCATTCCTAATGGTCCAGAGTCGTATAGTCAAACTGTCGGCAGTCTGTGTACTTTCGCCAGGAGGATTAGGTATTGAGGAATCTATTCCTAATGGTCCAGAGTCGTATAGTCAAACTGTCGGCAGTCTGTGTACTTTCCCCAGGAGGATTAGGTATTGAAGAATCCATTCTTAATGGTCCCGAGTCGTATAGACAAACTGTCGAAAATGTCTGTACATACCCCAGGAGGATTAGGTATTGAAGAATCCATTCTTAATGGTCCCGAGTCGTATAGACAAACTGTCGAAAATGTCTGTACTTTCCCCAGGAGGATTAAGCATTGAAGAATCCATTCTTAATAGTCCAGAGTGGTATAGACAAACTGTCGGCAGTCTGTGTACTTTCCCCAGGAGGATTAGGTATTGAGGAATCCATTCTTAACGGTCCCGAGTGTTATAGACAAACCGTCGAAAATGTCTGTACATACCCCAGGAGGATTAGGTATTGAGGAATCCATTCTTAACGGTCCCGAGTGTTATAGACAAACTGTCGAAAATGTCTGTACTTTCCCCAGGAGGATTAGGTATTGAGGAATCCATTCTTAACGGTCCCGAGTGTTATAGACAAACCGTCGAAAATGTCTGTACTTTCCCCAGGAGGATTAGGTATTGAGGAATCCATTCTTAACGGTCCCGAGTGTTATAGACAAACTGTCGAAAATGTCTGTACTTTCCCCAGGAGGATTAAGCATTGAAGAATCCATTCTTAATAGTCCAGAGTGGTATAGACAAACTGTCGGCAGTCTGTGTACTTACCCCAGGATTATTAGGTATTGAGGAATCCATTCCTAATGGTCCAGAGTCGTATAGTCAAACTGTCGGCAGTCTGTGTACTTTCCCCAGGAGGATTAAGTATTGAGGAATCCATTCCTAATGGTCCAGAGTCGTATAGTCAAACTGTCGGCAGTCTGTGTACTTTCCCCAGGAGGATTAGGTATTGAAGAATCCATTCCTAATGGTCCAGAGTCGTATAGTCAAACTGTCTGCAGTCTGTGTACTTTCCCCAGGAGGATTAGGTATTGAAGAATCCATTCTTAATAGTCCAGAGTGGTATAGTCAAACTGTCGGCAGTCTGTGTACTTTCCCCAGGAGGATTAGGTATTGAAGAATCCATTCTTAATGGTCCCGAGTCGTATAGACAAACTGTCGTCAATGTCTGTACTTTCCCCAGGAGGATTAGGTATTGAAGAATCCATTCTTAATGGTCCCGAGTAGTATAGACAAACTGTCGAAAATGTCTGTACTTTCCCCAGGAGGATTAAGCATTGAAGAATCCATTCTTAATAGTCCAGAGTGGTATAGACAAACTGTCGGCAGTCTGTGTACTTTCCCCAGGAGGATTAGGTATTGAGGAATCCATTCTTAATGGTCCCAAGTGTTATAGACAAACTGTCGAAAATGTCTGTACTTTCCCCAGGAGGATTTAGCATTGAAGAATCCATTCTTAATAGTCCAGAGTGGTATAGACAAACTGTCGGCAGTCTGTGTACTTTCCCCAGGAGGATTAGGTATTGAGGAACCCATTCTTAATGGTCCCGAGTGTTATAGACAAACTGTCGGTAGTCTGTGTACTTTCCCCAGGAAGATTAGGTATTGAAGAATCCTTTCCTAATGGTCCAGAGTAGTATAGTCAAACTGTCGTCAATCTCTGTACTTTAACCAGGAGGATTAGGAAGTGAAGAATCCATTCTTAATGGTCCAGAGTGTTATAGACAAACTGTCGGCAGCCTGTGTACTTTCCCCAGGAGGATTAGGTATTGAGGAATCCATTCTTAATGGTCCCAAGTGTTATAGACAAACTGTCGAAAATGTCTGTACTTTCCCCAGGAGGATTTAGCATTGAAGAATCCATTCTTAATAGTCCAGAGTGGTATAGACAAACTGTCGGCAGTCTGTGTACTTTCCCTAGGAGGATTAGGTATTGAAGAATCCATTCCTAATGGTCCAGAGTCGTAAAGCAAACTGTCGGCAAACTCTGTACTTTAACCAGGAGGATTAGGAAGTGAAGAATCCATTCTTAATGGTCCAGAGTCGTATAGACAAAATGTCGAAAATGTCTGTACTTTCCCCAGGAGGATTAAGCATTGAAGAATCCATTCTTAATAGTCCAGAGTGGTATAGACAAACTGTCGGCAGTCTGTGTACTTTCCCCAGGAGGATTAGGTATTGAGGAATGCATTCTTAATGGTCCCGAGTGTTATAGACAAAATGTCGAAAATGTCTGTACTTTCCCCAGGAGGATTAAGCATTGAAGAATCCATTCTTAATAGTCCAGAGTGGTATAGACAAACTGTCGGCAGTCTGTGTACTTACCCCAGGAGGATTAAGCATTGAAGAATCCATTCCTAATGGTCCAGAGACGTATAGTCAAACTGTCGGCAATCTCTGTACTTGAACCAGGAGGATTAGGAAGTGAAGAATCAATTCTTAATGGTCCAGAGTCGTATAGACAAAATGTCGAAAATGTCTGTACTTTCCCCAGGAGGATTAAGCATTGCAGAATCCATTCTTAATAGTCCAGACTGGTATAGACAAACTGTCGGCAGTCTGTGTACTTTCCCCAGGAGGATTAGGTATTGAGGAATCCATTCTTAATGGTCCCGAGTGTTATAGACAAAATGTCGAAAATGTCTGTACTTTCCCCAGGAGGATTAAGCATTGAAGAATCCATTCTTAATAGTCCAGAGTGGTATAGACAAACTGTCGGCAGTCTGTGTACTTTCCCCAGGAGGATTAGGTATTGAAGAATAAATTCCTAATGGTCCAGAGTCATATAGTCAAACTGTCGGCAGTCTGTGTACTTTCCCCAGGAGGATTAGGTATTGAGGAATCCATCCTTAATGGTCCCGAGTGTTATAGACAAACTGTCGAAAATGTCTGTACTTTCCCCAGGAGGATTAGGTATTGAGGAATCCATTCTTAATGGTCCCGAGTCGTATAGACAAACTGTCGTCAATGTCTGTACTTACCCCAGGAGGATTAGGTATTGAAGAATCCATTCTTAATGGTCCCGAGTCGTATAGACAAACTGTCGAAAATGTCTGTACTTACCCCAGGAGGATTAGGTATTGAAGAATCCATTCTTAATGATCCCGAGTGTTATAGACAAACTGTCGTCAATGTCTGTACTTACCCCAGGAGGATTAGGTATTGAGGAATCCATTCTTAATGGTCCCGAGTCGTATAGACAAACTGTCGAAAATGTCTGTACTTTCCCCAGGAGGACTAGGCATTGAAGAATCCATTCCTAATGGGTAAACGTCGTAAAGTCAAACTGTCGGCAGTCTGTGTACTTTCCCCAGGAGGATTAGGTATTGAAGAATCCATTCCTAATGGTCCAGAGTCGTATAGTCAAACTGTCGGCAGTCTGTGTTCTTTCCCCAGGAGGATTAGGTATTGAGGAATCCATTCCTAATGGTCCAGAGTCGTATAGTCAAACTGTCGGCAGTCTGTGTACTTTCCCCAGGAGGATTAGTTATTGAAGAATCCATTCCTAATGGTCCAGAGTCGTATTGTCAAACTGTCGGCAGTCTGTGTACTTTCCCCAGGAGGATTAGGTATTGAGGAATCCATTCTTAATGATCCCGAGTGTTATAGACAAACTGTCGTCAATGTCTGTACTTACCCCAGGAGGATTAGGTATTGAGGAAACTATTCTTAATGGTCCAGAGTCGTATAGTCAAACTGTCTGCAGTCTGTGTACTTTCCCCAGGAGGATTAGGTATTGAAGAATCCATTCCTAATGGTCCAGAGTCGTATAGTCAAACTGTCGGCAGTCTGTGTACTTTCCCCAGGAGGATTAGGTATTGAGGATTCCATTCCTAATGGTCCAGAGTCGTATAGTCAAACTGTCGGCAGTCTGTGTACTTTCCCCAGGAGGATTAGGTATTGAAGAATCCATTCTTAATGGTCCCGAGTCGTATAGACAAACTGTCGAAAATGTCTGTACATACCCCAGGAGGATTAGGTATTGAAGAATCCATTCTTAATGGTCCCGAGTCGTATAGACAAACTGTCGAAAATGTCTGTACTTTCCCCGGGAGGATTAAGCATTGAAGAATCCATTCTTAATAGTCCAGAGTGGTATAGACAAACTGTCGGCAGTCTGTGTACTTTCCCCAGGAGGATTAAGTATTGAGGAATCCATTCTTAACGGTCCCGAGTGTTATAGACAAACTGTCGAAAATGTCTGTACTTTCCCCAGGAGGATTAAGCATTGAAGAATCCATTCTTAATAGTCCAGAGTGGTATAGACAAACTGTCGGCAGTCTGTGTACTTACCCCAGGAGGATTAAGCATTGAAGAATCCATTCCTAATGGTCCAGAGTCGTATAGTCAAACTGTCGGCAATCTCTGTACTTTAACCAGGAGGATTAGGAAGTGAAGAATCCATTCTTAATGGTCCAGAGTGTTATAGGCAAAATGTCGAAAATGTCTGTACTTTCCCCAGGAGGATTAAGCATTGAAAAATCCATTCTTAATAGTCCAGAGTGGTATAGACAAACTGTCGGCATTCTGTGTACTTTCCCCAGGAGGATTACGTATTGAGGAATCCATTCTTAATGGTCCCGAGTGTTATAGACAAAATGTCGAAAATGTCTGTACTTTCCCCAGGAGGATTAAGCATTGAAGAATCCATTCTTAATAGTCCAGAGTGGTATCGACAAACTGTCGGCAGTCTGTGTACTTTCCCCAGGAGGATTAGGTATTGAAGAATCCATTCCTAATGGTCCAGAGTCATATAGTCAAACTGTCGGCAGTCTGTGTACTTTCCCCAGGAGGATTAGGTATTGAGGAATCCATCCTTAATGGTCCCGAGTGTTATAGACATCCTGCGAAAATGTCTGTACTTTCCCCAGGAGGATTAGGTATTGAGGAATCCATTCTTAATGGTCCCGAGTCGTATAGACAAACTGTCGTCAATGTCTGTACTTACCCCAGGAGGATTAGGTATTGAAGAATCCATTCTTAATGGTCCCGAGTGTTATAGACAAACTGTCGGCAGTCTGTGTACTTTCCCCAGGAAGATTAGGTAATGAGGAATCCATTCTTAATGGTCCCGAGTCGTATAGACATACTGTCGTCAATGTCTGTACTTACCCCAGGAGGATTAGGTATTGAAGAATCCATTCTTAATGGTCCCGAGTCGTATAGACAAACTGTCGAAAATGTCTGTACATACCCCAGGAGGATTAGGTATTGAAGAATCCATTCTTAATGGTCCCGAGTCGTATAGACAAACTGTCGTCAATGTCTGTACTTACCCCAGGAGGATTAGGTATTGAAGAATCCATTCTTAATGGTCCAGAGTCGTATAGTCAAACTGTCGGCAGTCTGTGTACTTTCCCCAGGAGGATTAGGTATTGAGGAATCCATTCCTAATGGTCCAGAGTCGTATAGTCAAACTGTCGGCAGTCTGTGTACTTTCCCCAGGAGGATTAGGTATTGAAGAATCCATTCCTAATGGTCCAGAGTCGTATAGTCAAACTGTCGGCAGTCTGTGTACTTTCCCCAGGAGGATTAGGTATTGAGGAATCCATTCCTAATGGTCCAGAGTCGTATAGTCAAACTGTCGGCAGTCTGTGTACTTTCCCCAGGAGGATTAGGTATTGAAGAATCCATTCCTAATGGTCCAGAGTCGTATAGTCAAACTGTCGGCAGTCTGTGTACTTTCCCCAGGAGGATTAGGTATTGAAGAATCCATTCCTAATGGTCCAGAGTCGTATAGTCAAACTGTCGGCAGTCTGTGTACTTTCCCCAGGAGGATTAGGTATTGAGGAATCCATTCCTAATGGTCCAGAGTCGTATAGTCAAACTGTCGGCAGTCTTTGTACTTTCCCCAGGAGGATTAGGTATTGAAGAATCCATTCCTAATGGTCCAGAGTCGTATAGTCAAACTGTCGGCAGTCTGTGTACTTTCCCCAGGAGGATTTGGTATTGAAGAATCCATTCCTAATGGTCCAGAGTCGTATAGTCAAACTGTCGGCAATCTCTGTACTTTAACCAGGAGGATTAGAAAGTGAAGAATCCATTCTTAATGGTCCAGAGTGTTATAGACAAAATGTCGAAAATGTCTGTACTTTCCCCAGGAGGATTAAGCATTGAAGAATCCATTCTTAATAGTCCAGAGTGGTATAAACAAACTGTCGGCAGTTTGTGTACTTTCCCCAGGAGGATTAGGTATTGAGGAATCCATTCTTAATGGTCCCGAGTGTTATAGACAAAATGTCGAAAATGTCTGTACTTTCCCAAGGAGATTAAGCATTGAAGAATCCATTCTTAATAGTCCAGAGTGGTATAGACAAACTGTCGGCAGTCTGTGTACTTTCCCCAGGAGGATTAGGTATTGAGGAATCCATTCTTAATGGTCCAGAGTCGTATAGACAAACTGTCGTCAACGTTTGTACTTTCCCCAGGAGGATTAGTTATTGAAGAATCCATTCTTAATTGTCCGTTATAAAGGATTATGCCAACAAAAATATCAACTATAACAATATATTCACTATTAAACTGAAAGAATCGTGTAAAAGCCTATAAAGCTGGTGAAAAAGAGATACAACAAATATTTTGCTGCGGTTCCAGGTGGTTAGTAAGGAGACTACTTACTAGTCATGATAAAAAGTGTGGGATAGAATATTCCCATCTGTAACGGTTATGGGGCTCAAATAGGTTCCATTTACGTGTTATTAATTTAAATGGCTAGACCTGTGACATTAAATGTACTTTGGTTTCAGACACTGCAAGGTTCAGTAATATCCATACAAAATTGAAGCAATAATTAATAAAAATTAAGTTCTCTTCAATCTGCCAAGTTTAGTTATGACTAAAATTTGTTTATAAAATATAACAAAATTTCACATTTAAACTCTTATAAAAATTAAAAAAAGTTAATTTGTCTAGAACAGTAAAATATATAAACAATTAAAAACATTCTTGTTTAACAGTTATAAAATTTTATCATAATTTTTTTTTATAAAATGAAAAGAAACTGTTTTTTCATGACTATTTTAAACTGTTATAATCATGGGAAAAGCTGCCTCTACCTAGAGCTAAATATAGATTACAGTTGAGTTTCGAAATTTTGAGCCCTGATAATTTGAGGTTCGCTTAAACTCAAGTCGATTATTTCTGTCTGAGCCTATTTCATCTATTTAAAACAAAATGATAAATCAATCTTTCAAAAAATGTTTATAACCATACTGTATGGTAAGGAAAAGCGTCAGACTTCCAAGATATGTTCATATCAATACTGTATGCAAAGGAAATGAGTCGGGCTTCCAAGAAATGTTTATATCAATATGGTATGTACAGGAAATAAGTTGGAAGTCACAACATGAAACCTGTTATAAGTACAGGGACCCAAGTGCCACATAGACCCCCTAGCCTCTAAGGAATAAACTTCATTTTCTAGTTGAGGTAGGGGCTCACGCTAGGTAGCAGAACCTGTAAAAAATGAACATAGATTCCTAAATATATTATATAATAGATTCCTTGTACCACTTGCAAGATTATTATTTTCTACTATAATTCAGCACTAAACTCTTTTTTTATAAAAAAATATCACTTAGACCCACTGTGTTTAAGGGTCTACATTTGTTGTTAATGTTACTTCAACTACAGATATTTTTTAAAATAATTTATTGCTTTAAATGTTACAGAAGCAGAAGTTATAACATTAAGTAAAACGGTTCACTACAATAACGTTGGTAAGTCTTCTTGAAAATACAGTACGTCAAATTATTTTAAAATAATTACTTACTAATATTTGATTCCATTTGCTGTCGATGTTTCATCAACTTTAAACATTCATATCTTATTTGCTGACCTATAAGTTGTAAAATCAGAAGACCTATTTTTATCACACAAAAGAATTTATAAAGGCAGTGATGAGGGTAGTCTACCTTCCTTAGAATACAGTAAGACTTTTTATTCTTAAATACCTTATTAGTTTTACTGGGTCTTTATTAGTAAACTATTCTTTGATTAGATATACTGTAAATGTTTCTTCAACTTTGGACATTCTTTTCTAATTTATTGATTTAAATGTTATAGAAACTGAAGTTATAATCATTCACGAGAGATACAAATACACAGAAGACAATGGTAAGTCTTATTCAAAATACTGTAAGCCCTTGTACTAAATACTTAATTACTCATCCTTGATTAGATTTGCTGTAGATGATTCATCAACTTTAAACTTTTTCTAATTTGTTGATTTAAATGTTATAGAATCACAAAACACCAGCATCTATTGCAGACAAATAACACACAGGAATGAGGGTAAGTTTTATTGAAAACACAGTGATCTCATTTATTCTTAAATTAAATTTAATTAATACATCACTAAATGAATACTTTGGAGCTTACTTGCTGACTCGTTTCGAAACTATATTTTACGAAGCTAAGACTCTACTCTTAAATACCAAGTATTCTTACAGATTTAATTAATAACCTTTGATTAGATTTACTGTAAATGTTTCTGCAACATTTGACATTCTTATCTAATTTATTAATGTAAATGTTATAAAAGCAGAATACATATTCGCATCACACAAAAGAACTTATTACAAATGCGGCTACGATTGTAGATAGTTTTTTGAAATACCGTAAATCTTTTTATTCTTAAATATCTAATTAATAAATTCAGATTGATTTACTATAAATGTTTTTTTAACATTTGACATTTTTATCTAATTTATTGATTTAAATGTTATAGAAGAAGACACAGAGAGAGACACCGACACAAACAGTGAGCAAGGTAAGTCTTTTTTTAAAATACAGTAAGACCTTTTATTCTTAAATAATTATTTACTAAAAACTTGATAGATTTGCTGTAGTAATCTCTTCAACTTTGGATAATCTTTTCTTATTTATTGATTTAAAAGTTATACAATTAGAAGGCATATTACATTACACAAATGAGCTTATAAAGGCAGCGACGAGTGTAGACCTTTTTCGAAATACAGTAAATCTCTTTTTTCTTATATATATAATTAATAAACGCTGATTAGATATACTGTAAATGTTTCTTATCTACTTTATTGATTTAAATGTTATAGAATCAGATAAACAGACCTGTATAACACTGACACAGACACTAACAATCACATTGACCACGGTAAGTCTTTTTAAAAATACAGAAAACTATTTTTATTTTTAAATAATTACTTACTAATATATGATTCCATTTGCTGTCAATGTTTCTTCAACTTTAGCTATTCTTTTCTAATTTATTGATCTAAAAGTTATAAAATCACAAGACATTCGCATCACACAAAAGAACTTATAAAAACAGCGACGAGGGTAGGCCTTTTTAATTTACAGTAAGCCCATTTTTTCCTAAATAAATTCTTATATTTGATTAGATTTGCCGTAAATGTTTCTTCGACTTTAGACATTCTTTTCTAATTCATTGATCTAAAAGTTATAAAATCAGAAGACATATTCACATCACACAAAATAACTTATAAAGGCTGCGACGAGGGTAGGTCTTTTCAATACACAGGAAGCCCAATTATTTCTAAATAAATGCTTATACTTGATTAGATTTGCTGTAAATGTTTCTTCAAATTTAGACATTCTTTTCTAATTTATTGAACTAAATGTTACACATTCAGACTACACGCTAATACACAGTTCCTCAGACAGCGACACTGGTGTAAGTCAAGGAGATTTATTCTTAGATACCTAATTATTGACCTTTTATTAGATATAATGTAAATGTTTTTTCAACTTTATTCATCCTTTTCTAATTTATTGTTTTAAATATTATAGAATCAGACATAGGACTTACAATACGAATACGAAGAAGACGGAAATACCACAATGAAGGTAAGTGTTTTTTTTTTTTTTAATACAGTAAGTCATTGCTTTGTTAAATACTTTATTATTAACCTTTTATTAGATTTACTGTAATTTTTTCTTCATTTTTGGACAATCTTTTCTAATTTATTGATTTAATGTTATAGAATCAGACAACACAGACAATACAGACACTCAATCAACATACACGGAGAGCGACGGGGGTAAGTCTTTTTAAAAATAAAGTAAGGTCATTTATTCTTAAATAATTAATGACACATCTTCAAACCTTATTTTACTCTTGACACATATTTATCCTCAAACCTTTGAACTGGTTACACGATTTAATGGTAACAGTACACATGATGATGATTACCATGTAATTGCATTGTGTATAAGTAATAGTGAAATTAATCATTTATTATAGTATTTGTAGTAAAATATGTGATTGTAGTAATATTGTCCTTAGATGTTTCTAATTTATTCAGTTATGAATTCATAAGTTACACGATCTAAGTTTAGCAACTTCTCAAATAATAATGTTGTCAAGCTGCTTTCAAAATAACTTAAAATTTCTACCTATTATTAAAGATTTTTAATTATTTGTATTAATAATAACTGCTTTAATTAAAGTTCAGTTCAAGCTACCTAAATTTATTTAAAAATGTTTTATCTCGAAGTTAAATTGAATTCAAACTTTATTTATTACTTTTAATTTTATTAGTTTTACTGGGTCTTTATTAGTAAACTATTCTTTGATTAGATATACTGTAAATGTTTCTTCAACTTTGGACATTCTTTTCTAATTTATTGATTTAAATGTTATAGAAACTGAAGTTATAATCATTCACGAGAGATACAAATACACAGAAGACAATGGTAAGTCTTATTGAAAATACTGTAAGCCCTTGTGCCCTTAAGCCCTTATGGTTAGTCTCTGATCCCGGCTCATGTTGACGATGTTTTCCTTCGATTCATTAAACTTATACTTCTCCTCCCTTGATATTAATTTTCCTGTGCTTGAAATAATTTTTATTGTTTTCTCAAAGCTTATAGAAAGAAATTATTTTATTTATTGTGCTTTTTCTAGAGAGTTACGTATAAAGGTTTGTAATGTATATGCTTAGTAATAAGAGGAAATCTTCTTCTGTAATTCCTAAACTAGCTGAAATCAATATAATCTTATTAAATTACTGTTTAATTTCCAGAACATTTACACGAAGAAGATGGAACATTAGACTCTAGACTAAGCAAGACCAGCGATGACGAAGACAACAGCACCAGGCACTCTACATGTAAGAGACAAATTATTTTCTATTTCCCAATCTTCAATTTTGGATTTAAAGTCACATGTCACTTGAAGAATATGTTTTATATTTATAATTCATTTTAAAAACCCTTACTTAAAGTTTACGAGATAAAAAAACACAAAAAGCAAAGTCACAATTTTATGTCACAAATAAACTTAATGACATTTATAAAATCTAAAAATGCTCTTTGTCCCTGGTTAAAAAATGTGCGAGACCCAATATCTATTTATTGTACAATAATCCCTGTGATGAAATGAAGGAATATAATTGTTAGCATGCCAAACCTGTCCCATTGCATCTTATGCATTTATGTTATGTTTAAACTGAAAATTGAAGATTGGGAAATAGAAAATAATTTGTCTCTTACATGTAGAGTGCCTGGTGCTGTTGTCTACGTCATCGCTTGTCTTGCTTAGTCTAGAGTCTAATGTTTCACCTTCTTCCTGTAAATGTTCTGGAAATTAAACAGAGATTAAAATAAGATTATATTGATTTCAGCTAGTTTAGGAATTACAGATTTAGATTTTATCTTATTACTAAGCATATACATTACAAACCTTTATACGCAACTCTCTAGAGAGAGCATAATAAATAAAATAATTTCTTTCTATAAGCTTTGAGAAAACAATAAAACTTATTTCAAGCACAGAAAAATTAATATCAAGGGAGGAGAAGTATAAGTTTAATGAATCGAAGGAAAACATCGTCAACATGAGCCGGGATCAGAGACTAACCATAGTGAGCCTAATCCATAAACATGAACCAGATACGTGGGGAAGAGCAAAATAATTTATGATTGAACAGGACAGATATTTTAAAATAAAATTAAAAGTAATAAATAAACTTTGAATTAAATTTAACTTCGAAATAAAACTTTTTGAATTAAATTTATGTAGCTTAGTACATTTACAGTAAATCTAATCAAAGCTTATTAATTAAATATGTAAGAGTACTTGGTATTTAAGAGTAGAGGCTTAGCTTCGTAAAAGATAGATTCGAAACGAATAAGCAAGTGAGGTCCAAAGTATTTATTTAGTGATGTATTAATTAAATATAGTTTAGGAATAAATGAGATCACTGTGTTTTCAATAAAACGTACCCTCATCCCTGTTTGTCATTCGTCTATGGTAGAAGTTCGTGTTTTGTGATTCTATTACATTTAAATCAACAAATTAGAAAAAGTTTAGTGTTGAAGATTCATCTACAGCAAATCAAATCAAGGATTAGTAATTAATTATTTAGCACAAGGGCTTACAGTATTTTCAATAAGACTTACCATTGTCTTCTGTGTATTTGTATCTCTCGTGAATGATTATAACTTCAGTTTCTATAACATTTAAATCAATAAATTAGAAAAGAATGTCCAAAGTTGAAGAAACATTTACAGTATATCTAATCAAAGAATAGTTTACTAATAAAGACCCAGTAAAACTAATAAAATTAAAAGTAATAAATAAAGTTTGAATTCAATTTAACTTCGAGATAAAACATTTTTAAATAAATTTAGGTAGCTTGAACTGAACTTTAATTAAAGCAGTTATTATTAATACAAATAATTAAAAATCTTTAATAATAGGTAGAAATTTTAAGTTATTTTGAAAGCAGCTTGACAACATTATTATTTGAGAAGTTGCTAAACTTAGATCGTGTAACTTATGAATTCATAACTGAATAAATTAGAAACATCTAAGGACAATATTACTACAATCACATATTTTACTACAAATACTATAATAAATGATTAATTTCACTATTACTTATACACAATGCAATTACATGGTAATCATCATCATGTGTACTGTTACCATTAAATCGTGTAACCAGTTCAAAGGTTTGAGGATAAATATGTGTCAAGAGTAAAATAAGGTTTGAAGATGTGTCATTAATTATTTAAGAATAAATGACCTTACTTTATTTTTAAAAAGACTTACCCCCGTCGCTCTCCGTGTATGTTGATTGAGTGTCTGTATTGTCTGTGTTGTCTGATTCTATAACATTAAATCAATAAATTAGAAAAGATTGTCCAAAAATGAAGAAAAAATTACAGTAAATCTAATAAAAGGTTAATAATAAAGTATTTAACAAAGCAATGACTTACTGTATTAAAAAAAAAAAAAACACTTACCTTCATTGTGGTATTTCCGTCTTCTTCGTATTCGTGTTGTAAGTCCTATGTCTGATTCTATAATATTTAAAACAATAAATTAGAAAAGGATGAATAAAGTTGAAAAAACATTTACATTATATCTAATAAAAGGTCAATAATTAGGTATCTAAGAATAAATCTCCTTGACTTACACCAGTGTCGCTGTCTGAGGAACTGTGTATTAGCGTGTAGTCTGAATGTGTAACATTTAGATCAATAAATTAGAAAAGAATATCTAAAGTTGTAAAAAACATTTACAGCAAATCTAATCAAGTATAAACATTTATTTAGAAATAATTGGGCTTCCTGTGTATTGAAAAGACCTACCCTCGTCGCAGCCTTTATAAGTTCTTTTGTGTGATGTGAATATGTCTCCTGATTTTATAACTTTTAGATCAATAAATTATAAAAGAATGTCTAAAGTCGAAGAAACATTTACGGCAAATCTAATCAAATATAAGAATTTATTTAGGAAAAATTGGGCTTACTGTATATTAAAAAGGCCTACCCTCGTCGCAGCCTTTATAAGTTCTTTTGTGTGATGCGAATGTCTTCTGATTTTATAACTTTTAGATCAATAAATTAGAAAAGAATAGCTAAAGTTGAAGAAACATTGACAACAAGTGGAATCATATATTAGTAAGTAATTATTTAAAAATAAAAAGCTTTCTGAATTTTTAAAAAGACTTACCGTGGTCAATGTGATTGTTAGTGTCTGTGTCAGTGTGATACAGGTCTGTTTATCTGATTCTATAACAATTAAATCAATAAAGTAGATAAGAAACATTTACAGTATATCTAATCAGCGTTTATTAATTATATATATAAGAAAAAAGAGATTTACTGTATTTCGAAAAAGGTCTACATTCGTCGCTGCCTTTATAAGCTCTTTTGTGTAATGTAATATGTCTTCTAATTTTATAACTTTTAAATCAATAAATAAGAAAAGATTATCCAAAGTTGAAGAGACTACTACAGCAAATCTATCAAGTTTTTAGTAAATAATTATTTAAGAATAAAAGGTCTTACTGTATTTTAAAAAAAGACTTACCATGCTCACTGTTCGTGTCGGTGTCTCTCTCTGTGTCTTCTTCTATAACATTTAAATCAATAAATTAGATAAAAATGTCAAATGTTAAAAAAACATTTATAGTAAATCAATCTGAATTTATTAATTAGATATTTAAGAATAAAAAGATTTACGGTATTTCAAAAAACTATCTACAATCGTAGCCGCATTTGTAATAAGTTCTTTTGTGTGATGCAAATATGTATTCTGCTTTTATAACATTTACATCAATAAATTAGATAAGAATGTCAAATGTTGCAGAAACATTTACAGTAAATCTAATCAAAGGTTATTAATTAAATCTGTAAGAATACTTGGTATTTAAGAGTAGAGTCTTAGCTTCGTAAAATATAGTTTCGAAACGAGTCAGCAAGTAAGCTCCAAAGTATTCATTTAGTGATGTATTAATTAAATTTAATTTAAGAATAAATGAGATCACTGTGTTTTCAATAAAACTTACCCTCATTCCTGTGTGTTATTTGTCTGCAATAGATGCTGGTGTTTTGTGATTCTATAACATTTAAATCAACAAATTAGAAAAAGTTTAAAGTTGAAGAATCATCTACAGCAAATCTAATCAAGGATGAGTAATTAAGTATTTAGCACAAGGGCTTACAGTACTTTCAATAAGACTTACCATTGTCTTGCGAGTATCTGATTCTCTCGTGTTTCATGATTACTTCAGTTTATATAACATTTAAATCAATAAATTAGAAAAGAATGTCCAAAGTTGAAGAAACATTTACAGTAAACTAATCAAAGCCTAATTTTACTAATAAAGACCCAGTAAAACTAATAACTAGGTATTTCAGAATAAAAAGGCTTACTGTATTCTAAAGAAGAACTACCCTCGTCACTGCCTTAATAAATTCTTTTGTGTGATAAAAATAGGTCTTTTGATTTTATAACTTTTAGATTAATAAATAAGATAAGAATGTGTAAAGTTGATACAAGATCGACAGCAAATGGAATCAAATATTAGTAAGTAATTATTTAAAAATATTTTGACGTACTGTATTTTCAAGAACACTTACCCTCGTTATTGTAGTAAACAATTTTTCTTAATATTATAATTTCTGCTTCTGTAACATTTAAAGCATTAAATTATAAAAAAGAATATCTGAAGTTGAAGTAACATTTACAACAAATGTAGGCCCTTAAACACAGTGGGTCTACGTGATATATTTATAAAAAATGGGTTTAGTGCTGAATATAGTAGCTAAAATAATAATCTTTCAAGCTGTACAAGGAATCTATAATATGTATATAATATATTTAGGAATCTATGTTCATTTTTTTACAGGTTCTGCTACCTAGCGTGAGCCCCTACCTCAACTAGAAAATGATGTTTATTCCTTGGAGGCTAGGGGGTTTATGAGCCACTTGGGTCACTTTACTTCTAACTGGTTTTGTGTTGTGACTTAGAACTGCAGCAAACCATTTGTTGTATCTCTTTTTCACCAGCTTTATAGGCTTTTACACGATTCTTTCAGTTTAATAGTGAATATATTGTTATAGTTGATATTTTTGTTTGCATAATTTTTTAAAACGGACCATTAAGAATGGATTCTTAAATACCTAATCCTCCTGGGGAAAGTACAGACATTGACGACAGTTTATCTATACTACTCTGGACCATTAAGAATGGATTCTTCAATACCTAATCCTCCTGGGGAAAGTAAAGACATTGACGACAGATTGTCTATACGACTCTGGACCACTAAGAATGGATTCTTCAATACCTAATCCTCCTGGGGAAAGTACAGACATTGACGACAGTTTGTCTATACGACTCTGGACTATTAAGAATGAATTCTTCAACACCTAATCCTCCTGGGGAAAGTACAGACATTGACGACAGTTTGTCTATACGACTCTGGACTATTAAGAATGGATTCTTCAATACCTAATCCTCCTGGGGAAAATACAGACATTAACGACAGTTTGTCTATACGACTCTGGACTATTAAGAATGGATTCTTCAACACCTAATCCTCCTGGGGAAAGTACAGACATTGACGACAGTTTGTCTATACGACTCTGGACTATTAAGAATGGATTCTTCAATACCTAATCCTCCTGGGGAAAGTACAGACATTGACGACAGTTTGTCTATACGACTCTGGACTATTAAGAATGGATTCTTCAACACCTAATCCTCCTGGGGAAATTACAGACATTGACGACAGTTTGTCTATACGACTCTGGACTATTAAGAATGGATTCTTCAATACCTAATCCTCCTGGGGAAAGTACAGACATTGACGACAGTTTGTCTATACGACTCTGGACTATTAAGAATGGATTCTTCAATACCTAATCCTCCTGGGGAAAGTACAGACATTGACGACAGTTTGTCTATACGACTCTGGACCATTAAGAATGGATTCTTCAACACCTAATCCTCCTGGGGAAAGTACAGACATTGACGACAGTTTGTCTATACGACTCTGGACCATTAAGAATGGATTCTTCAACACCTAATCCTCCTGGGGAAAGTACAGACATTGACGACAGTTTGTCTATAAGACTCTGGACTATTAAGAATGGATTCTTCAATACCTAATCCTCCTGGGTAAAGTACAGAGATTGACGACAGTTTGTCTATAGGACTCTGGACCATTAAGAATGGATTCATCAATACCTAATCCTCCTGGGGAAAGTACAGACATTGACGACAGTTTGTCTATACGACTCTGGACTATTAAGAATGGATTCTTCAATACCTAATCCTCCTGGGGAAAGTACAGACATTGACGACAGTTTGTCTATACGACTCTGGACCATTAAGAATGGATTCTTCAATACCTAATCCTCCTGGGGAAAGTACAGACATTGACGACAGTTTGTCTATACGACTCTGGACCATTAAGAATGGATTCTTCAACACCTAATCCTCCTGGGGAAAGTACAGCAAAAAGTTAATACTACAAACTCAAGGGAAATTGACAATTTTATTTGACATTGCTAAATGAAATTTTATTTGAAAAGCTACTTGATTTAACATTAGCTAATAGCGATAATAAAAGAGCTAAAATAATAGGCCTATCAACAAAATTTATTAATGCCTAAACCTTTTTTTTATTCACGTCTACCCTCTTTATTTGGAGACGACTCTGACGCTAACACGGATTACAATACTAGTGAAGGCAATGAAAAAAGCAACGGAAAATTGTCTTGTAATTAGGGACATATAATCACCCAATCTAATAATAAAATTAGGCAAATTTATTTTATCAATATAGTGTCCTTGTAACAAAATGTGGTGTTTTAACTGACTTAGAACTAAAACGTAAGTATAACTTTTAGAGAGTGGTGAAGAGGAGTTTGGATAAATGGAAGAACTTCCTGTCAGTGTCATTCCTCCAGATCCTCAGGCAAGGAAAAAGTTCACAAGTGGATGCAAGTTCAAAGGAACACAAGTCAGTCTTGCGTTGATAGAAATATAGATTTCATAGGAAGAAAGAAATACAACCTTACAACTACAACTGCCGCTATACTACCATCTTCTCTTAAACATTTTTCCTGGTCACAACCTTTGGGCTTTGGGAGTGCTGAAAAGACCGGAGCTTGACACTCTGGTCCGGGATGCTGTTGTGAGCTTGCTCTGCCGAAGACGTATGCGCGGTTACTAGTCATCTAGCCATTTCGGGCCTTCGTCAGGGATTGTCCACGGTCCACAGGTGTCGGAGTCTGTGCACAGTGTTTCGAGTACTCGGCTGATATCCATCTAGGAGAGAACTATGAGTCCTAGAGTACTGGAGGTTGGAAATGATCTTTACGTAATCCATGGGTGTATCCGTTCTCATAGTGCTCGCCCGTAACTCCTGACACGAGTGTTAATTTAGAAACAATTAATGGAAACCAACAAAGACCAAACCAGTTAAAAGGAAAGAGGTGCCGTGCGGATTCTACGAACGTGCACTTATGGGTAGATGGGGGTACGAAAGACGCCGTAGTAACATCACCTGAGTTACCACAAAAATTTTTAATTCTATCGTATGAGAGGTGAAAAAAGTTCTATCTAGAGTTTCACCTTTTGTAATTAACAAAGCCATGACTGGATGTTCAGCAGGTCCTATTTCTTCCGTAAGGAGGTTACGTAATGGAAAACTGCTGTTAAAAGGCATATAGTTCCAAGCAATCCCAGGCTTTACTCAAGATAGTCCCTTTTTTGAGCACGTCAAGGTTTCTCTGGCTCCCCACAAAACTTTAAATTCCAAAGGTTTTCGTAAGAATGCTACAAAGTGTGCAAACTTTCCTGGAGATGACCCTGCTAGCTACTTCAACTGTCCAAAGTTCAAGGAGGAAAAGGAGATCCTCAGTATAATGGCAAAAGAAAGGATATCCTTTTTGATAGCTAAGAAAAAGGGTAAGTCGGTAACGCCTATACATTAAAATAAATCCTATGCCGCAGGTACCACATCTAAAACTTCATTCTGTTCTAACTGCGTTGAGCTGAACAAGAAAATAGAAGCTCTCAAGCAACAAGTTGGTCAGTTACTAGCTCTGGTAACAAAATCTTCCGCTACGCCTAATGATAGAAAAACTGATTCACATTAGTTACCAAGTACCTCAACAGCAAAACTTGGTGCAAGAAGTAAGTTCTTGACAGAGACTACAGTAATTAGCAAGGATCAATCAGTAAAAACCTATAAATGTACAAAAAAAATCAGCTTAAGTACTAAATAAAAATGCACCAATAAAAGCAGGTGCAAAAATAAGAAACAACAAACGAAGATGTCGTACTGACTCCCCTCCTTCATTATCAAACTCCTCAGCTTCCACCACTTATATAGTGGTGAAGGAATCTGAGGAAGCACTGCCTGAGACTTCTCCTAAAGTTTCAGGCCAACAAATAGCTAAGGATATCAACGAAAGCCAGATGAATCCGTTTCACTAAACCAAAATGTCCACACCGAAAGAATCTGTGATTCAGTGGAACATCTACTGTGTGAGAAGCCCCATTAAATACCTCAAAGTAATTGTGAGATGTGTCTCCTACGTACATCTGTATTGAATAGATACATCTCCATTAATTGCGCAATTTCCAAACAAGGGAGTATTCAGTTTACAGATCATATTTCGTTACAGAAAATCGCGCTAGAAGTGGCGTAGCCATTTTAGCCCGTAGCTTTGTCGATAAAGTTTCTGTGACCTCAACTTCCTTACAAGCAGTAGTCATTCAAACAGCTGTTCCGTACAACCTCATTTTCTGTTGTATCTATTTTCCGGTCAACCGAAAAACGACTGAAAAACGAAATACAACTAAGAAAATGACAAAGATAAAACATGCATTTGTTTCGATCTTTAAAAGATGATGACTACCGTAAATGTAATAAATTCTAAGGTTTACAACATTCGGCAGTTGTGGACTTACAACCAGGATATTCATGACTTACAATCCAAAACGGGGTACATGTACATATGACTTGAGGGACAAACTGGTAGGCGCTGACAGGAGATAGCCTCCAGCGTTCTGAAATACATCACTAGTCTGCCTCCCTATTGTGGGGAGGGGACAGAATAAAAGCCACTTGGTTGCAATGTTTTGGCTTTACATAGTTCAAAATACTAAAATTGAAACAGTGAGTCAATTTTTTGGTGTCAGAACATTCATACAATGAATGCGACTAAGATTTTGGTCTTATAAAGTTTAAAAACAAAAAAAGACAAAGAGACATGTATGTCCCAAAAGACTGGGTAGACTTGGTTGTAGCTTCAAGCCGAAAGTTCAACGAAGGAAGATAACGACTTTATTAATATCCAGCAATTAAACACTTTTTCCAGTAATTAAACACTTTTTCCAGCAATTAAACACTTTACACACATTTTCTTCTCTTATAGGTATGTTCTATCAAATAGAGTATCAGGCAAGCCATCGAACAGTTCATATGGGAAGTGCTATAGGTATGGCCTACTATGTCGGTAAACTAATGGCAAAAGCCTTTATGATCTGACCTTTACTCACAATTTTATTTTCTTCTAGGTATGTTGTATCAAATAGAGTATCATGCAGGCCCTCGAATAGTTCATAAGTTAAGTGTTATATGGCCTACTATGTCAGTAAACCACTGGCAAAAGCCTTAATGATCTGAGCTTTACACACATTTTCTTCTCTTCTAGGTATGTTCTATCATATAGAATATCAGGCAGGCCTTCCAATATTTCATATTGGAAGTACTTTATGGCCTACTATGTCAGTAAACCACTGGCAAAAGCCTTTATGATCTGACCTTTACACACATTTTCTTTTCTTCCAGGTATGTTCTATCAAAAGAGTCTCAGACAGGCAATGAACTTCTGGCACTATGAGTTTTAGATGTAGATAATAACGTCATCTCTCATAATAATAATAACACTTAACCTCTCCTCTCGCGCTTAGGTTTAGTCTATAACAGGGAGGACATCGACCAGTTCACTGAACACGGTTAAAATACTTGATTTCCGGATATGTAATGTGTGCGAACTTAATGCGACATGTATTTATTTGAATGGTTGAAAGGGAAAGGCAATGAGGAGACAGAGTTTTACATTTGTGATGTTCCCACATGTATCGCAGGTTTCACAAAGCCTAAGCGATCGGAGCGCTCTGAGAATTAGGTCGCCAAAGTAACTAGATGAATAGATTCCATGAAACATTATAATGTAAATAAACGGGATTGTGTAATATCTTCCTATTTCCATTTATGATGTTAGGATGTGTAAACGTTTACAATTGAATATAAACATAGTATAAAATCACAGAAATTCCCATACATACGTAAGCATACACACACACACACACACACACACACACACACACACACACACACACACACACACACAAACACACACACACACACACACACACACACACACACACACACACACACACACACACACACATACACACACATACACACACACACACACACACACACACGCGCACACACACACACACACACTCAAACACACGCACGCACGCACATACACACGCACACGCGCACACACACACACACACACACACACACACACACACACGCGCGCGCGCGCGGTTTTTGCACTTAACATCAGTAAAGCAAAAATATAAAAGAAGTGTAGCTTACCTTTCCGGAGAAAATTCCAGATTCCAATTTTTTGTTAATTTTTTATTTCATATATTTTTTTAGATTTTATTATATTTTAAATAATATAACAAAATTTTTATTATATGCATTATTACAACAAATTTTTGTTTTGTTTTAAGGGTTTTTATAAATTTGACTTTTAAGACTTTTTTCTCCTTCTGAAATATTTTTTGTTTCCAGGGATACATATATCATTGTTTAAAATAAAGCAATTAACACATTGTATAAGAGTTTACTTTGGGCTTTAATTTAAATGTTAAACTTGGTAACAGAGTTTGAATTTTAGAGTAAAACCTTTTTAAACCTCTTATTTTTACAGACAGATGTTATTTAATTCAAATCCTGTAATATTAAAAATAGGTAATTCTTTAAAATTGTTTCACCACTACTAAAAACTATATTTAGGTGTTTTATAATTAGGTTTAGGTTGTTATCTGTAATTTAATATTTATTTATAATTTAATTTTGTTTTTTATTGGTTATTTATAAGTATCGGACAATGTAAAGAGGACTTGGTGAAGTAGCTAGTGGTCTATGTAGTTGATGAAAAATGTTGTTTTTAATGTAGTTTGCTTTGTACAATACCTCTGAGATGATAGCTGTGCAATTTAAATGTACATAAGGTGACAGTTAAATAAACAATGTATGTGTGATTGAGAGGTTTTATTTATTTAAATTAACAAAACATGTGTTAATTAATGTTATAATTGAACTAATTGTTATAGTCTATGACAATTATTATATTATTATAAATAGACGCAAAGAAATTTTCATACGTAGGCCTATTTCAAACCATGAAAATATTCTAATAAAAAAGGCTACAGCTCTTCGAAAATAATAAACCTCTACCTTGAAATGTAAATCAGTTTCATTTACGTCGCCATTTGTGCGTAATTCAGCTACAATAACGTCAGATCACTATAAATTCCTTTTTATAGCTTCATGTAATAAAAGGCGAACCCGTTACTTACGACCCATTACACAAGTACCAAGTGCTCCCGTGGTCTACAAGTTATTCTATTCACTTTAACTTACCTTTGTGGGTTAGTTTCACTGACTGTCACTGACAAATGAAACTATCATTCTGACATTTACTTCTGTCGGGTAGTCTCACTGACCGCAACACTGTATATTTTCACATTATTTCTGTGTTTGGACTTTAATGTATACAGAGAACAATCGAAGTATATAATTCGAACAACTCCCGTCAATACCAAAATAAGAATGGAAAAAATGTCTTAACGGAACTTTCAAACCGGAATATAAATCTGTTGTTTATATCTATAATTCTTTTACTGTAGTTTATTCATTTTGAACAATAGAAAATACACGTTTAAATATTGCGCATGAAGCATAAAAGGATATTCAGGGCGTATAATTTAAAAATTGAAAATGTAGTTTACTATATAATGAATAATTTTGAAGAGCAGATGTAAATAGTTCAAAATGCTTCAGGTACATGCATAGTGACTAAGGTTAGAAGTGCGGAAAAGTTTTCTCTATTTAATGGGAAAATGATTTCTGTAATAATATCTAATATCTTCAATGTTGTGGATCAACTTAATCAGAAAATTTACAGGCATAAATTGAAACCCTCGCTGAATGCTTATCCCGTAGGATAACGGCAAGTTAGTCCAGAGCACTTCTGATTCAATTCAGGTTTATAAAGGTTTAATAAATCATTTATATAGGCTACTAAGTCAGGTTATCTATATAGGTCTATGAACAAGAATAGATAGTAAAAAATAATAATATAGTAATTACATGACGGTCATTAGTAGTTGACAATTATTAGAATAAAACATGTGCACCAATACCGTAAGGTATCAACATTATATATATATATATATATATATATATATATATATATATATATATATATATATATATACGAGTATATTCTAATTTAGTAAATAGACGCAAAGAAACTTTCATACGTAGGCTTATTTTCAACCACGAAAATATTCTAATAATTGAGGTTTACAGTACTAACCTCTACCTTGGAATGTAAATCGGTTTTATCCCTGTATTTGCGTCGCCTTCAGATTTGTGTGATATTCAGCTACAATAACGTCAGCTCACTATAAATTCCTTTTTATAGCTTCACCTAACAATGGCGAACCCGTTATTTACGACCGAGTACAGAAGTGCTGACGTGGCCTAACCTAACCTATACATAAATGTTACATATTCATTGCCATTGTATTCGTTGAGGGAGCATACAGGTATTGTATTTCGAAAACACTCAGAGCTTATAATTTACATAAACAATTTCTCCAATTAAAGCAATGTTTTCTTTTATAAACATTTGATTTTATTTATAGAATCGAAGGTTTAGATAGAATTAACAACATTTTTAAAATAAAAACATTACACTTATTACAAGTAATCTATAAATAAATAGTTTAATCAAACAAATTGAATATTTTTATTCAATGAACAAATTAATATTACCTGACTAACTAAACATTGCAGAATACTGGCAGACGTAATACTAGAAGTGACGGTATTATACTATCTCAGACGTTACAGCAGTACAGTATCAGCAGTTCACATGTTTTCCGCGCGCAATGTTTACTCGGTCTAGCTGTAGATACTTAACTCATTTCTCTGTGAAAAGCTTTGCTGATGAAATGTATCAATACAACTGGAATTTTTAAATGTTCATAGAACTACTTTAAAGTGGATTATAACTACTCTACAATATATTTTGTTGAGTCATTATTTTTTTTTTAATTTCTCAATATTTTATGTATAACTAGGTCTGCTAAAACTTAGATTGTAAACGCTGCTCATTACAATTACCAACTTTATTTCATAAAGAAGCTTCAATTTGTTTAAACCAATGCTGATTACTTAGAAAATTCTAAAAATAGTAAGAGGTATAATGATATGTTTAGGATATAGTTTTCCCTATTGGGTAACCTCATGGTTTTCCATGGACGTAACCTCAAATATGTATGCGATGCTACCATGAGATGTACTGCAATACATTACAGATCTACCTTTGTGTAACAGTTTCAAAAGTGAAAGATATTCAATAGGTTTTTCTTGAGACACTTATATATATTTCTTTCAACATTTGTTTTGGTAAACTGAATGTTAAGGAATCGGTCTTGAATCGCCATATATTATTATTTTTTTAACTTCAATATATTTAATTCAAATTTTAAACAATCTTTAATTAATAACAACTTGAAGCAACTGTGGCGTAAATGTTTATATTAAATAAAAACAACCTCTTACCAAAGAAGAATTTTTTTTCCTGTAAAATACCTCTGAAGGTGATTACTTTGTAATCGAAAAGTACATTAGATTAAAATAAAAATTGTTGAATTTGTGGTAAGAAGTTGTTTTAATTTAATATAATCTGTAATTAGTTTGAAAATTATTAAATATTTTTTTTTTAATTTGATTGTTTAGAAACGATTGTTACTTAATTATAATGTTAAGACACACACAAGAAATACTCAAAACAACTACGAAATGAAGATGTCAGCATTATGCGATTTGATCTGAGCGTTACGAATATAATACGAAAAGATTGCTTATTATATAATATAGACTACGAGGACTTTACTTTGTAGGAAACATTCATTAATTATTTTTCCTACTTATGTTTGTATTATTTTCTCTATTTGTTTGTATTACTTTCAACTTGTATCAAAACTATTTTAGAGTTTCTATCCTTGACGCTTTCTTTTTCTTTAGCAGATTACTGTGGTGAGCATCAATTCACTGTGATCAGTCATTCTGATCAATTCCTCCACTTATCTACTATATAAACCTATTTGCCCACTCATAATTTATTTGTTTGAATAACGTTAACTTATTAATAACGTTGTAATATTAACGTTAACTTCTAAATAACTTCATTAACTTTCGTTTTTCTGAACACAAACCTTAATGTCAATGCTTCGTTGCGAAAACATGCAAGTACGGGAAGCTTTTGGGAGCGGCAACAGGTATGTCAGCTTTGCCTGGAATGTCTGCGTTCTGCAATACTAAACTGACCGGTGAAACAAGCGTTGAATAATGTTTCTACATTGAAAACAATGAAATATATTGTTAGAAGTTTTTCATAACTGTTGAAAATATCCAGTTTCCATATTGACATAACTTTTCAAAATGCCTCTAAAATTTAAATTTGTTCAACAATAAACAACTGTTTTGAGAACAATCCTCATTAAAACACTGTGTCCTATGGAGAATTCCGGATAACTTTTTACCGTACACCATATTGGTAGAGACAACATTATTACCTAATTTAATACCTAGCTATATTATAATAAATTTATTATATTTTGAACATGTATCTATACATATTACTTAAGAACCAACATTATGTCAGTGATGTTTTACAAGAGAATATTGTTTAAAGTAGTACTATTATTAGTACAGTATTTCATGTCAAACATATGTTCATATTACCACCTTTCTTATAATGTCAACAGTAATGTTATATGGTAAACATCACATAACAAATACGTTATATTTGTAAACTAATAGTGTGTCTTATCTAATTCACATAATATTGTGTGAATCTGCCTATATTGAAACGAACTTGTAGAAACATTTAGATAAATTTTCTATCTTTATATTACGTATCCATAAAATCACTACCTTAATGTTCGTGGTAAATAAGGTTAATATAATAAAAACTAAACATTAAATAAAACGACTCTCTTGATCGTTGGCACCGTTTAGGTAATACAAATTATAAATTTTTGACACTGGAGGATACTTGTATGTAAACTATGTGTGTATTATCTTTATTTTAAGAAAACAGATATAAAAAAATTCTCTTTGATTAAAAAGTACATTACTTCATAACATCAATCAACTATTTGGCTAAAAGTTATAAAACTGTGCTTGAAATATTTGTATTTATATTACAATTCATTGTTTATAATAAAAAGTATAGATTTATAAACTACATCTGTAGTCAATTAACCTTTTTTTTGTATGTGGCTATATATATATATATATATATATATATATATATATATATATATATATATATATTAAATTCGATGCATTTCAGGCAAATTAGAGTTTGTAATTACCATCTGCCTTTAAAAGAAATCTATAGGTATTGTGTTGCTTTTGGATGCAATTCTTACCAGAGGGATTTATCATAAAGTTTACACTAATTCATTTCATTTAAAACAGTTCCTTAATACATAAAATGTTTTCTAAAAGTATCAACTCGACTCTGTCTAGCTTCGAGATTAAAATGTAATAGATTTAGGATCCCATGCAATAGCTGCCCGTTAATGTGAAATCATAAGTGTACTGAATATATTTGGGGAACGTTTTCAATATCACATTTCTATAAACGTTTATTTGGGCTTAAAATCTTTCTACATGTTCTAACTTGCATTGCATAATATTAGAAAGTGCTTTTATAATGTTATTATAATGGGAACTCTAATTCCAATATTAACCTTTTTATTTTTACATTTGGTTATTTTTTTGTGTTTACTATTTACTTTATAATAAAAATTCGTTATGACATAAAAATTTTTTTTTTAATATCTAATAACTTTATGAACAATCTAAAATTATATTTCTTTAAATTTATTTAATTGCTACTTTACAATGTTAAAACATTGCACTAATGTGAAACAAAACAATGTTTAAATGGTCAGTTTAAAGCATCTTTTCGTCTGTTTTCTAATGTTGTATCTCTGCGACTGTTTGGGTATTCGCCCTGCTTCGTGTTTTCCTCAATTACATGTCAGAAGCGATGTAACAAAATCTCAGCCTCATTCTAAAACCAAATTCATCTTAAATATTGTTAGACTTTTCAGTCGCTTTTATAGTAAATCAGTGAAAATTCTTCTTCAATAATTGATTTCTAAACATTTACCGTGCATACAATAATATTTTCTGCGTCGCACACGCAATATTTGTGAGTTCTATAAGCCTATTGATGAATCATCAGAGGAAAATTGTGAGGATATTAACCTTATATATATTTCGGTTGTAAAGCAATCATCCTTAAACGCAAAAATACTAGATTAATTGTGTTTATGTTTAAAACATGTTGATTCGCTCCTCTCTGGAGACTGTTGTTTTTCAACTAAAGTGTGAAAATCAATATTGTAGTAAACGTGTATTTTGTGTGTTTTAGTATAAATTCACAATAATTCGTGCTAAAATAGTTGATACAAATGTATGCTTGATGACTGAGAGAATAGTTAAAAGACGAAAGTTTACGTTACTGCCTTGAATTCTGTTTACGTTGACAAAGGTTTCCTATATCTCAAAAAATTAACCATTACAACAGTGAAAGAAATTATTTCCAGCGTAACCCGTTCACCTCACATAAGGATTTCGATCCAAGAGAAGACATTGTTGAAGTGACTTTCTTAGATATTTTTATTATATACAAAACAGAACCTCATTTGTCTGACCTTGCGTCTATATGTGTCACACTGTGCGCATATGTGGGGATGTCCCTATGCTGAACTAAGTACACCACCTCTCTCCACTTATATCTCTACAAGAAATATAATCAGCATAGACAGAACATGGCCTAGAAGCCAAGCTAGATTATTCTTCCGTTTTTTCTCCCTCTAAAAAAGGTTAAAACTATCAAATTCTTAAAATCATCGATCATTTTGTCAAAGGTTTTGTCTAAGATCAAATATATTCTATACTTAGAGATAATATTGGTCTATTTATAACGTTTTTAGTCCGGACGAAGCCATAAATGCGACAAATCCAGAATATCAGACAGTAATACCATTGGTCTGAGTTGTTTAATACATTCTCGTACATAAAGAGTTCAAAAATAAAAATAAATATAGTACATATAGAGAGAAAATATTTTGTGCATCAGTTCAATGATTTTAGTTGTTTCAATCGTAATTATTTTTGAGAATATTTTTATAGGCAAAAACTAATTTTGCTTTAAAAACATTGCTTCCAAAATCTACCGAAACACTACTATCAAAAATTATTTCAACGATAGTTTTTTATTTGGTATTAGGTAGTATTATTTACAATTACATGTGTGATAATAAAAGTGGATATTGTCTATTTAAGAAAAGCTTCCATACACAAAGCACTACGAATATTTTCTTAGGTTACAATTTAGGCTTGAGGAGGTAACTTCAAAAATACCTTATATATCCTTAAATGTAGCATAGGCCTACTACGTTGGAGACTTGGCACAAAATGCTGTCTTCGGTGGGAATGTTGGGCATTCCTTCCATGGGCTAATTCTCTTACTCGGTTAGTAGCAAGTAATGACAAAATATAATTACTTGTTTAAAACTCAATTCTGTAAAAGCAAAAAGAAAATTATTTCATTATTAAGTTGTTCCTTTAATGTATGACGAGTGTGTTAATGTTTTATTTGCAACATATGTAGTAAATTGGTTCTTTTGACAGCCCAAGTGAAACACATACACACTCTCACACAAATATATGTCTGTCTGTATTATATAATGTATAACTCCCGTCAGAAAAGGTTTAAACGACTTACACATACAATAGGATGTTGTATCCTGACTTGAATCTAAATTATAGAGTTATAACTCTATTAATATCTGTTCCTCTTATATGTTTCAACTGTGTTTTCCATTCATTGTTATTGGAAGAAATATTCCTCTTTTTATAAAATTATTTTACTGCCTTTAATAATTACTCTAATTTGTTCAATTCATTTTGTTCAAACTAATTGTTTTTCGCACCTTCGTTACGTTTGATACAAGCCTATTATTTGGTACAACCCGGGATATGCGTATTACTTGGGGGTACGCTAGATACAAGTTAGGGGTACGCCGAAAATAATGGATAATGGCGGACGTAGTGCAAAAATAAAAGTAATGAAGTGAGGGCTTATTTTACTGAGGGAAAAAATGTAATAGCAAAGTTACTTGCGATGCAACAAATATTAAAAATAATACAAAATGGCACTGGTTTCAAAAGGGAATCATGGAAAACAAGGTTTTAGAACTTAGTGAACGCAAAAATGGATTTAATAGGGCTGATACCGGGAGGGAAGTAGATATAGAGTATATAAACACAATATTAACAAAATGAAAGGTGAGCGGTTTTACAATACAAAGCGGGAGCAAATATCATGAGAAAATCAGTCAATTATTATTATTTTCTTGATAAGAATTTTTTTAAAGGAAATAATATTTGAAAATGTAATCCCAGGTACACGTTATTATGAGATTATTTTTAAGAAAAAAACAAAATAGTTTGAATGAATTTATGGAATTATTTAAAATATTAGCAAAATACAATTTGACAGACGGATAACGCTCGACGTATGTGTGTAACAAATTCAAATAGAAGTGTATAACGCAAGCCCAGGTTTAAGGGTTTATCTATCTACACTTAAATCGGAAACTACTAAGTTCAATAAAGCAGCCTCAAGGATCACACTAAGAAAAGACTGCTAAACGAGATTCAAGAACTAATAAATCTATTTCCATCTCTATTTTCAATTATATTTATCATCTTTTCAGATTTTAAGATCAGTTTGTATTCTATGTTATTTAGATCTGGATTTTAAAACTATTTTGTCTTACAAATACTGTAATTAAGACCTTCACTTCTGCAGCCTTTAGGATTTTGCTGTAAAATTATGATCATGCCACAAATATTATGCTTTAGTTAAAATAAATAATTAATATTTTATGTGTAGCCTTTTTTCCGAATAATTACAGCATCATTTCCACAAGTATATAAAAGTAATACTGTATTTAAAGTTATACTTTGCTTTACATAAAACGATGAATGCGTACTCACAGCAATAAATTATAAAACAAAATCCATTCTAAAAAGTAAATTATAAGTGCAAATAAATATATATATATATATATATATATATATATATTCTTGATATTTAACGTTATCCATTGTTTTTCCGTTGCACTGACTTTTGAAGTTAATATATTACTATGTAAGTAATTTTATCCACCATTAAGTGCAATAATTTTACCTTGAGTGATGAGGCACCTTTCGGTCAATTGACCATTGTCGAATCACTGATGTTTTTCTGTTGTGGATGTTCGGTCTGTGAAGTTGGTGTTTGTTGACGTAACGCGCACTTTTTCTTGATCTGTGTGTATGATATTTCTATATAGTATGTCTTCTGTATATGTTGTTTGTAGATTCATTAAGTTGTTGTGTATGTTTTTATAAATGTGGTATTTTTCTAGTGAGTTTAGTTCTATTGGGTTGTTATTTATTTCCAGTATGGTTAGGTAATTTTCGTTATTTCGTGTTTATGGGATATTAGGTGTGCTGCAACATTTGATACTTTAGAATTTTTGTTTTTGAATGCTCTATAATGTTCTTCAAATCTTATTTTAAATGTTCTGGTTGTTTTTCCTATGTAAAAAGCGTTACAGTTGTTGCATGTGATTTTGTAAATTCCTGATAGGTTATGTTTTTCTGAATTTGTTATGTGGTTTGTGTTATTAAGATATTTTATTATTTTGTTGTTTGGTTTGTAAGTTGGAGTGTACGCTCTCTTTATCTCAGGTTAATAGGTGGGTTTTCTAAATTTTGAATAATAAAATTTGAGTTGGCACTTTCAAAAAAATATCTAAGTTACAATTCTTACAAGCTAAATTTTTTACAAGTTATTTGGTTTCTAATTAAATAATTTCCTGAATAATGTCTTCTTAATCGATCAGTTCAATGATTTGGCTTAATGTTATTCTGTAATTAGGATTGAATACGATACTACACTTTCCGCACCAGTTAAAAAAATAAAATTTCTACAGCCAATTCTGAACACGTCTTCCTCGTTCAAATGCTCTGTTCCAACTCCCACTGACGCTACCTTTTTTAGCAATAAAATGGCCAAGTCGTGAATTTCCGCTATTTTCTCGTTTATTCCTTGTAAGTAACAGCTTTACGGATGTCATGTTCACCACCTTTGATACACTTCTTCTTCTTAACAACTGCACTTAAATTTCTTTGCAAAACAATTGCATTTAAATCTTATTTCCCAAACTGTTTTAGATTATATATCCACGAGAAATATTTAAAACGAATATCTTTTGCCGGTCATGCGCACGCAACTCTACAAATCCGTTCTCCATCTTGTCTACTACAGAACACTCACTAGCCCGCTGTTTGAAAGTTTTAAGCGTATTTATATCGTTCTATTGTTCTATTTAAATTGTTATCTATCAATTACTTCTAATACATTTTCTTATAAATAGTGATTTGTGTGTTTTTTTTCTTTTTATATAAAATCTTGTGATTAGATCTAAAATGTGGCCGTGTGCATTTTCTACACAAGTGAAATTAGGTTATGTTTACATTTCGTTCCTGGTATATTTTAGTAATTTTTTACATACTGAATTTATTTATATATATTTATCTTATTTTGTAAGTGCCTTTTATATATATACTACTTCAAAATGTTACATAGTCCCCAAATTTAGATAAAAAAAAAATTTTGATTCCAAAATTCCTTTTTTTTATCTCAATTTTCACATTTTGGGAGTAAACTCTTACTCTATCCTTCTTGCTTGTCTGCTGCCCTCTAATTACATATGATATACTTAACTCCTAACAATACAATAAATTAACAATTAACATTTAATCAACAATCCTCTTACTCTTAACATCTAGTACATTAATCATTTTCTGATTCTTAGAATCTATTTTATAACTTTTTTTCTTTTTCCTTCTTTATTTTAATTTTAATAGAATGGAATCTTTCCAATCATAAGTCTTTTTATTTATCTATATAATCTATCTTCTGACACAGTGTTTTTTTTCTTAATTTTAGCCTAACCGAGTCATAGCATGTCTAGGTTGTTTGTAGGTTAGGTCCTTGTTCTTATTCATTCATCCCTTCCTATTTTATTTTTATTTTTCAATATCCAGTTCAATTATTTTCTTATATCATTTCAGTTTATTTTGTATGAAGTTTAACATCTAATATTTTTTTTAAAGGTTGCAATCCCATATCCTCTATTTGATCATATCTATAGCTCCTTCGATTACCCTGTCCCTATATCAACGAATATCAATTTTGTTTTAATACTTATATATATCAACGCAGATTCTCCCTTACAATACGACGAAGTTTAAATACACAATTACCATATTTTTTATTACAACGATGCTTTAATATTTATTATCATAGATTCATATTTCTTTTATAATATATAATATATATGACGAAGTTCCATTATTTATCAACGCAGATTCTCCCTTACAATACGACGAAGTTTAAATACACAATTACCATATTTTTATTACAACGATGCTTCAATATTTATTAACATAGATTCATATTTATTTTTATTCATTATTCGACGAAGTTTCCAATAAATTATCGTAGATATAGTTACCATCCCTTAAAACTTATCTGCTAACGTTTTCTTATACACATAGTCACCTAGAGTTTATTCATATTGCTTCCTTTACCTATATTTAATATCTCCCTTCTTTTTTTTTTAATTTATATATTTTTTTATTTCTTTATTTTTTTTTCAAGTGTTTGTTTAATTATTAAGTCATTTCTGGTTCATTGTCATTTCCGGTTTATTTGTTATCTATCCCTCCTACATTCGCTTCCTTCTCCTAATACTTTTATATCCTGAGTCATTCCTGTTGTTACCATCTTATTATCCCTTGTTATTTTCCTTTCTCTCGACTTCTCCCTTACTATTTAATTTGTTCTATCTGAAATTTATCTGATTCTCCATGGTGTGCCTCCCTTGGTTCATAAAATTTCTTTAACAAGCTAATATGGAAAATTCCTCTAATTTTATTGCTTCTAGCATCTTTGATTTCATAAGTCGCCTTGCCATATTTCTTGGTGATCACATAAGGTCCATCATATATATAAAATAATTTTGCCATCTCACCTCTTATACCCTGTGGTTGCCAATTTTCTTTTACTAATACCTTGTCCCCAACATTTAATTCTTCTATTTTATGAGTTTTATTAAATTTCTCTGCTCTCTTATGAGCCTTCTCCTTAATTCTACTCCTAGCAATTTCTAAATGTCTTTCTAAATTTATTAATTTTGAACTCCAGCCTAAATTTTTTATTTCCTTTTGCCAAAACCTTTCATCCTGAATTCCTAGTTGTAGCTGGTTAGGTGTGTATCCTGTAGTCTCATGAGGAATTTCATTAATTGCCTGGTTAATAACCTCTACATATTTTCCCCATTCTCTATGGTTATGATGACAATATGTTCTCAAACATCTAATGATCTTTTTATTCACCCTCTCAACGATATTGCTTTGTGGCCTCCTTATTGGAGAAAATATTGGTTTCATTTCTCTATTTTTAATATACTCCAGCCATTTCTTATTATTAAATTGGGTTCCATGATCAGTCTGTATTCTTTCTACTCTCCCGAAATTTTCTATATAATTTTCTAAACATTTAATTGCCTCCCCTGTGGTTGCCTTTTTCAATTTATAGATTTGAACGAATTTTGTAAATACATCTAACATTACTAATAAATACTTATAGCCTCCTACAGTTCTTTGAAATGGTCCTATAAAATCAATTGACAATTGCTCCTTTGGTTTTTCCACTTGGATCCCTTTCATCTCTCCAAAATTACCTTGGGTTACATTTTTAGCTCTTTGACAAATATTACATGTTTTAATAATTCCCCTAATGCTTTTTCCCATTTTCTTCCAAGTGAAGCTCTTTGATAATATGGTATGACATTTCTTCTCATTATTCCTCCTTCCTTCTGTTTCCAATCGTTTAATTCTATCATTATTATTGTTTTTCTCAATGGCTATTTCCCTATTTAAAACTCTTAACTCTTCCCTGTTCTGTATTGTCATTTTTTCTACCTTCTCTATCTCTTTCTTATTAATTTCTGTCACATCAGCTATTATTTCTTTTGTTTCCTCTAAATTCTCCTTAATCTTCTCCTCTAAGTCTCTTCTCATAACTCCTACTACAGCATTATTCTCTGTTCTCAAGTGTTCCCTCATATCCTCTATCATTTTCTTACTTTCCTCCCTTATTTCCTGTGTTATGAATTTGAAATCTTCCTTCATCTCTCTCATTTCGTCTCTATTTTCCTCTAATTTTTTGTTTATTTCCCTCATATCCTCACTCATATCTTTCATTTCCCCTTTTATTTCATTTATATTCTCTTTTAATTCTTTTTCTATTTCGTCCATCTTATCTAATTGTCTATTTATTTTTTCATTATTTATATCTAATTGTCTATTTATTTTTTCATTATTTATATTTAATTGTCTATTTAGATCCTCTCTCCCTTTTTCACTCATTTCCATGAGAGTTCTCATCATCTCCCTTAAGTCTTCATTCTCGTTATTTCCCCGTTTTTTTTGTTGGGTTTGCATAGGTGGTAGTCCCCTAGCCTCATCTACTTGGGTTTCCAACTCACTCTCTTCTATAGGCATATCTGTGCCTTCCGTTTCTGCCTCTTGTATTTCTAGGCTTGTCCCTTTTTCCAATTCTATTAGGCCTATTGTAGCTTCTTCCTCTTTTTCATTTATTTTTTCTTTTAATGTCACATATTTTCCCTTTGCAGCTTCCTCAATTGCTGTACCCTTCCTAGACCTACTATGTTTGTTATATTCCTCTAATTTTTCTGTTTTTTTCGCTTTCTCCCCCCTTAAATTATATGTACCTGTTCCAGATTCCATTTTTTTTTTATTTCTTTATCTAAAATTTCAAAATTCCCCTTTATGCTATTTAAATTTTGAAAATAAAAAAAATTATTGACTTATGGTTGCAAAGTCCTGAAAAGTAAACAATATTAATACAAATATTTATTTAATAATCTTATCTAAAGTGCCTTAAGGTTAATTCTTAAATTTTTTTTTATAATCGAGCCCCACGTTTGTGTGCCAAATGTAATTCTTGGTAATTCCTCTATATAAGTCTTAATAAAAATTTATAAATTAAAAAAATAACGATTCAATGCTGCTTTTGTTACAATAATTTTTTAATATCTTAATATGACATTCCTTATTTTCTTTTACAAAGTCACTTACTAATTACAAATTCTTATTTCCTCCACAAAGAATTACAAAAATTAAGCTTTATTAGCCTAAGTCTAAATTTTGTTTATGGCAGCAAGAAGTTTAGTTATAAATTTTAATATTAATTGAATTTGATTTAATTACTTCAATTTGAGCTTGAGCTCTCTTTATCTCAGGTTAATAGGTGGGTTTTCTAAATTTTGAATAATAAAATTTGAGTTGGCACTTTCAAAAAAATATCTAAGTTACAATTCTTACAAGCTAAAATTTTTTACAAGTTATTTGGTTTCTAGTTAAATAATTTCCTGAATAATGTCTTCTTAATCGATCAGTTCAATGATTTGGCTTAATGTTATTCTGTAATTAGGATTGAATACGATACTACACTTTCCGCACCAGTTAAAAAAATAAAATTTCTACAGCCAATTCTGAACACGTCTTCCTCGTTCAAATGCTCTGTTCCAACTCCCACTGACGCTACCTTTTTTAGCAATAAAATGGCCAAGTCGTGAATTTCCGCTATTTTCTCGTTTATTCCTTGTAAGTAACAGCTTTACGGATGTCATGTTCACCGCCTTTGATACACTTCTTCTTCTTAACAACTGCACTTAAATTTCTTTGCAAAACAATTGCATTTAAATCTTATTTCCCAAACTGTTTTAGATTATATATCCACGAGAAATATTTAAAACGAATATCTTCTGCCGGTCATGCGCACGCAACTCTACAAATCCGTTCTCCATCTTGTCTACTACAGAACACTCACTAGCCCGCTGTTTGAAAGTTTTAAGCGTATTTATATCGTTCTATTGTTCTATTTAAATTGTTATCTATCAATTACTTCTAATACATTTTCTTATAAATAGTGATTTGTGTGTTTTTTTTCTTTTTATATAAAATCTTGTGATTAGATCTAAAATGTGGCCGTGTGCATTTTCTACACAAGTGAAATTAGGTTATGTTTACATTTCGTTCCTGGTATATTTTAGTAATTTTTTACATACTGAATTTATTTATATATATTTATCTTATTTTGTAAGTGCCTTTTATATATATACTACTTCAAAATGTTACAATATATATATATATATATATATATATATATATATATATATATATATATATATACTAAACTCTCTTTCATGCGTGTACGTGTGCGTTACAAGGGAAGTAGAAATGTATGCAGAAAATATAAGTTTTACGTAAGTTATACAATGCTAGTGGTAGTTACATTTTAGACACTTGTCGTATTATACCATTTCTCTATCTCCTGATTTTCCATTAAAAGAGCTTATCAGCTTAGAGCATGTACAATAAATCCCTTCTCCATCACATGCTTTAGGGATACTAACCGCAAGCGCATGTGAGAAGGAGGTAGCTCGCTACAGACCACAATTTTCTACTTTATACCCATTCTTATCTTCAATGTAATTGTGCATTCAAGAAACAAATCAAAACATATCCTTCTACTACTTCTCTTCCCACGGAATTAATAAATGTAATAGTCCAATACATCAATCCCTTTCGTAACAAACGAAAAACAGAACCACTTGATGCTTTATCAAGTAAAATCTTTCTGCAAGGAAATATCACAATATTATATTATAATAATAGTACATGTGTAGCAGAACCATGTAGGCCTACATGTATACAGAAACGAGTATTTGCTCCGTGTATTGACACAGTTTTATTGTCATCCCTGATAATGTAGGCAATATGTTTAAATGGACGACAGAAATATTTCTAAATAAGCCAACGCTTTGGAACAAAAACGTTTTGCATAACTAAGAAAATATCTTATGTTATTTAATATTATACGAACAGTAACATATATACACCTGAGAAAAATATATAACATTCCTGACAGAAACATACTTTAATAGATACAACACATAGATATGTGTCTTTTTCAACAGAAATGTGGACTCACACAGGAGTAAAACAGGCAGGATGCAAGCCGTTGAGTTTGATTGCGAGAGGACATCAAGATGGGCTAAAGTAAAGAATGGGACTTCGGAGAGAATCACGTTTTTTAACTAAATCTTTGCTACAACAGATGTTTCCAATGCCAACAATCATAACGTAAGCCAGAAAGAAGTCGAGACCTATTGTATCCCAAACTATATAATTATTTAAATAACATTATATAATGTAACTCTTATACAAAAAACACAACACCATTAAATGCAACATTCAGAGTTGTTTTTTATAAAAAAAATAACAAATATATATTGAAACTATTGGTAATTATTAGAATCTAAATGAAATAAACAAAGCAATTTTTAGGTTATATTGAGACAACAGCGGTCGTTAATATTGCGTTAACCCCTTACTCCTGGTATCTCGTCCTGGATTGCTTCGGTAATAGTCATTATGAGGGTTAATAGAAACAACATAATTGAAATTCGTTCAAATGATAACTCAAGTTTCAAAATCGATATATTTTACTTTGTTTATATTAAAAGCATTATTTTATCAGTGTTGATAAATTGTTTATTATAAAACACTATAAAATATAATTAAATAAAATAATTTAATATTCATATTGATAAGTAAATACTTCAATATATGCAAATATTCGCTTTGTATATTTCCAACGTAATATATATATATATATATATATATATATATATATATATATATATATATATATATATATATATATATATATATGTATGTATGTATGTATGTATATATATATATATATATATATATATATATATGTATATATATATATATATATATATATATATATATGTATATATATATATATATATATATATATATATATATATATATATATGAATATATATATATATATATATATATAGAGAGAGAGAGAGAGAGAGAGAGAGAGAGAAAGAGAGAGAGAGCCAGTTACTGATTTGGTAAAGTCGTTCTGATGTGAAAACATAATTTATTTTTTGTAAAGATTTATGATTAGTCCAGAAAACCTCAAACCTTTTTCTAAGCTTTGTGTATAAAAACCATGAGTTTACCTCTTCTGACGATAAGATCCTCGGCTATAGTTCTTGGTTATAGTATTTGACCACATAATATTCGCTTTATATTCCCATTTTTCTTTAATTTCAAATAATATCTTTAAAATTAGTTCGTTGAATTGAAACATGGATTTGTCATTCTTATATCTTGATACCATAACACAACTTACCGCAGTTCTTTATATATATTCTATACAACTATTTAGGCTTAAATTATTGTAATTGTACATTCCACATTGTTATTTTATGGTTTTTAATATGTAATAAATATAATGATGTATATGTCACTAATTTTATTACATACAATATCAAGAGCACAGTGTTACAATATATTACGATGAAAATATAGGAAAAAACCCAAATACAATGAAAAATAATCAAAAATAACTAATAACAAAAGGTACCTAAGATTAATCATTATGTACATTTCGAAAACCATGTCATAATCATCAGAAGGTTTTATTACAAAATTAAAATCTAGAATACAATAAATTACAATTTCTTCTCCCCATTTTATTTCTCTTTTTGCTCTTCTAATATTTTCTGTTTTGTTCTTATCACATTTTTCTGCTTTGTTCTTATAAAGTGTACGCTGTTTTTCTCTTCACACATTTTTCTGGTTTGCTTAGCTAATATTCTTGTTGTTTTTATTCCACTCATTGTTGTTTGTTTTCTCACATTATTGGTGTTTTTCTCCACGCACATAGTTGGTATTTCACCCTTTAACCCTTTTTATAACTCCACTTCTAAATGCATTAGAAATTAATTTCTGATGTATCGCTTTAACATCTAATGTCAACCAGTACTTTTTTCTAGTATGATAGACTAATGAGCGTACGTCAATCTAAATAATAAATTCAGATTTTTAAACTACAAAACTATTACAATAAAAATATTGAAAAGAACCCCAATACCACAAAAATAATCAAAAATAACAAATAAAACAAGTTACTTAAGATCATCATCATTCTAGTTTGTAACTTCTTGTGTGCTAGATTGTGTTTTGTAACAAGACCCTCTGATGATGATGACATGGTCATCGAAATGTACATAAGGGTTTAATCTTAAGTAACTTGTTTTATTTGTTATTTTTGAAATTTTTTGTGGTATTGGGGTTCTTTTCAATATTTTTATTGTAATATATTGTACCACTGTGCTCTTGATATTGTGTACAAAACTGTTATTTATTTTATAAATTACGAAAAAAAACACTAGCACTAATAAATGTAAAAAAGAATATTTTTATTTGTATAAATATGTGTATAAATTTGTATTTATTTTTAACCCAATGCCGTGTCTGTTGATTCTGTAAACTTTAACAAAACTAACTTTCATTATTTCTTGGTTTTTCTGCTTTCAGTGTTACATTGCCTTTGACTGAGATAAAAAAAACAATTCTAAATGAATTGCCTCTATAAAATTAATAGGATCTTCTACATTTGAATCTTAAAGATGGTTTAATGTTATTTCTAAATAACCTCGCTTTATTGTTTTATTAACGGCTAAAGCGTTTATTTCTTGAGCCGAATTTTGCCCTTATCAAATCGTTAAGTCAGTTTTACAATCAGGAATATCATTCCACTACGAATTAAACAGTTTGAGAGTTAGGGTCTTAATATCTTTATCGTTTACTATATTTCTAGATTTTGTATTATCTAATTGTAAACTCTCTCTTACGGCAACTATAAATTTTAAACAGCTTTATACTGCAGTTACAGTTTATTGTCCTGAATCTTAAATCATAGGATATAGCAATAAATTTTCTTCCCTTATAAAAAGCTCTGAGAAACACAGGAAAAAACAAAAAAAATTGTTTTCTCACAGTCCTCATTTGGAACCTTTGAAAAACCTACACATTTCTTCACTATAAAATGGCTCAAAAAGGTACTCAAGAAAACAAGGCGTCAATATGTTAAGTATCATGTTAGGTAGCAGCCACATTAATATTTCAAGTGAATTTATGTTTATTTCTTTTGTATTATATTTTATATTTCTCTATTCACATTACATTTATTATTTTTACTTAATTTTTTCTTGTGCAATGGTAAGCAAAACAAAAAAAAATTGTAATTAGAGTGGCCCGTCAGTAATCTTCCAGATACTGGGTAAATAAAATATAAAAGAAAACAAGTAAAGTGACAGCTGGATTAAAGCCGGGTTACAGAGAGGTAAACCTCAAAGCGAATATGAGTAATAAAGTCGATTTATCCTTGCATCCCTTCGCTGATTAAGTTGTAATTCATTCTCTGTTGCTTAGTTTGGTACCTGCCGAACGCATGTTACTGTAATTTGCCGAAATAAACTTCTTGGTCGAGGTAAATCAATGCATTAGCTCGGGAGTAACAATGAGGCCTGTTGTTAAGGTAAATCAATTTACTAGCTCTGGAGTAACAATGAACTCCTTTATGTTTTCGGAAGAAATACCCACTCACGCTCATCGTCTCCGGTGCTAACATTGTGTATGTTCGAGTTGTATATTTATGTGTTACTAATATAAAATGCGAAGGCTTTGTCGATTTGTTATTAAGAGTGTAGAAACATTGCTAAGTGCAATAAGGATATTTTAGTTTTCATATTAGTGGTTTATTTTGAACCTATTAGTTGTGCTACAACGATTTATGTACCCTGATTTATTAATTATCGAATTAGTTAACTTAAAAGACCAGAGCTTTGTATCAACGTAGAAGCAGAAATAATAGCAAGCAAAAGTGGCATGTAGGTAAATACATCGGCGTTATGAGTGACGTTAAAGCCTTGGGTAGAAAAAAAAAGTTTTGAAAAGGGTTCCGACTAATAAAATATATGTCAACTGACCTGTACGTAGCTTTTTTTACATATAACTTTATCCTTTATATTTATTTTCATTGTATATGTAAAAACAATAGTTTACAAAGTTTCGTTTTTACTTTGTCAAACTGTAATTGTTTTCTAAGAAAGATTGCAATGCATATCATCTAATAAAACTACTTCATAGTGTTGCTTGCAACAGCCAATTGCCCGTTGCAAAAATAATGATAATGTAGAGAATAAACATTTAGGCCAAAGCACCAAGATTTTCAAGAATTTTAAATAAGTTAAACAACAAAGAACTAATAGGGTTACCGAGGCCTAAATCTGATAAATAATAATTGTTAAAATATGTTTAAAAAACAAAATTAGCATAAAATTCATAACGCCAAAATAGGATTTACAAATATTAAGCTTTATTAGGATAGTTAAAAACCCGAAATATCAACAGGGGCATAAAAAGCGCTGCAAGGAAACCTGCTAAAATAAGACAATGAATTGAATAAATTTGGATAAATATAAATAAATAAATTGTTAGAACAAAATTTGAAATTCAAATCAAAACCGTATAAAGTGAAAGGCTCATATAATTCAAAACAAAATATTTAAATAAAATACTAACGGACAGAGATTCGAAATTTTTATCTTCAAATTTTCCAAAGGAAGAGTTTGTTCGAAGCGTTACGTGTATCAAAACCATCAACGAGGTAGGACGTGTGTTGTTAGGCTCCAGAAGATATGTGTCCAAAAATGTGGTAAAGAGACTAAAATTGTGGCAAGATTTAATACGGAAGTGTTAGGGTATTTTAACTATATACTCAAATATCAAAATCGACACCAACTCGACCAGTAAAATGTGCAAATATAAAACGCCAGAATTGTTGAATTCGAAGAAGATGCCGTCCATTAAACATATTTAAAAACATAGTGAATTACAGAGAAAAACGTTTCAAACAACCAACCAATTAAGTAAAATGATTAACCAAGAACAAAAATAAATTTACCAAGGCCTACAGGATCTGACACCGTTTCAAGGCAAGACCCCGAAAAGAAAGAAGTCATCAGAACAAGGTATTATAAAAAATAATATTCATTCGAATTACAATTTATTTCGATCTATATTAGTTCAAACTCAAAATTCAATAAAAAGAAGTAGCCTACAAGAAATAAACCACTCTTAGGCTAGCTGAATTAAAATTTTACTTTTAACTCTTGACTCTGTATTCAACCGTTTGCATGAAATGGTGAGAAATTATATAATTAAGTAAAACATGTTCAATGTGGCTATATTTCTTAAACAATTGATAAAAATTCTTTATTGGTTATGTCTGGGAATTAATGATTATAATTGTATTTAAGTAGATGTGTTTCAATATGTATAACCAAATGATAACGTAGAAGTTAACCACACTTTTCGGTATATCTTTGGCAGACTCACATAGGTTTGTTTTTATTTAATTAATAAATATTAGGCTTGAATTTAAATTACTTAATTACAATATATCATATATGATAATATGTAGGGAATTATTAGGCTTTGTGGGTATAACAATATGAGAATAGTGAGTATAAACTATGGCTTGGTTAAATGGATAGCAGATAGCCTAGTCTCAATGTAGGTTGAATAACCTTAAAATATGATTGTGTTAATCGTATGCTAAAATAACTAATAATTATTATAAAAATAGATATACAGGCTTAGGGGGGGGAGGTAATATGTCCAATATTAACACAATGTTTGGTCCTAAATTAAATCATTGGATATTTGTAGATAAATGAAATCCATTGTTTAAAATAATTTTAGACAAGGCTTAGGCCGTAAATTAAAGAATTTGCTATTTTAATAACCAGGAAACTGATTGAATAAACAAACGAAAATTAGAATTATGATAAAGAAAATAGGTAGAATTAAAAGGCATTTAGTCTATATTTTTAACCTTAAAATAAAGTAGGTAAATTTGTTTTGATTCAATTTGTATACATAAATCTTTAATAACAACAAAAATAGGTAGTCAAATATAGAATGATAGTAAATAAAAATTTGTTATTCTCCATAACATCTACGCATAACATCTACTTCGCTTTAACGTCTACTTTTTATAAAGTAAGTTTCACTGTGACCAAGTATAGTCTTTAAGTAAAAAGGGTCTCTGAAAGAATCCATAACACCGATTAAAAACTAAAAAGGTTTAAAGGTGGCTAGTTGGTTTGTTAAAAAATTCAGGAGTTGGTTCTCCTGAGGTTTATTCCTATAGCTACAGGTGTCGGACCAGAGTTCGAATTCAAGGGTAAACCATTACTTTCCTGCGGACAAGTAGGGGTTTAACATCATAAGATAAGAGCAGGAAGATGAGTAGGCCGGAGGTATAAAAGTGGTAAAGAGACTATGTGGAAAGGTCCGTAGGAAGCTGACTATTTCAAGCTAAACTCGTAGAAGATTCCAATAAACATTAAATTCCATAAGGTTAAGATTAAATCAGTTGAAATATAATTTATATATCTTTGTTTGAAACTATATGATATTATCATAAAGCATTCTGAAAGATTTATTTTTATATTATAAAGTATACAATTCCAAACACTTCCAAACACTTCCAAACAGTAGAACCTTTCTTTGACGCAGGAAATTCCTTCCTTTGACGGACCCAATAAACATGGTTGTAAATTGAAGGAGCTTCAATCCTTTGAATGCAACGAGTAACTTAAAATACTTGAATACATATTTCTTATAGACTGTACGACACCTTTGGGAGGATTGGGTCATTTCCTCCAACGGCGGTGAACGGAGGCACAATTCTTACAAAATATTGAGTTACCTTACAAATTATAATAATAAAACTAACAATTTACCTTAGATTTCTTGCTGGGTTTGTCACAGTCGACTTATCAGGGGTAATAAAAAAGCTCAGGTAAAAAAACATGTACAAAAACTGCAGCAAACATATGAGTAATTTTATTTCCGGTTTTCACAATACATGTGCACAACATTAATCTAACAAGTCTGTCTGATATAAGTTGAAACTATATTAAAGTACAATCGATTTGCATTAATATAAATTTCCAAATATATGCAAATATATATAGATATATATATATATATATATATATATATATATAAATAAATATATATAAATATATATATATAGATATATATATATATAGATATATAAATATATATATATATATATATATATATATATATTTAACAAGAATACTTTTAATGAATATATTTATTCAAAGCATTTCGCCGATAAAATAGTATCAGCATCTTCAGGAAAATAATTATCTAATAAAATATTTTTACAAAATTAAATCATATGTGCTACTGATATTAGATATATCAGTATTTATAACATATGTAAGATACCGTCCTGAATTAAATACCGAATTGATAACGTCAAAACCTAGACATCCCTTCGTATGTATTTTTTTTTTTTTAATTAGTGAATTGAGCCATAGTAGGTTGAACTTTTTAAACTAAATCTCTTAATTTCATCAAAATTAATGTTACGGAAAAGGAATTTGACTTCGTATAAATAGAGTGGGCTTTATATAAACATTTTTTTTATATTAACAAGTTTCTTTACCATAACTATTCAGTTATAAGCCGTTCGGTTGTTGCCTTGTGTTTACAAGCCGTAACAAATATATTCTGTAGGAACAAGTTTTCCTACAGGATTTGACTGCCTCATACCGAACCGCCACGGGAATAATACATACCGCCAGAAGCGACTACGTAATACATGCAGTATATTATCCCTCTTATACCTGAAAGCGTATTGAACCTGCCGTTGAATGAGTTTAGCCGGTAAACTTCCAAATGTAGTTAAAGAGACCCGATTTATTCAAAGTTTATATGCCATGATTATAATTTCGATTATTTTTTTTTTAATTTAAAAAAATAAACAATTTTTTGTGTGTTTCAAATGATGAATACGTTGTGAAATAATATTACCATATATTTAAATATATTTCTAGAAACAATATTTGTTAGTATGCTTCAAAATATAGTAGTAACACATTAAAATCTATTATTATTTAGAGTAACATATATTAAAAATTACGTTTAGCATACTACATATTTTGTTAGAGTTCTATAGCAGTAACTATGAGGAAATTGAGTATCATTAGTATGGCCTTAATCATCTTTTAAATAGATTATTTGTTCGATTCTAATTTTGTGATTTATTGTTCATTAGTTCTTTTATATTAATCTATAAGACATGGAACATGATTGGACGAAATATATTCCTATAAATCTCTGCCCTAGAAACTATTTCTGTATATTGTGTGCCTTTCGCTAGACAGAAATATGGCGATATATGTTATATACAAATCAGGGATAGAGTGCCAACGTTCTTTAAACATTTAATTATTCCTGTATGTAATTAAGTTATTTTGCTTCTTCAAAGACTTTGCAATTCATAAAGACTGAGTTCCATGGAAACTATCTTCTTCGTACACTGGTATTGTTAAAAATGATTAAATAAACATTTAAATTGTGATTTAAATCCTCTATTAAGCCACACGTTACCACTTAGTTTAGTTGTATATTTAATTTTTCTGGATATATCGGTAATTGGTATGCAAGTGTTTCAACATAACTTCCAAATATCCTTTTAGTGAAATCAAAAAAAGTTGTAAGTATAGCTGCAATGCCTTTTTCAGGACAAAATTAATTGACCCAGGTTATTACGCACGTTTGAATCAAACCTAAATGATGACGTCAAAACCATATCTATCCCGCCTTATGTCAAGTTTTTTCTATAATTACCGAACTCAGCCATAGTAAGTTGAACTTTATAAACCAAATTTCCTAATTTCATAAAGAGTAATTTTACGGAAAAGCAATTTATCTCCGTATAAATAGAGTGTGCTTTATAAAATTATGTATTTTATTACAACATGTTTCTTTATCATAATTAATTTATCATAGGCCGTTCGGTTATTGCCGTGTGTTTATAAGCTATAACAAATATATTTTTAAATACGTTTTCTATAGGTTTTGATTGCCTCCTTCAAAACGGCCACGGACCAATACATACCGCCAAAAGCGGATAGGTAATGCATGCAGTATATTACCCCTCTCATACCTGAAAGCGTAATAATCCTGCCGTTGCTCGAGGTACAACAAGATACTTCTAATGCCTGGAACTACAGTGGGCCGATTTACTCTAGGTTTATCTGATAAGATGATAATTCTCGCCGCAGGTAATAGAAAATGACATTTTAAAATTTAAAATTTTTTCTACCAATTGATAAATACGTTGTGAAATAATAATTTCATTTTTTTAAATGTATATCTCTAGACCCATTGTCCGTTACTTTGCCTCATAATATAGCAGTAGACATCTACATATGTAAGATATGTTCTCATAAGATAACATATGTAATCTGATATTACTATATTAGCACATATGATTTAATTTTGTAAAAATATTTTATTAGATAATTATTTTCCTGAAGATGCTGATATTATTTTATCGGCGAAAAGTTTTGAATAAATATTTTCATTAAAAGTATTCTCGTTTTTGAAATATTTTAAATTTATTAACTATGTTACAAGAAAACATATCACCATATAAAATATATATATATATATATATATATATATATATATATATATATATATATATATATCAAATTATTAGTTTAAAATAGACTAACAAGTCATTAAAATATTTTTTTGTATTTTCTCCTGAACTTTAAAATTAGCAAAACAACTTGATTTTGTATTTTTGTTTTTCTTTTTAAATACATCAAATTTTAATTTTGTTGTTAAAATATTAAAATTATTCTGCTTTCTGTTTTATTGTATTCATTTTAGATCCATGGAAACATTTGTATATTCTAACATATTTTGTAAACAAATCTTGTGAAATATACATATTAATATAACTTACAAAACATTAAAATGCATAAAGGATTATTTGTTATCTTCAGAACCTGAACAACTTTTATGAGATGTATTTATTTAACTAATTTATTTATTCCAAACAAAGATTTCTGTGAAAATGTTTGGTTATAGTTCAATAATAGATTCATATTTATTGGTCATATATTTTAATGAAAAGGGACAATAAACACTATATTTTACAAAATTCATTTTAAAGTAATATGAGTTTATTTAGCTTTCATATAAATTTAATTTTAAAAAATTAATTTAACCATATGCAATATTAAACTTGTATAAAACTCATTTTTTACTCCTGTCTATATTTAAATTATTTTTCTCAATTATTTTTCTATACAATACAGAATATTTTTATGTTTAACATGGGTTATGTAGCCGGACATTTTTAATATCTACAAAATTAACTATCGCAACAAAAATTCATATTTAGTCATGTTAAATAATAAAACACCTCATAACAGCACAAATAAATAATCTTTATTTTAAAAATAACTTTATTTAATACTTAATACATATTTGATACTGTCATTCGTCCATCTACTAACCTCAAATTGTTTTTATATAAAACGTTTCCACCACAAATACAATAAAAATCAATCATCCTATATTTCAATATTTTGTAATGGTTTTGTTTTATAAACGTGTTTGGTAATATTTTTAAGCAATATTTGGTATTTAGTTTTAATTTTTATTGGAGAATGTGTTTGTAATTTCCACCATACTTTTTTGCAGTCGGATCTTATTTCACCAGGTTGTATCTGTCAGCATTGAACAATTCATTTACATACAACAATAACATCAACCAGTAGTAGTAAGTTTCAGCGACATCTTTAAATCCCAACATTGTGTTCAAAATTATCTTAAAATAAATCCCAACTTGGTATTAGCAATAATTATTTCGTTTAACTTTTTACCTAGTATATATTTCTTAGAATTATTCCCTTATCAAAATGTGTTTTGAAAGATCTCTTTATTTTTACTGCTCAAGATACAATTACACATATTTTTTTTTCTTTTAGGAAAGCTGTTTATATAAATTCTCCATTACTTCTATCAATTTGGGAAATCTTGACCCTGGTTATGTATAATTGACATTTTCCAAAAAAAAATTAATTTGCAACCGTTACTTTATTTTCAAGTTTTATGGTGTAACCATTTTAGTATCGGATAACGTGCCATGATATAAAATCACTGAAGCATATATTGTCAGTATGTTTTAATTAAATACTAGACTTAAACCACCAGAATACTGATATTTCACAGACGGCACGTTTCTCAATAACTCAATGCATTAACTCAATGGTGAGAGACTGAAGAAGGTTGGCTGATAGCTGTACTGCTTAGAAAATGATTTTACTAAATAACAAAAATAAAGGTTGAAAGTTGTGCAAAATGTATCGAACCAGAGTAAAACTCGTCTGCTGAGATATAACACTTAGTGGGTTTGCCCCAAGTATTGAAATTATAAAAATGTTTGATCATAAAAACGTTGAAATGATAAATATTAACTGAATAATGAAATAATAAATGACAAAATAATAAATAATAATTATACTTCAGCACATTTTCTATAAACTTTTTTGAAATAGTAAGAAATAAGATGATTAGTATGATTTTACTGGTCATGCTTTAAGTCGAAAAGCAATAATAAATTTATAGGTAATTGTATTTAACGAAGACACAAAACTCTGATATAAATTTCGTATCTTTTTTTATTGAAAGTTTCAAGTATTACTGGGGACGTTTCAACTGGAGTTCTCAAGGCATCGAACTACAACATCAAACGTTAAAACTTATTTACTGTTCCAGTAAAAATATAAACCCAATAACTTTTTAAAATTGAATTTACTTTTTATTCTTCTTCAGTGATAATATTGTTCTCAAATTTTTAATGGTGACAGTAAAAAAAAAATTAACGATTGATGTAGTTTAATTATATTACTTTGAGAATTCCCTTTGGATTCTCCCTACAAAAAGTGAAAGTTTGTCTTTGCAATAAAGAAAAGAATATTGTTTTTGAAATACATGTTTTGCCTCAACAGCATAAGACCTCATTGGAAATCACTAATAAAGCTAAATTATATCATTTCAAAAAATTTATTTCGTTAGTGAAGTATTTTGTGTTCCTGGGCTTTATAACCAGTCACGCCCTGTTTTGTAACGTAAATAGTCTTGTGTATAGGGAACCTCTAACATTTTCAAAATCAATAGCAATCATTTTCATTCAAAACTAAATTTGTAGGTACAAAGTTTTAAAGAAATATGTAATTTACAAGATTCAGAACAATTTAGCAGAAAGAAAATATTTAAAATTAGTTTACTGGAAATGTTTAAATATCGAAATCTTGTTGATATTCATGACGAGCTGGTTGTTAATTATTTATTATGCTTTTGCTATTATTTGCAACCAGACCTTTTGTTAACTAAAGGTTGTTAAATTATTAACTTACACTTGGAGGAAACGATTTGAGGCTGAAGAAGTTGTAAGATGTAAACGTTTTCTCCAAGTGTAAGCTAACAATTTAACAACCATTAGTTAACAAAAAGTCTGGTCCTAAGTAATAGCAAAAGTGTAATAAGGAAATGTTTAGATGTTTAGAATTGAAACGACGTGACTCCTAGTAAACTAAACGTCATTATATTTTCCATCAAGTGTTCAGTTAAATCCCAAAGCAACGGGAGGAATCTAGGAAACTCTCAAGTTAATAAATACAATATTAGATTATCAGTTATCAGAATATATCTTCAGCCTAAAACAAAGTTTGATTTTAACTGTAACGTTTTTCTTTTATATCACTGCCAAACCTAGATCTCCGTAAATTAAACATAGTAAATAGTTCCAATGGTCGCCGCGGGAGACCGGTACTCTGCAGCGAGTCGATTTTAAACAGCTAATTGTGCAAAACTTGTATTTTCCGGTCCCATTCTGTAATAATATAAACAAGTTAGGAAAAGTAGCTTTCTGATAGCGAGAGTCGAAGAGAACAGGTCCTTGGCGTCTTCCTAGTGACTGAGGGAGACATTCCGCGCCATGCCGCCTTCCCTAGGGAACCAGTAAGCAAACCGAGGTAACTGATAGACTTAAGGTTAACCTCTAACAGGTAAACGATTTAACTCTCTTTCTATTATAATTGTTTACATTAAATTGTATAGACGCGCACCATACACGGCGTGAGGAGAATTATTTGTCATAATTAATTTAAGGGGGTGTTATTTTAAATTCTATTTCTTCAATATTATTAATCTCGTTTTTTTTATTCCTCCGACGCCAGTGTGTGTCATAACTTATTCAATTACTTAAGACTGAAATAATTGTTTTCTTAAATTTTAAATCAAGAATAAAAATTACACCACTGTACACTATAGAAAGACCCGTGAGATTTAAGAGTAGGCTAAATAACATTGCATTTAATGACAATTGGCTTTAACTTTGTGTTATAGTTATGTATTAGCTATCAAATTAAAGATTGTCATTGAATCTTCATCAATGTATTTGAGATCGTACGTTGTAATTCACCTAGCCAAACTAGAAGTAATAGGACGCCATAGTACTTAATATGGTTGTTTTAATTTTTAATGATTTAACAACAGGAACACAATCTACCATAGAAAACCATTACATTATTTACATACTTGTAATATTGTCAATATCCCATAATGTAGGTATAATTGTTATTGCTATTTGAATATTTACAATAATACTGATGGTGAAAAAATAATTGATATTCTAATAGCAAGAGAAATGTTTGATTAGGTTCGAGTGGTAATAATTTAATTTAATACATTATGTTTATTATTCACGACAATTTCAAATAGCAGAATATATACTCACACGCTTACACGTTCACAATCAGCAAAATTGTTATTGTTATTTTTAGCGAACCTGCTTTCACATGTATCGTTGTTACTTTATTCTTAAGGGGATGGAAACATAGTTTTCAGAGAATACATGTTTTTCAGTTCACGAAGCTTAAAATGTTATATCTATCAGTTTCACTTCAAACTTCATAAATCAAAAACTACGAATTATAAGTATATGTAAATATACACACACTCATATTGCAACGAACGCCCTCGCCCTTATGCCCTGCGCTACCAACGCCTAACCACCTGGCAACTCTTTAAAATGCATTTAAACGTATGCAACGACACGCTGACCTGACTTGCTGTACTAAAATACCCCCTACTGTTAACTAATAGAGCGAGGGCTATATAGCCATATATGTCAGTTTTAGTCAGCTGAAAAGATACATATTAGCATGAACAATCATCATATACATAAGTCTTACAATGTGCTATTATTATTTGGTGATCGAGGTTGAGCCTTGCAAAATAAGATCCTGCTTAATTTTACCTTTTTATAGGCTCCTGCGTTACACTTAAGCAGCATCTGCCAGTGGTACTTGTCCCTGGACTTTGATTTAAAAACCAACTATCTTTTGATGTAACTCAAATATTTTTAATTAAATTATTCTCAGGAGGAAACTCTTCTGTTGTAACATTGGACTTTTATTTTATTGAGTTTATTATTTTATAAATTTAAATACTCTTGATATCTAACTTTGCAACTTTTAATTTAATAGGAAAAACTTTAGGTTCTTATTTATTTATTATCACTATTAACACACATTAGGATATTTTAAAATGAATTAGGAAGATTTTGCATAATAATTTTAATAATAAGATTTAACATAATTTTACACTTCTTGCTTTCTAATGCTTTTCTCAATGTGCAGACAATATTAAACATTACATATTTAGTTAAATGTTTATTTTCTCCGGCCGCTTGCGATTGTCCCGCTGGGATGTTTACATAAAAGTTTTGAGTTCAGAGTTTCGTACTATTTGCAGTTACAGCTTTTTTACTTATGCTCAGTTTATGTTACCATTTAAACTTCCTTGATAATCATTAATACTTTATGTCTTTGAAAGTTTGAAATGTTTATATTTCAAGTTCTGAAAGGTTCTTATTGCGTGTTTGATTTGGCTCTTGGGCAATCATTAAAATTTCTGATCCTTGATGGTTTGTTTGAAACTAATTGTGGGTTTTTTAATTTAGCTTGCTTTGAATTGAACTTTATTATTTTTGTAAACATTAAATTCAGTTTAATGCACAAACTTGTAGTTTTATTTTAATTACGTCATTTGTTATCGATAGTTACAATATATTTTACATGGATATTTACATATTTAATTCTTTAATTTACTCATTAAATTCATTTATACCTTTACACGGTTAGTACCACTGACTTTATTTGTAGTTATATTGGGAATTTCGTACGTTTTCTCCCCATTCTCCTGGTGATCTTATACGCCCCTTGATATAATAACAATAGCTTTTCCGTTTCCTCCGACCTATTATGCCTAGTAATTAAGTCTAAGTCGCCTGGTTAAAATGATTTTTCTTTGCAGGTCATATTTTTTATAGCTGCCCTACTTTCTCCTACTCTCCTTATACGATCGATAGCAAGCTGTATCTTTTCTCTTTGTGTTGCCTGGTCTGCATTTTACAGTCATCTGGCAGAAATCTCTCCCATATATAAACCGATGCTTTCCCATGGTGTATTTGGATAGGGGATATCCAGTTACCTTGTGAGAAGTATTGTTTATTACCTGTTCCATATATGGTAAGTATCTCATCCATGATGATTGTACCTCGTGACAATACGTCCAGTCCTCGAATTATTCTCTCAGCTTGATTTACTTGTGGATGCCTGACCGGAATTAATGTATGCCCGACATGGTTGTCTTGCATCCATAAATTCCATTGTCGGGAAGTAAATGCCGAGCCGAAATCTGAAAGTAACCGCCTAGGCTACCCTATTGTCCGAAAATAATGCGACAATTTGTCTACAGTGCTCGTCGAATTAGGGCGTCTTATTGCATATAGTTTGACTAATTTTGAAAACACGTATACAATTTCTAGTATAACTCTTACTCCACCTATACGTCGTCGCAACAGAACTAAATAATCAACAGCGATTATATTTCCTGGTTGTTGTGTTAAAATGGGTCTTGTACGTGCTTGCATAGTACAGTTTGAATAGTATCTGTTTGTTACTTTTGCAAATTTGCAAATTCCACATTTACGAATTACGTCAGATAATTGTTTATGTATATTTTTTTTGTAAATCTGTTTTTAATCATTTTAACGATTTTATTCCTGCTTATATGGGCATATGATTTGTGCACTTGTTCTATAAACGGGGCAACACTTTAATTCGCCATTACTAATTTTGTTTCCCCATTTATATCTTTACATAATATGCTATTTATTAATTTTTACTTATTAAAATTATTTATATTGTTTATTTTATGTAACAAATCAGGTTGAGGTTCCTGTTTTGTCTCATGTTCTTAAACATTCTTTGTGAAGATACTGGATATTCTACCTTGAATTGGCCTATTTTCACAAGATTTAGGTCTTTTTTGCAATTTCCGATTCCCATGTCAGTCTGGTACATCCGGCTTATGGTGTCGCAAGGAACGTTTTCCTTATCCGGGCAGTGTATCATTAATGGTTGATACTCCTGTATCGCTTAAATCTACCTAGTGATACGTAAATTTGTATATCTACACGAATACAAAAACTTTAGAGCTTTGTTGTCTGTAATTACTGGGCTCTTATCATGAGTGGCCTAAATTTAATTAACCTATGTACTATTGCTAAAAGCTCTTTCTCACATACTATATATCCTAATTCCGCTTTTTTAAGAGCTCTCGGCACAAAGCCTATCATTTGTAATCTGTCCTGTTGATCTTTTGGTATAACTGACTGGCTATGCCATTGTCACTGGCGTCAGTTTTTAAAGACGTTCCCTGTCCTTCTACCGAATGTGTCAGTGTAACTGTTTCCACAAACAGGTTTTTTACTTTTCAAAAGCATTTTTCATTTCTACATCCCAAACCCAGAGTTGTTCTTTCCTTAGAAGCTTCAACAGGGGTGAGGTGTCTGGGGTGTATTGACTTATAAAGCGTGCATAATAGTTCACGAATCCTAAGAACGATTGGAGTTGTCGTTTATTCTTTGGAATTGGAAAATCGTGAATCACTTGTAGTTTTTCTGGGTCTGATTTTACCCTTTTTTGGTCAAACATATAGTCTAAAAACTTCACCTCCTGTTGGCAAAACAATGTCTGTTTGGGATTAATTGTTAGGTTTCCCTTCCTGAATTTGTCAAATATTATTTGCAAGTGCTCTAGGTGTTCCTCACATGTCTCCGATAAACATAATAAATCATAGACTTAAGCTAGCATGTTATCGCTTAGTTCAAGGCCTAACGTCAAGTCGACTGTCCTTAACTAGTGCTGCTAGAAAATTTTGTAACCCAAATGGAACGACCTTGAAATTGTACACCTTATTGTCGAACAAAAACCGGTTTATTTCCTTGATTCATGTGTTAAAGGTATTTGCCAAAAACTTGACGTTAAATCTATCTAGGAAATATACCTCTTATTCGTCCCGTTTCTAAGTATATCGTCTATACTGGGTGCACTTTCCTAGTCGGGTATTGTTACTGCATTTACTTTTCTGCCGTCTAAACATAGCCGAACTGTTTTTTTCAGGTTTTATAACAACAACCATAGGATTGACATATGGTGTTCTCGATTTCCGAACTTTCTACTATGTCGTACGGAGCATTTTGTCTATTTCGTCTTGAACCTGTTTGGGGAAGTTCATTGGGATCGGATAGTTTCTATTTACAAACGTCTTCCCTTCCTTAATTTTCAATGCATGCTTATATTTATTAGACCTTCCCAGCCTATCACTAAAAACATCGGAATATTTTTCTAACAATTCTTGTACCTTTGATTTCTGTTCATCGATGCAGTTTTGGTGTTGGACTTCGTCAATTTTTATGATATTGACCATCAGCCACTTTTTTATTATTCTATGATTTTGCGGCGTTTCACCTTCCGCTAATGTGAGTAAAACTTTTATTTAATATTTTTTCTTGCTTCATTTGTTTCGGCTTTTTGTTATTCCGATGATATTGTAATACTTTATTAATTAAATTTGGTTTAGTGAACCTTAATGAACTAGTAATAGAGTCATGGCTTGTTACATTATCTTGCTTTGGGATGTTTATTTCAGCAAAATTGTTATAATTCCTACAATTAGGTATTTTCCTAACTTGTTGAAATTTCGTTTGTTTCGGCTTTTCATTTAATTTATTTTTTCGCTTAATTCTGTCCTCCCTAAATTCGTTCTCCTTTGTTTTATATGTTAAACCTTTTTGTTATATTTCATTTAATTTAGTTACCTTATATATTTCCTCATTTTCTCAATCGATTATTTTGATTCCCTTTCTATGTCCCTTTGGTCGTGTTCATCATTATTTATTTTTGTTAAACTTATTTTGCAATTATTAGGTTTCTTTTGGTATTAGCCGGACTTTTATTAGTTTATTTTGCAAAATTTTTATTCCCTGTTCCCCGGTTCTAACCTGGAACTTTACTTCGACGATTTGAATATATTTTTTGTTGTTGCTATGTATTTCGTCTCCCTGATTTGTCTTAGCATCTAACCGCCGTAAATTCGTCTTACTCCGACAAATTTCTGTTAATGGCTCTTCCTTCTCCCCATCAACTATTAACCCCTCCGTGATCGGCTCAGTTGTTGTTGTTTGTCCGGCTTCAATTGGGTTGCCTAATTCATTGATTAAATACTGGCATTGTTGGGAGGTACTATTTTTTGTAATATTTCTATTTGTTGAAATTTCTTTCTTCACTTGTTGCCCACTTTTCACTTTTGTTTTTAAAAAATGCTGATGGAGCTGTTTCCTGTCAATTTTATAAGTTATGAACGATTTGTGCATGTTTATTCGGGCTTTTACATGCACACACAGTATTTGCTCCAAATATAAGGTCCACTCTTAGGTTGTCTACAATTATGAAAACAAACTCCTTTGTGTGTCCATTAAGTGTTAAAGGAAGCATTTTCTGAAGTTTTAGTCGTTGACAAGTTCCTCCGAATGCTGTGATAATCCCTACATTAGCTACATGTAACTCATAAAAATTATTTCCCTGTTGTTTTAGAGCTAGGTATGTATAAGTTATAATCACATACAATTGAGCCCCTGTATCTATTTCTGCCATGATCGTTTGACCTTTAATTGTGCATTCTATAACTGGACATTGGTCTATATGCTCTAGTTTTAGAAACGAGTCAATTCCTTCCTCTAGCAACTCATCCATATTGGTCATGGAAAACTGCCAAGGCTAATAACTTCATTATGACGGTAAACCTGCCTTCCCTTTGTATTCTCTTCTTCTTATTTATTTATTTTTTTTTTTGAACATTTATTCTTACAGATCCCTAACTTTGATAACAGGTAACCCTCATATCTGCCAGAAATCCTATTTTCTAGTGTTTGCTCTTTTTTTACTAGGGCCTGGGATAGACGTTTTAGGACTTTGGTTTTTAGGATACTTGGTGTTAGGTGTTTCTGTGGAGGCACCATCGGATCTGGGGTTCTGGTTAGATCTCTGGTATGAGGTGACCTGTCGCTGTTGAACCCGTGAGGTGTTCCCGTTACCATTTTCGTTCTCCGTAACATTATTCAATTGTTGTAAAAAGCTATCACTGCCGAAATGTTCCATAATTATAGAGATTAAATGGTTGTCCGATATTACAGGGTCTAAGTTCTTAGCACAATTTATTATCATAATAAAATATTCCGCCATGGAGTATGGTTCGTTATTATGATACCATCCTTGGTTCAACTGCCTTCGTATCCTATCCTGTTGGTGGAAACTCCAGAAATGTCTGGTGAATTCCCACTTAAAGTCTGGGTATGTTTCCGTATAATTTTTAATGACTTTCCACCAAGCATCCGCTGCCCCTTCTAAATACCTCTCTATTATTTTCAATTTTATCGTATCGTTAATCTTATTATCGATTTCTGTGAATCATTCCTCCATTTCATTTAACAAGGTCATTGGGTCTTCTTTTCCACTTCCGCAGAACTCGATTTTACGATAAGATGCCTTCCCGGTAAGCCCTGTTATTCTAAGTATAGAAATTTGTGTGGCTGTTCATGTTCTTACATATTTCTTTAATTTTTCTATTTGTTGTTTTACCGTTTTTAACCACTTTCTGTATTCCTTGTAACATTTCGTTTAATTTTTGATCTTTTGATTCGTTTTTTTTTTTTAATATGTCAATTTCAGTCTCGTGTTCATTTAGTTTTTCTTCAATCATATTTGTTTCACATTCACCCTACTTCTGATACCCTTCTATTTTTAACTGAAATGCTTCCCATAATTTTTGTCTTTCTAAATTGTTTTACCCCCATCAGCCTTTTTTTATTCTTTTCTTCTATCCTTTCTTTCTTTTTCTCTCTCCGCATCCCTTACTGCATTATCTAATTCTATCTCCTTCAATCTTTTTCTTCTAGTCTCTTTTCCCTAGCTGCATCTTCTAACTTTCTTTCTTGTTTTTCTTATCTCCGTTCTTTTTATAATTCTTTTTCTTCTTCTCTTTGTTGCTTTTCCTTCTGTTTCTCTCTCTCTCTCTCTCTCTCTCTCTCTCTCTCTCTGTTTCTCTCTCTCTCTTTCTCTCTCTCTCTGTTTCTCTCTCTCTCTCTCTCTTTCTCTCTCTCTCTCTCTTTGTTGCTTTTCCTCCTGTTCTCTTCGTTGTTTTTCTTTCTCATTTTCCGCCTTGAAAAAGTTCCATAATTTATCTATGTCGGTCTTAATTTTGATGTAATTGTTTTCTTAATAAAGTTTTATGGTTTATTATTTCACTATTGATTTTTCACTCATTATTTGGAAATTTCAGTGGTGGTTGTAAATGGTCTAGTTCACTAGATAGTACTTTTTAGTTATTTTCATGCACTTAATTATCGGCACTATACTCCCGGTTTGTCAAATTTATTTGTTAATTACAATTTTTAATTTCGACTATAAAATATTGGCTTTTTCCGCTCTTTAATTATATGCTTTACTCTAGTTTTTTTTAATATAAGAATTTTAACAGTTTCTAGTTGCAATATAATTTGTGAAATTCAAATTTATAAAAATTTTAATATCTTTAGATTGCATAGGCAAACTACCCTTTGCAATACACATAAGTTGATGCACTAGGATGGTCACATTATTTTTCACGGGTAAACTGTATGAGAACTATAAGGTACGTCACCACAGTGGAAAAAACCTTAAAAAAAACAAATAATATCAACAAGTGTAAATTTTTCAATAAAATGGCACTTTAAATACGTTTTTATTAAATATGCATAAATAGGAGTTTTCAATGAACTTTTTTCATAATGATGAAAAAATATAAGTGTTAGCAAAATGTAAAAGTAATAAATACCTAAACAATTGAACACATACTTGCCAAAGTTATATACTTACCCCTCAGTGGAAGTTGCAAACAGTGTATATGCCCATTATTTCACAATAATATAGTTTTATTTATTGTAATAGTTTTATATATTTTAAAATACAATTTATGACATTTTATAAGGGAGCATAAAATCTTGCCGTGAGGGTGAAATAATGCTCGGTGTATAATCCTCTTTACGTATTTAGAAATTATGTAACAGCTGTACAGAATTATGTTATTGTCTTTAGCTTACCCAAGTCAAACCTCGTTCTGATATATTGTACGGAGGGCCCTTGAACATTTCCACTTGTTGGTGTTGCAGCTCGAGAAGTAAATTGTTCATCTACAAGAAAAAAGCTAATAAGTTATTTTAATCATATAACAATAATGATTCATTTCAGATCAATAGGACAACTTAAAAGACAAGGAGTTCATATCATGTTAAAGCACTGTTTATAAGTTTTTTTTTAGATACAGATTCACTATTTTGTTTACTATGTATTTACTATTTGATTTTGTCTGTTTTGTTATTAGGATTACAGTATAGCTAATACGCCGTATTAATAAACGTTATATAGTCTCATTTCATTCGTAGAACCTAATGCACGTTAATTATCCAATGCTAAAAATAAAGTACGAACAGACTCTTCTACAGAACACCTTTGCTAGTTAAAATAATCAACATGAATCCACTTTAATTAACTATATAGGCCTA